>JAUPFV010000005.1:45156741-45656180 GCA_036936605.1 Limnanthes douglasii subsp. nivea
CCGATTAATCGAACTCGATTAATTACATTCAACCAACCAACCAACCAACCACCCAACCAACCAACCAACCACCCACCCACCCAACCAACCAACCAACCAACCACCCACCCACCCAACCAACCAACCAACCAACTAACCAACCAACCAACCACCAACCACCAACCAACCAATTACCCAACCAACCAACCAACCACCCAACCAACCAATTAGCCGTTCACAGTTTATACTCTTGCGGGCCAGGAGTTATACAAATGTTGATGTTGTTGAGTGCATCTTTGCACTTTAGAGTCCACTAAAACTTTCATGTTCCTTTCAATACTTCGAAAGGAGGTCAATATTTGTCTGGGCATTGGACACAAACTTGTCTCGCTTACCATTTATCCTAGAAATTTCACTGACTGAACGCCAATAGTGCATTTTTCAATATTTAGTTTGAGATTTGTCTTGCTGAATGTATTGACAATATCTACTAGATGGTCTTCTTCATGTAGGCTTTGATGAGTTGCTACATAATTTTTTAATTTAAAAGAAATTACTTTATAGGCTCGTAAATCTTTCGATGATGAATAGATGTTTATGATGAGATTATTAACCGATTAATCGAACTCGATTAATTACATTCAACCAACCAACCAACCACCCAACCACCCAACCAAACACCCAACCAACCAACCAACCAACCAACCAACTAACCAACCAACCAACCACCAACCAACCAACCACCCAACCAACCAATTAGCCGTTCACAGTTTATACTCTTGCGGGCCAGGAGTGATACAAATGTTGATGTTGTTGAGTGCATCTTTGCACTTTAGAGTCCACTAAAACTTTCATGTTCCTTTCAATACTTCGAAAGGAGGTCAATATTTGTCTGGGCATTGGACACAAACTTGTCTCGCTTACCATTTATCCTAGAAATTTCACTGACTGAACGCCAATAGTGCATTTTTCAATATTTAGTTTGAGATTTGTCTTGCTGAATGTATTGACAAGATCTACTAGATGGTCTTCTTCATGTAGGATTTGATGAGTTGCTACATAATTTTTTAATTTAAAAGAAATTATTTTATAGGATCGTAAATCTTTTGATGATGAAATAGATGTTTATGATGAGAATATTAACCGATTAATCGAACTCGATTAATTACATTCAACCAACCAACCAACCACCCAACCACCCAACCAACCAACCAACCACCCACCCAACCAACCAACCAACTAACCAACCAACCAACCACCAACCAACCAATTACCCAACCACCCAACCAACCAATTAGCCGTTCACAGTTTATACTCTTGCGGGCCAGGAGTTATACAAATGTTGATGTTGTTGAGTGCATCTTTGCACTTTAGAGTCCACTAAAACTTTCATGTTCCTTTCAATACTTCGAAAGGAGGTCAATATTTGTCTGGGCATTGGACACAAACTTGTCTCGCTTACCATTTATCCTAGAAATTTCACTGACTGAACGCCAATAGTGCATTTTTCAATATTTAGTTTGAGATTTGTCTTGCTGAATGTATTGACAAGATCTACTAGATGGTCTTCTTTATGTAGGCTTTGATGAGTTGCTACATAATTTTTTAATTTAAAAGAAATTATTTTATAGGATCGTAAATCTTTCGATGATGAAATAGATGTTTATGATGAGATTATTAACCGATTAATCGAACTCGATTAATTACATTCAACCAACCAACCAACCAACCAACCAACCAACCAACCACCCAACCAACCAACCAACCAACCAACCAACTAACCAACCAACCAACCACCAACCACCAACCAACCAATTACCCAACCAACCAACCAACCACCCAACCAACCAATTAGCCGTTCACAGTTTATACTCTTGCGGGCCAGGAGTTATAAAAATGTTGATGTTGTTGAGTGCATCTTTGCACTTTAGAGTCCACTAAAACTTTCATGTTCCTTTCAATACTTCGAAAGGAGGTCAATATTTGTCTCGGCATTGGACACAAACTTGTCTCGCTTACCATTTATCCTAGAAATTTCACTGACTGAACGCCAATAGTGTATTTTTCAATATTTAGTTTGAGATTTGTCTTGCTGAATGTATTGACAATATCTACTAGATGGTCTTCTTCATGTAGGCTTTGATGAGTTGCTACATAATTTTTTAATTTAAAAGAAATTATTTTATAGGCTCGTAAATCTTTCGATGATGAAATAGATGTTTATGATGAGATTATTAACCGATTAATCGAACTCGATTAATTACATTCAACCAAGCAACCAACCACCCAACCAACCAACCAACCAACCAACCACCCACCCAACCAACCAACCAACCAACCAACCAACCACCCACCCACCCAACCAACCAACCAACCAATTAGTTTATTGCTTGATAAACTAATTATTAATTATTATATTTTGAGTTTTTTATTTATAGTGCGGTGATATTTTATTTATTTATTATTAATTTAGTTTATTAGCGGTAAAATATTTATGAGATTGAACTACTGAAGAATAAAAAATAAATTTTATTTATTTTAGCCGTTCACAGTTTATACTCTTGCGGGCCAGGAGTTATAAAAATGTTGATGTTGTTGAGTGCATCTTTGCACTTTAGAGTCCACTAAAACTTTCATGTTCCTTTCAATACTTCGAAAGGAGGTCAATATTTGTCTGGGCATTGGACACAAACTTGTCTCGCTTACCATTTATCCTAGAAATTTCACTGACTGAACGCCAATAGTGCATTTTTCAATATTTAGTTTGAGATTTGTCTTGCTGAATGTATTGACAATATCTACTAGATGGTCTTCTTCATGTAGGCTTTGATGAGTTGCTACATAATTTTTTAATTTAAAAGAAATTATTTTATAGGCTTGTAAATCTTTCGATGATGAAATAGATGTTTATGATGAGATTATTAACCGATTAATCGAACTCGATTAATTACATTCAACCAACCACCCAACCACCCAACCAACCAACCAACCAACCACCCAACCAACCAACCAACCAACTAACCAACCAACCAACCACCAACCAACCAATTACCCAACCAACCAACCAACCACCCAACCAACCAATTAGCCGTTCACAGTTTATACTCTTGCGGGCCAGGAGTTATACAAATATTGATGTTGTTGAGTGCATCTTTGCACTTTAGAGTCCACTAAAACTTTCATGTTCCTTTCAATACTTCGAAAGGAGGTCAATATTTGTCTGGGCATTGGACACAAACTTGTCTCGCTTACCATTTATCCTAGAAATTTCACTGACTGAACGCCAATAGTGCATTTTTCAATATTTAGTTTGAGATTTGTCTTGCTGAATGTATTGACAAGATCTACTAGATGGTCTTCTTCATGTAGGCTTTGATGAGTTGCTGCATAATTTTTTAATTTAAAAGAAATTATTTTATAGGATCGTAAATCTTTCGATGATGAAATAGATGTTTATGATGAGATTATTAACCGATTAATCGAACTCGATTAATTACATTCAACCAATCAACCAACCACCCACCCAACCAACCAACCAACCAACCAACCACCCACCCACCCACCCAACCAACCAACCAACCAATTAGTTTATTGCTTGATAAACTAATTATTAATTATTATATTTTGAGTTTTTTATTTATAGTGCGGTGATATTTTATTTATTTATTATTAATTTATTTTATTAGCGGTAAAATATTTATGAGATTGAACTATTGAAGAATAAAAAATAAATTTTATTTATTTTAGCCGTTCACAGTTTATACTCTTGCGGGCTAGGAGTTATACAAATGTTGATGTTGTTGAGTGCATCTTTGCACTTTAGAGTCCACTAAAACTTTCATGTTCCTTTCAATACTTCGAAAGGAGGTCAATATTTGTCTGGGCATTGGACACAAACTTGTCTCGCTTACCATTTATCCTAGAAATTTCACTGACTGAACGCCAATAGTGCAGTTTTCAATATTTAGTTTGAGATTTGTCTTGCTGAATGTATTGACAATATCTACTAGATGGTCTTCTTCATGTAGGCTTTGATGAGTTGCTACATAATTTTTTAATTTAAAAGAAATTATTTTATAGGCTCGTAAATCTTTCGATGATGAAATAGATGTTTATGATGAGATTATTAACCGATTAATCGAACTCGATTAATTACAATCAACCAACCAACCAACCACCCAACCACCCAACCAACCAACCAACCACCCAACCAACCAACCAACCAACCAACCAACCACCAACCAACCAATTACCCAACCAACCAACCAACCACCCAACCAACCAATTAGCCGTTCACAATTTATACTCTTGCGGGCCAGGAGTTATACAAATGTTGATGTTGTTGAGTGCATCTTTGCACTTTAGAGTCCACTAAAACTTTCATGTTCCTTTCAATACTTCGAAAGGAGGTCAATAATTTTCATTGCACTTTAGAGTCCACTTGAGATTTGTCTTGCTGAATGTATTGACAAGATCTACTAGATGGTCTTCTTCATGTAGGATTTGATGAGTTGCTACATAATTTTTTAATTTAAAAGAAATTATTTTATAGGATCGTAAATCTTTCGATGATGAAATAGATGTTTATGATGAGAATATTAACCGATCAATCGAACTCGATTAATTACATTCAACCAACCAACCAACCACCCAACCACCCAACCAACCAACCAACCACCCACCCAACCAACCAACCAACTAACCAACCAACCAACCACCAACCAACCAATTACCCAACCACCCAACCAACCAATTAGCCGTTCACAGTTTATACTCTTGCGGGCCAGGAGTTATACAAATGTTGATGTTGTTGAGTGCATCTTTGCACTTTAGAGTCCACTAAAACTTTCATGTTCATTTCAATACTTCGAAAGGAGGTCAATATTTGTCTGGGCATTGGACACAAACTTGTCTCGCTTACCATTTATCCTAGAAATTTCACTGACTGAACGCCAATAGTGCATTTTTCAATATTTAGTTTGAGATTTGTCTTGCTGAATGTATTGACAAGATCTACTAGATGGTCTTCTTTATGTAGGCTTTGATGAGTTGCTACATAATTTTTTAATTTAAAAGAAATTATTTTATAGGATCGTAAATCTTTCGATGATGAAATAGATGTTTATGATGAGATTATTAACCGATTAATCGAACTCGATTAATTACATTCAACCAAGCAACCAACCACCCAACCAACCAACCAACCAACCAACCACCCACCCAACCACCCACCCAACCAACCAACCAACCAACCAATTAGTTTATTGCTTGATAAACTAATTATTAATTATTATATTTTGAGTTTTTTATTTATAGTACGGTGATATTTTATTTATTTATTATTAATTTAGTTTATTAGCGGTAAAATATTTATGAGATTGAACTATTGAAGAATAAAAAATAAATTTTATTTATTTTAGCCGTTCACAGTTTATACTCTTGCGGGCCAGGAGTTATACAAATGTTGATGTTGTTGAGTGCATCTTTGCACTTTAAAGTCCACTAAAACTTTCATGTTCCTTTCAATACTTCGAAAGGAGGTCAATATTTGTCTCGGCATTGGACACAAACTTGTCTCGCTTACCATTTATCCTAGAAATTTCACTGACTGAACGCCAATAGTGCATTTTTCAATATTTAGTTTGAGATTTGTCTTGCTGAATGTATTGACAATATCTACTAGATGGTCTTCTTCATGTAGGCTTTGATGAGTTGCTACATAATTTTTTAATTTAAAAGAAATTATTTTATAGGCTCGTAAATCTTTCGATGATGAAATAGATGTTTATGATGAGATTATTAACCGATTAATCGAACTCGATTAATTACATTCAACCAAGCAACCAACCACCCAACCAACCAACCAACCAACCAACCACCCACCCAACCAACCAACCAACCAACCAACCACCCACCCAACCAACCAACCAACCAATTAGTTTATTGCTTGATAAACTAATTATTAATTATTATATTTTGAGTTTTTTATTTATAGTGCGGTGATATTTTATTTATTTATTATTAATTTAGTTTATTAGCGGTAAAATATTTATGAGATTGAACTACTGAAGAATAAAAAATAAATTTTATTTATTTTAGCCGTTCACAGTTTATACTCTTGCGGGCCAGGAGTTATAAAAATGTTGATGTTGTTGAGTGCATCTTTGCACTTTAGAGTCCACTAAAACTTTCATGTTCCTTTCAATACTTCGAAAGGAGGTCAATATTTGTCTGGGCATTGGACACAAACTTGTCTCGCTTACCATTTATCCTAGAAATTTCACTGACTGAACGCCAATAGTGCATTTTTCAATATTTAGTTTGAGATTTGTCTTGCTGAATGTATTGACAATATCTACTAGATGGTCTTCTTCGTGTAGGCTTTGATGAGTTGCTACATAATTTTTTAATTTAAAAGAAATTATTTTATAGGCTCGTAAATCTTTCGATGATGAAATAGATGTTTATGATGAGATTATTAACCGATTAATCGAACTCGATTAATTACATTCAACCAACCAACCAACCACCCAACCACCCAACCAACCAACCAACCAACCAACCAACCAACCAACCAACCAACCAACCAACCAACCAACCAACCAACCAACCACCAACCAACCAATTACCCAACCAACCAACCAACCACCCAACCAACCAATTAGCCGTTCACAGTTTATACTCTTGCGGGCCAGGAGTTATACAAATGTTGATGTTGTTGAGTGCATCTTTGCACTTTAGAGTCCACCAAAACTTTCATGTTCCTTTCAATACTTCGAAAGGAGGTCAATATTTGTCTGGGCATTGGACACAAACTTGTCTCGCTTACCATTTATCCTAGAAATTTCACTGACTGAACGCCAATAGTGCATTTTTCAATATTTAGTTTGAGATTTGTCTTGCTGAATGTATTGACAAGATCTACTAGATGGTCTTCTTCATGTAGGCTTTGATGAGTTGCTACATAATTTTTTAATTTAAAAGAAATTATTTTATAGGCTCGTAAATCTTTCGATGATGAAATAGATGTTTATGATGAGATTATTAACCGATTAATCGAACTCGATTAATTACATTCAACCAACCAACCAACCACCCAACCACCCAACCAACCAACCAACCAACCAACCACCCAACCAACCAACCAACCACCCAACCACCCACCCACCCAACCAACCAACCACCCAACAAACCAACCAACCACCCAACCACCCAACCAACCAACCACCCACCCAACCAACCAACCAACCAACCAACCAACCAACCAACCAAGCAACCAACCACCCAACCAACCAACCACCCAACCAACCAACCAACCAACCACCCAACCACCCAACCAACCAACCGACCACCCACCCACCCAACCAACCAACCAACCAACCAACCAACCAACTACCCAACCAACAGACCAACCAACTAGAGATGTAAAATGGGACGCAACATGGCGGGATTTAGCGTGTGTACGGTAATCTGTCACGGTACGCACGTTATTTTATAACGGCAGAACACGGTAGAGTTCGGTGTGACTCACTAACACGATTATCATGGTATAAGCCGTCACGATTACGGTAGACACGGCACACGGCACACAGCAGACATGGTAAAATTATTGTCACGGCAGTACACCATATAGATTATTAATATAATTTTATTTTTTATTATACTTTAATCATTAATACGTCTAATTAAAATGTATACACAGGTAATATATTAGTATTTTAACAAATATTAAATAAGAAATAAAGTTATTGCTTGATAAACTAATTATTAATTATTATATTTTGAGTTTTTTATTTATAGTGCGGTGATATTTTATTTATTTATTATTAATTTAGTTTATTAGCGGTAAAATATTTATAAGATTGAACTATTGAAGAATAAAAAATAAATTTTATTTATTTTAGCCGTTCACAGTTTATACTCTTGCGGGCCAGGAGTTATACAAATGTTGATGTTATTGAGTGCATCTTTGCACTTTAGAGTCCACTAAAACTTTCATGTTCCTTTCAATACTTCGAAAGGAGGTCAATATTTGTCTGGGCATTGGACACAAACTTGTCTCGCTTACCATTTATCCTAGAAATTTCACTGACTGAACGCCAATAGTGCATTTTTCAATATTTAGTTTGAGATTTGTCTTGCTGAATGTATTGACAAGATCTACTAGATGGTCTTTTTCATGTAGGCTTTGATGAGTTGCTACATAATTTTTTAATTTAAAAGAAATTATTTTATAGGATCGTAAATCTTTCGATGATGAAATAGATGTTTATGATGAGATTATTAACCGATTAATCGAACTCGATTAATTACATTCAACCAACCAACCAACCAACCAACCACCCACCCACCCAACCAACCAACCAACCAACCAACCAACCAACCAACCAACAACCCACCCACCCAACCAACCACCCAACCAACCAACCACCCAACCAACCAACCAACCGACCACCCACCCAACCAACCACCCAACCAACCAACCAACCAACCAACCAACTACCCAACCAACCAACCAACCAACTAGAGATGTAAAATGGGACGCAACATGGCGGGATTTAGCGTGTGTACGGTAATCTGTCACGGTACGCACGTTATTTTATAACGGCAGAACACGGTAGAGTTCGGTGTGACTCACTAACACGATTATCATGGTATAAGCCGTCACGATTACGGTAGACACGGCACACGGCACACAGCAGACATGGTAAAATTATTGTCACGGCAGTACACCATATAGATTATTAATATAATTTTATTTTTTATTATACTTTAATCATTAATACGTCTAATTAAAATGTATACACAGGTAATATATTAGTATTTTAACAAATATTAAATAAGAAATAAAGTTATTGCTTGATAAACTAATTATTAATTATTATATTTTGAGTTTTTTATTTATAGTGCGGTGATATTTTATTTATTTATTATTAATTTAGTTTATTAGCGGTAAAATATTTATAAGATTGAACTATTGAAGAATAAAAAATAAATTTTATTTATTTTAGGCGTTCACAGTTTATACTCTTGCGGGCCAGGAGTTATACAAATGTTGATGTTATTGAGTGCATCTTTGCACTTTAGAGTCCACTAAAACTTTCATGTTCCTTTCAATACTTCGAAAGGAGGTTAATATTTGTCTGGGCATTGGACACAAACTTGTCTCGCTTACCATTTATCCTAGAAATTTCACTGACTGAACGCCAATAGTGCATTTTTCAATATTTAGTTTGAGATTTGTTTTGCTGAATGTATTGACAAGATCTACTAGATGGTCTTCTTTATGTAGGCTTTGATGAGTTGCTACATAATTTTTTAATTTAAAAGAAATTATTTTATAGGATCGTAAATCTTTCGATGATGAAATAGATGTTTATGATGAGATTATTAACCGATTAATCGAACTCGATTAATTACATTCAACCAACCAACCAACCAACCAACCAACCACCCACCCACCCAACCAACCAACCAACCAACCACCCAACCAACCAACCAACCAACCAACTAACCAACCAACCAACCACCAACCACCAACCAACCAATTACCCAACCAACCAACCAACCACCCAACCAACCAATTAGCCGTTCACAGTTTATACTCTTGCGGGCCAGGAGTTATACAAATGTTGATGTTGTTGAGTGTATCTTTGCACTTTAGAGTCCACTAAAACTTTCATGTTCCTTTCAATACTTCGAAAGGAGGTCAATATTTGTCTGGGCATTGGACACAAACTTGTCTCGCTTACCATTTATCCTAGAAATTTCACTGACTGAACGCCAATAGTGCATTTTTCAATATTTAGTTTGAGATTTGTCTTGCTGAATGTATTGACAATATCTACTAGATGGTCTTCTTCATGTAGGCTTTGATGAGTTGCTACATAATTTTTTAATTTAAAAGAAATTATTTTATAGGCTCGTAAATCTTTCGATGATGAAATAGATGTTTATGATGAGATTATTAACCGATTAATCGAACTCGATTAATTACATTCAACCAACCAACCAACCAACCAACCAACCAACCAACCAACCAACCAACCACCCACCCACCCAACCAACCAACCAACCACCCACCCAACCAACCAACCAACCACCCACCCACCCAACCAACCAACCAATTAGTTTATTGCTTGATAAACTAATTATTAATTATTATATTTTGAGTTTTTTATTTATAGTGCGGTGATATTTTATTTATTTATTATTAATTTAGTTTATTAGCGGTAAAATATTTATGAGATTGAACTATTGAAGAATAAAAAATAAATTTTATTTATTTTAGCCGTTCACAGTTTATACTCTTGCGGGCCAGGAGTTATACAAATGTTGATGTTGTTGAGTGCATCTTTGCACTTTAGAGTCCACTAAAACTTTCATGTTCCTTTCAATACTTCGAAAGGAGGTCAATATTTGTCTGGGCATTGGACACAAACTTGTCTCGCTTACCATTTATCCTAGAAATTTCACTGATTGAACGCCAATAGTGCATTTTTCAATATTTAGTTTGAGATTTGTCTTGCTGAATGTATTGACAATATCTACTAGATGGTCTTCTTCATGTAGGCTTTGATGAGTTGCTACATAATTTTTTAATTTAAAAGAAATTACTTTATAGGCTCGTAAATCTTTCGATGATGAAATAGATGTTTATGATGAGATTATTAACCGATTAATCGAACTTGATTAATTACATTCAACCAACCAACCAACCACCCAACCACCCAACCAACCAACCAACCACCCACCCAACCAACCAACCAACCAACCAACCAACCACCCAACCAACCAACCAACCAACCAACCAACTAACCAACCAACCAACCACCAACCAACCAATTACCCAACCAACCAACCAACCACCCAACCAACCAATTAGCCGTTCACAGTTTATACTCTTGCGGGCCAGGAGTTATACAAATGTTGATGTTGTTGAGTGCATCTTTGCACTTTAAAGTCCACTAAAACTTTCATGTTCCTTTCAATACTTCGAAAGGAGGTCAATATTTGTCTGGGCATTGGACACAAACTTGTCTCGCTTACCATTTATCCTAGAAATTTCACTGACTGAACGCCAATAGTGCATTTTTCAATATTTAGTTTGAGATTTGTCTTGCTGAATGTATTGACAAGATCTACTAGATGGTCTTCTTCATGTAGGCTTTGATGAGTTGCTACAGAATTTTTTAATTTAAAAGAAATTATTTTATAGGATCGTAAATCTTTCGATGATGAAATAGATGTTTATGATGAGATTATTAACCGATTAATCGAACTCGATTAATTACATTCAACCAACCACCCAACCAACCAACCAACCACCCACCCACCCAACCAACCACCCACCCAACCAATTAGTTTATTGCTTGATAAACTAATTATTAATTATTATATTTTGAGTTTTTTATTTATAGTGCGGTGATATTTTATTTATTTATTATTAATTTACTTTATTAGCGGTAAAATATTTATGAGATTGAACTATTGAAGAATAAAAAATAAATTTTATTTATTTTAGCCGTTCACAGTTTATACTCTTGCGGGCCATGAGTTATACAAATGTTGATGTTGTTGAGTGCATCTTTGCACTTTAGAGTCCACTAAAACTTTCATGTTCCTTTCAATACTTCGAAAGGAGGTCAATATTTGTCTGGGCATTGGACACAAACTTGTTTCGCTTACCATTTATCCTAGAAATTTCACTGACTGAACGCCAATAGTGCATTTTTCAATATTTAGTTTGAGATTTGTCTTGCTGAATGTATTGACAAGATCTACTAGATGGTCTTCTTCATGTAGGCTTTGATGAGTTGCTACATAATTTTTTAATTTAAAAGAAATTATTTTATAGGATCGTAAATCTTTCGATGATGAAATAGATGTTTATGATGAGATTATTAACCGATTAATCGAACTCGATTAATTACATTCAACCAACCAACCAACCAACCAACCAACCACCCATCCAACCAACCAACCAACCAACCACCCACCCACCCAACCAACCAACCAACCAATTAGTTTATTGCTTGATAAACTAATTATTAATTATCATATTTTGAGTTTTTTATTTATAGTGCGGTGATATTTTATTTGTTTATTATTAATTTAGTTTATTAGTGGTAAAATATTTATGAGATTGAACTATTGAAGAATAAAAAATAAATTTTATTTATTTTAGCCGTTCACAGTTTATACTCTTGCGGGCCATGAGTTATACAAATGTTGATGTTGTTGAGTGCATATTTGCACTTTAGAGTCCACTAAAACTTTCATGTTCCTTTCAATACTTCGAAAGGAGGTCAATATTTGTTTGGGCATTGGACACAAACTTGTCTCGCTTACCATTTATCCTAGAAATTTAACTGACTAAACGCCAATAGTGCATTTTTCAATATTTAGTTTGAGATTTGTCTTGCTGAATGTATTGACAATATCTACTAGATGGTCTTCTTCATGTAGGCTTTGATGAGTTGCTACATAATTTTTTAATTTAAAAGAAATTACTTTATAGGCTCGTAAATCTTTCGATGATGAAATAGATGTTTATGATGAGATTATTAACCGATTAATCTAACTCGATTAATTACATTCAACCAACCACCCAACCACCCAACCAACCACCCAACCAACCAACCAACCAACCAACTAACCAACCAACCAACCAACCACCAACCAACCAATTACCCAACCAACCAACCAACCACCCAACCAACCAATTAGCCGTTCACACTTTATACTCTTGCGGGCCAGGAGTTATACAAATGTTGAAGTTGTTGAGTGCATCTTTGCACTTTAGAGTCCACTAAAAGTTTCATGTTCCTTTCAATACTTCGAAAGGAGGTCAATATTTGTCTGGGCATTGGACACAAACTTGTCTCGCTTACCATTTATCCTAGAAATTTCACTGACTGAACGCCAATAGTGCATTTTTCAATATTTAGTTTGAGATTTGTCTTGCTGAATGTATTGACAAGATCTACTAGATGGTCTTCTTCATGTAGGCTTTGATGAGTTGCTACATAATTTTTTAATTTAAAAGAAATTATTTTATAGGATCGTAAATCTTTCGATGATGAAATAGATGTTTATGATGAGATTACTAACCGATTAATCGAACTCGATTAATTACATTCAGCCAACCAACCAACCACCCAACCAACCAACCAACCAACCACCCACCCAACCAACCAACCAACCAACCAACCACCCACCCACCCAACCAACCAACCAATTAGTTTATTGCTTGATAAACTAATTATTAATTATTATATTTTGAGTTTTTTATATATAGTGCGGTGATATTTTATTTATTTATTATTAATTTAGTTTATTAGCGGTAAAATATTTATGAGATTGAACTATTGAAGAATAAAAAATAAATTTTATTTATTTTAGCCGGTCACAGTTTATACTCTTGCGGGCCAGGAGTTATACAAATGTTGATGTTGTTGAGTGCATCTTTGCACTTTAGAGTCCACTAAAACTTTCATGTTCCTTTCAATACTTCGAAAGGAGGTCAATATTTGTCTGGGCATTGGACACAAACTTGTCTCGCTTACCATTTATCCTAGAAATTTCACTGACTGAACGCCAATAGTGCATTTTTCAATATTTAGTTTGAGATTTGTCTTGCTGAATGTATTGACAATATCTACTAGATGGTCTTCTTCATGTAGGCTTTGATGAGTTGCTACATAATTTTTTAATATAAAAGAAATTACTTTATAGGCTCGTAAATCTTTCGATGATGAAATAGATGTTTATGATGAGATTATTAACCGATTAATCTAACTCGATTAATTACATTCAACCAACCAACCAACCAACCACCCAACCACCCAACCAACCAACCAACCAACCACCCACCCAACCAACCAACCAACCAACCAACCACCCAACCAACCAACCAACCAACCAACTAACCAACCAACCAACCACCAACCAACCAATTACCCAACCAACCAACCAACCACCCAACAAACCAATTAGCCGTTCACAGTTTATACTCTTGCGGGCCAGGAGTTATACAAATGTTGATGTTGTTGAGTGCATCTTTGCACTTTAGAGTCCACTAAAACTTTCATGTTCCTTTCAATACTTCGAAAGGAGGTCAATATTTGTCTGGGCATTGGACACAAACTTGTCTCGCTTACCATTTATCCTAGAAATTTCACTGACTGAACGCCAATAGTGCATTTTTCAATATTTAGTTTGAGATTTGTCTTGCTGAATGTATTGACAAGATCTACTAGATGGTCTTCTTCATGTAGGCTTTGATGAGTTGCTACATAATTTTTTAATTTAAAAGAAATTATTTTATAGGATCGTAAATCTTTCGATGATGAAATAGATGTTTATGATGAGATTATTAACCGATTAATCGAACTCGATTAATTACATTCAGCCAACCAACCAACCACCCAACCAACCAACCAACCAACCACCCACCCAACCAACCAACCAACCAACCAACCACCCACCCACCCAACCAACCAACCAACCAATTAGTTTATTGCTTGATAAACTAATTATTAATTATTATATTTTGAGTTTTTTATATATAGTGCGGTGATATTTTATTTATTTATTATTAATTTAGTTTATTAGCGGTAAAATATTTATGAGATTGAACTATTGAAGAATAAAAAATAAATTTTATTTATTTTAGCCGGTCACAGTTTATAGTCTTGCGGGCCAGGAGTTATACAAATGTTGATGTTGTTGAGTGCATCTTTGCACTTTAGAGTCCACTAAAACTTTCATGTTCCTTTCAATACTTCGAAAGGAGGTCAATATTTGTCTGGGCATTGGACACAAACTTGTCTCGCTTACCATTTATCCTAGAAATTTCACTGACTGAACGCCAATAGTGCATTTTTTAATATTTAGTTTGAGATTTGTCTTGCTGAATGTATTTACAAGATCTACTAGATGGTCTTCTTCATGTAGGCTTTGATGAGTTGCTACATAATTTTTTAATTTAAAAGAAATTATTTTATAGGATCGTAAATCTTTCGATGATGAAATAGATGTTTATGATGAGATTATTAACCGATTAATCGAACTCGATTAATTACATTCAACCAACCAACCAACCACCCAACCAACCAACCAACCAACCAACCAACCAACCGCCCACCCACCCAACCAACCACCCACCCACCCAACCAACCAACCAACCAATTAGTTTATTGCTTGATAAACTAATTATTAATTATTATATTTTGAGTTTTTTATTCATAGTGCGGTGATATTTTATTTATTTATTATTAATTTAGTTTATTAGAGGTAAAATATTTATGACATTGAACTATTGAAGAATAAAAAATAAATTTTATTTATTTTAGCCGTTCAAAGTTTATACTCTTGCGGGCCATGAGTTATACAAATGTTGATGTTGTTGAGTGCATCTTTGCACTTTAGAGTCCACTAAAACTTTCATGTTCCTTTCAATACTTCGAAAGGAGGTCAATATTTGTCTGGGCATTGGACACAAACTTGTCTCGCTTACCATTTATCCTAGAAATTTCACTGACTGAACGCCAATAGTGCATTTTTCAATATTTAGTTTGAGATTTGTCTTGCTGAATGTATTGACAAGATCTACTAGATGGTCTTCTTCATGTAGGCTTTGATGAGTTGCTACATAATTTTTTAATTTAAAAGAAATTATTTTATAGGATCGTAAATCTTTCGATGATGAAATAGATGTTTATGATGAGATTATTAACCGATTAATCGAACTCGATTAATTACATTCAGCCAACCAACCAACCACCCAACAAACCAACCAACCAACCACCCACCAAACCAACCAACCAACCAACCAACCAACCAACCAACCAACCACCCACCCAACCAACCAACCAATTAGTTTATTGCTTGATAAACTAATTATTAATTATTATATTTTGAGTTTTTTATATATAGTGCGGTGATATTTTATTTATTTATTATTAATTTAGTTTATTAGCGGTAAAATATTTATGAGATTGAACTATTGAAGAATAAAAAATAAATTTTATTTATTTTAGCCGGTCACAGTTTATACTCTTGCGGGCCAGGAGTTATACAAATGTTGATGTTGTTGAGTGCATCTTTGCACTTTAGAGTCCACTAAAACTTTCATGTTCCTTTCAATACTTCGAAAGGAGGTCAATATTTGTCTGGGCATTGGACACAAACTTGTCTCGCTTACCATTTATCCTAGAAATTTCACTGACTGAACGGCAATAGTGCATTTTTTAATATTTAGTTTGAGATTTGTCTTGCTGAATGTATTGACAAGATCTACTAGATGGTCTTCTTCATGTAGGCTTTGATGAGTTGCTACATAATTTTTTAATTTAAAAGAAATTATTTTATAGGATCGTAAATCTTTCGATGATGAAATAGATGTTTATGATGAGATTATTAACCGATTAATCGAACTCGATTAATTACATTCAACCAACCAACCAACCACCCAACCAACCAACCAAACAACCAACCACCCACCCACCCAACCAACCACCCACCCACCCAACCAACCAACCAACCAATTAGTTTATTGCTTGATAAACTAATTATTAATTATTATATTTTGAGTTTTTTATTCATAGTGCGGTGATATTTTATTTATTTATTATTAATTTAGTTTATTAGCGGTAAAATATTTATGAGATTGAACAATTGAAGAATAAAAAATAAATTTTATTTATTTTAACCGTTCACAGTTTATACTCTTGCGGGCCAGGAGTTATACAAATGTTGATGTTGTTGAGTGCATCTTTGCACTTTAGAGTCCACTAAAACTTTCATGTTCCTTTCAATACTTCGAAAGGAGGTCAATATTTGTCTGGGCATTGGACACAAACTTGTCTCGCTTACCATTTATCCTAGAAATTTCACTGACTGAACGCCAATAGTGCATTTTTCAATATTTATTTTGAGATTTGTCTTGCTAAATGTATTGACAATATCTACTAGATGGTCTTCTTCATGTAGGCTTTGATGAGTTGCAACATAATTTTTTAATTTAAAAGAAATTACTTTATAGGCTCGTAAATCTTTCGAAGATGAAATATATGTTTAGGATGAAATTATTAACCGATTAATTGAACTCGATTAATTACACCCAACCAACCAACCAACCACCCAACCACCCAACCAACCAACCAAACACCCACCCAACCGACCAACCAACCAACCAACCACCCAACCAACCAACCAACCAACCAACCAACCAACTAACTAACCAACCAACCACCAACCAACCAATTACCCAACCAACCAACCAACCACCCAACCACCCAACCAACCAATTAGCCGTTCACAGTTTATACTCTTGCGGGCCAGGAGTTATACAAATGTTGAAGTTGTTGAGTGCATCTTTGCACTTTAGAGTCCACTAAAACTTTCATGTTCCTTTCAATACTTCGAAAGGAGGTCAATATTTGTCTGGGCATTGGACACAAACTTGTCTCGCTTACCATTTATCCTAGAAATTTCACTGACTGAACGCCAATAGTGCATTTTTCAATATTTAGTTTGAGATTTGTCTTGCTGAATGTATTGACAAGATCTACTAGATGGTCTTCTTCATGTAGGCTTTGATGAGTTGCTACATAATTTTTTAATTTAAAAGAAATTATTTTATAGGATCGTAAATCTTTCGATGATGAAATAGATGTTTATGATGAGATTATTAACCGATTAATCGAACTCGATTAATTACATTCAACCAACCAACCAACCAACCAACCAACCAACCAACCACCCACCCACCCAACCAACCACCCACCCACCCAACCAACCACCCACCCACCCAACCAACCAATTAGTTTATTGCTTGATAAACTAATTATTAATTATTATATTTTGAGTTTTTTATTTATAGTGCGGTGATATTTTATTTATTTATTATTAATTTAGTTTATTAGCGGTAAAATATTTATGAGATTGAACTATTGAAGAATAAAAAATAAATTTTATTTATTTTAGCCGTTCACAGTTTATACTCTTGCGGGCGAGGAGTTATACAAATGTTGATGTTGTTGAGTGCATCTTTGCACTTTAGAGTCCACTAAAACTTTCATGTTCCTTTCAACACTTCGAAAGGAGGTCAATATTTGTCTGGGCATTGGACACAAACTTGTCTCGCTTACCATTTATCCTAGAAATTTCACTCACTGAACGCCAATAGTGCATTTTTCAATATTTAGTTTGAGATTTGTCTTGCTGAATGCATTGACAAGATCTACTAGATGGTCTTCTTCATGTAGGCTTTGATTAGTTGCTACATAAGTTTTTAATTTAAAAGAAATTATTTTATAGGATCGTAAATCTTTCGATGATGAAATAGATGTTTATGATGAGATTATTAACCGATTAATCGAACTCAATTAATTACATTCAACCAACCAACCACCCAACCAACCAACCAACCACCCACCCACCCAACCAACCAACCAACCAACCACCCACCCACCCAACCAACCAACCAATTAGTTTATTGCTTGATAAACTAATTATTAATTATTATATTTTGAGTTTTTTATTTATAATGCGGTGATATTTTATTTATTTATTATTAATTTAGTTTATTAGCGGTAAAATATTTATGAGATTGAACTATTGAAGAATAAAAAATAAATTTTATTTATTTTAGCCGTTCACAGTTTATACTCTTGCGGGCCAAGAGTTATACAAATGTTGATGTTGTTGAGTGCATCTTTGCACTTTAGAGTCCACTAAAACTTTCATGTTCCTTTCAATACTTCGAAAGGAGGTCAATATTTGTCTGGGCATTGGACACAAACTTGTCTCGCTTACCATTTATCCTAGAAATTTCACTGACTGAACGCCAATAGTGCATTTTTTAATATTTAATTTGAGATTTGTCTTGCTGAATGTATTGACAATATCTACTAGATGGTATTCTTCATGTAGGCTTTGATGAGTTGCTACATAATTTTTTAATTTAAAAGAAATTACTTTATAGGCTCGTAAATCTTTCGATGATGAAATAGATGTTTATGATGAGATTATTAACCGATTAATCGAACTCGACTAATTACATTCAACCAACCAACCAACCACCCAACCACCCAACCAACCAACCAACCACCCACCCAACCAACCAACCAACCAACCACCCAACCAACCAACCAACCAACTAACCAACCAACCAACCACCAACCAACCAATTACCCAACCAACCAACCACCCAACCAACCAATTAGCCGTTCACAGTTTATACTCTTGCGGGCCAGGAGTTATACAAATGTTGATGTTGTTGAGTGCATATTTGCACTTTAGAGTCCACGAAAACTTTCATGTTCCTTTCAATACTTCGAAAGGAGGTCAATATTTGTCTGGGCATTGGACACAAACTTGTCTCGCTTACCATTTATCCTAGAAATTTCACTGACTGAACGCCAATAGTGCATTTTTCAATATTTAGTTTGAGATTTGTCTTGCTGAATGTATTGACAAGATCTACTAGATGGTCTTCTTTATGTAGGCTTTGATGAGTTGCTACATAATTTTTTAATTTAAAAGAAATTATTTTATAGGATCGTAAATCTTTCGATGATGAAATAGATGTTTATGATGAGATTATTAACCGATTAATCGAACTCGATTAATTACATTCAACCAAGCAACCAACCACCCAACCAACCAACCAACCAACCAACCAACCACCCACCCAACCACCCACCCAACCACCCACCCAACCACCCAACCAACCAACCAACCAACCAATTAGTTTATTGCTTGATAAACTAATTATTAATTATTATATTTTGAGTTTTTTATTTATAGTGCGGTGATATTTTATTTATTTATTATTAATTTAGTTTATTAGCGGTAAAATATTTATGAGATTGAACTATTGAAGAATAAAAAATAAATTTTATTTATTTTAGCCGTTCACAGTTTATACTCTTGCGGGCTAGGAGTTATACAAATGTTGATGTTGTTGAGTGCATCTTTGCACTTTAGAGTCCACTAAAACTTTCATGTTCCTTTCAATACTTCGAAAGGAGGTCAATATTTGTCTGGGCATTGGACACAAACTTGTCTTGCTTACCATTTATCCTAGAAATTTCACTGATTGAACGCCAATAGTGCATTTTTCAATATTTAGTTTGAGATTTGTCTTGCTGAATGTATTGACAAGATCTACTAGATGGTCTTCCTCATGTAGGCTTTGATGAGTTGCTACATAACTTTTTAATTTAAAAGAAATTATTTTATAGGATCGTAAATCTTTCGATGATGAAATAGATGTTTATGATGAGATTATTAACCGATTAATCGAACTCGATTAATTACATTCAACCAACCAACCAACCACCCAACCAACCAACCAACCACCCACCCAACCAACCAACCACCCAACCAACCAACCAATTAGTTTATTGCTTGATAAACTAATTATTAATTATTATATTTTGAGTTTTTTATTTATAGTGCGGTGATATTTTATTTATTTATTATTAATTTAGTTTATTAGTGGTAAAATATTTATGAGATTGAACTATTGAAGAATAAAAAATAAATTTTATTTATTTTAGCCGTTCACAGTTTATACTCTTACGGGCCAGGAGTTATACAAATGTTGATGTTGTTGAGTGCATCTTTGCACTTTAGAGTCCACTAAAACTTTCATGTTCCTTTCAATACTTCGAAAGGAGGTCAATATTTGTCTGGGCATTGGACACAAACTTGTCTCGCTTACCATTTATCCTAGAAATTTCACTGACTGATGAGATTATTAACCGATTAATCGAACTCGATTAATTACATTCAACCAACCACCCAACCAACCAACCAACCACCCACCCAACCAACCACCCAACCAACCAACTAACCAACCAACCAACCACCAACCAAGCAATTACCCAACCAACCAGCCAACCACCCAACCAACCAATTAGCCGTTCACAGTTTATACTCTTGCGCCCCAGGAGTTATACAAATGTTGATGTTGTTGAGTGCATCTTTGTACTTTAGAGTCCACTAAAACTTTCATGTTCCTTTCAATACTTCGAAAGGAGGTCAATATTTGTCTGGGCATTGGACCCAAACTTGTCTCGCTTACCATTTATCCTAGAAATTTCACTGACTGAACGCCAATAGTGCATTTTTCAATATTTAGTTTGAGATTTGTCTTGCTGAATGTATTGACAAGATCTACTAGATGGTCTTCTTCATGTAGGCTTTGATGAGTTGCTACATAATTTTTTAATTTAAAACAAATTATTTTATAGGATCGTAAATCTTTCGATGATGAAATAGATGTTTATGATGAGATTATTAACCGATTAATCGAACTCGATTAATTACATTCAACCAACCAACCAACCAACCAACCAACCAACCAACCAACCACCCACCCACCCAACCAACCACCCAACCAACCAACCAATTAGTTTATTGCTTGATAAACTAATTATTAATTATTATATTTTGAGTTTTTTATTTATAGTGCGGTGATATTTTATTTATTTATTATTAATTTAGTTTATTAGCGGTAAAATATTTATGAGATTGAACTATTGAAGAATAAAAAATAAATTTTATTTATTTTAGCCGTTCACAGTTTATACTCTTGCGGGCCAAGAGTTATACAAATGTTGATGTTGTTGAGTGCATCTTTGCACTTTAGAGTCCACTAAAACTTTCATGTTCCTTTCAATACTTCGAAAGGAGGTCAATATTTGTCTGGGCATTGGACACAAACTTGTCTCGCTTACCATTTATCCTAGAAATTTCACTGACTGAACGCCAATAGTGCATTTTTCAATATTTAGTTTGAGATTTGTCTTGCTGAATGTATTGACAATATCTACTAGATGGTCTTCTTCATGTAGGCTTTGATGAGTTGCTACATAATTTTTTAATTTAAAAGAAATTACTTTATAGGCTCGTAAATCTTTCGATGATGAAATAGATGTTTATGATGAGATTATTAACCGATTAATCGAACTCGATTAATTACATTCAACCAACCAACCATCCACCCAACCACCCAACCAACCAACCAACCACCCACCCAACCAACCAACCAACCACCCAACCAACCAACCAACAAACTAACCAACCAACCAACCACCAACCAACCAATTACCCAACCAACCAACCAACCACCCAACCAACCAATTAGCCGTTCACAGCTTATACTCTTGCGGGCCAGGAGTTATACAAATGTTGATGTTGTTGAGTGCATCTTTGCACTTTAGAGTCCACTAAAACTTTCATGTTCCTTTCAATACTTCGAAAGGAGGTCAATATTTGTCTGGGCACTGGACACAAACTTGTCTCGCTTACCATTTATCCTAGAAATTTCACTGACTGAACGCCAATAGTGCATTTTTCAATATTTAGTTTGAGATTTGTCTTGCTGAATGTATTGACAAGATCTACTAGATGCTCTTCTTCATGTAGGCTTTGATGAGTTGCTACATAATTTTTTAATTTAAAAGAAATTATTTTATAGGATCGTAAATCTTTCGATGATGAAATAGATGTTTATGATGAGATTATTAACCGATTAATCAAACTCGATTTTTTACATTCAACCAACCAACCAACCACCCAACCACCCAACCAACCAACCAACCACCCAACCAACCAACCAACCAACCACCCAACCAACCAACCAACCAACCAACTAACCAACCAACCAACCAATTACCCAACCAACCAACCAACCACCCAACCAACCAATTAGCCGTTCACAGTTTATACTCTTGCGGGCCAGGAGTTATACAAATGTTGATGTTGTTGAGTGCATCTTTGCACTTTAGAGTCCACTAAAACTTTCATGTTCCTTTCAATACTTCGAAAGGAGGTCAATATTTGTCTGGGCATTGGACACAAACTTGTCTCGCTTACCATTTATCCTAGAAATTTCACTGACTGAAAGCCAATAGTGCATTTTTCAATATTTAGTTTGAGATTTGTCTTGCTGAATGTATTGACAAGATCTACTAGATGGTCTTCTTTATGTAGGCTTTGATGAGTTGCTACATAATTTTTTAATCTAAAAGAAATTATTTTATAGGATCGTAAATCTTTCGATGATGAAATAGATGTTTATGATGAGATTATTAACCGATTAATCGAACTCGATTAATTACATTCAACCAATCAACCAACCACCCAACCAACCAACCAACCAACCAACCACCCAATTAACCAACCAACCAACCAACCACC
Organism: Limnanthes douglasii subsp. nivea; assembly: GCA_036936605.1. Taxonomy (NCBI): domain Eukaryota; kingdom Viridiplantae; phylum Streptophyta; class Magnoliopsida; order Brassicales; family Limnanthaceae; genus Limnanthes; species Limnanthes douglasii. The sequence goes on from JAUPFV010000005.1 coordinate 45,179,938, forward strand.
CACCCACCCACCCACCCAACCAACCAACCAATTAGTTTATTGCTTGATAAACTAATTATTAATTATTATATTTTGAGTTTTTTATTTATAGTGCGGTGATATTTTATTTATTTATTATTAATTTAGTTTATTAGCGGTAAAATATTTATGAGATTGAACTATTGAAGAATAAAAAATAAATTTTATTTATTTTAGCCGTTCACAGTTTATACTCTTGCGGGCCAGGAGTTATACAAATGTTGATGTTGTTGAGTGCATCTTTGCACTTTAGAGTCCACTAAAACTTTCATGTTCCTTTCAATACTTCGAAAGGAGGTCAATATTTGTCTGGGCATTGGACACAAACTTGTCTCGCTTACCATTTATCCTAGAAATTTCACTGACTGAACGCCAATAGTGCATTTTCAATATTTAGTTTGAGATTTGTCTTGCTGAATGTATTGACAATATCTATTAGATGGTCTTCTTCATGTAGGCTTTGATGAGTTGCTACATAATTTTTTAATTTAAAAGAAATTACTTTATAGGCTCGTAAATCTTTCGATGATGAAATAGATGTTTATGATGAGATTATTAATCGATTAATCGAACTCGATTAATTACATTCAACCAACCAACCAACCACCCAACCACCCAACCAACCAACTAACCACCCACCCAACCAACCAACCAACCAACTAACCAACCAACCAACCACCAACCAACCAATTACCCAACCAACCAACCAACCAACCACCCAACCAACCAATTAGCCGTTCACAGTTTATACTCTTGCGGGCCAGGAGTTATACAAATGTTGATGTTGTTGAGTGCATCTTTGCACTTTAGAGTCCACTAAAACTTTCATGTTGCTTTCAATACTTCGAAAGGAGGTCAATATTTGTCTGGGCATTGGACACAAACTTGTCTCGCTTACCATTTATCCTAGAAATTTCACTGACTGAACGCCAATAGTGCATTTTTCAATATTTAGTTTGAGATTTGTCTTGCTGAATGTATTGACAAGATCTACTAGATGGTCTTCTTCATGTAGGCTTTGATGAGTTGCTACATAATTTTTTAATTTAAAAGAAATTATTTTATAGGATCGTAAATCTTTCGATGATGAAATAGATGTTTATGATGAGATTATTAACCGATTAATCGAACTCGATTAATTACATTCAACCAACCAACCAACCAACCAACCAACCAACCACCCACCCAACCAACCAACCAACCAATTAGTTTATTGCTTGATAAACTAATTATTAATTATTATATTTTGAGTTTTTTATTTATAGTGCGGTGATATTTTATTTATTTATTATTAATTTAGTTTATTAGCGGTAAAATATTTATGAGATTGAACTTTTGAAGAATAAAAAATAAATTTTATTTATTTTAGCCGTTCACAGTTTATACTCTTGCGGGCCAGGAGTTATACAAATGTTGATGTTGTTGAGTGCATCTTTGCACTTTAGAGTCCACTAAAACTTTCATGTTCCTTTCAATACTTCGAAAGGAGGTCAATATTTGTCTGGGCATTGGACACAAACTTGTCTCGCTTACCATTTATCCTAGAAATTTCACTGACTGAACGCCAATAGTGCATTTTTCAATATTTAGTTTCAGATTTGTCTTGCTGAATGTTTTGACAAGATCTACTAGATGGTCTTCTTCATGTAGGCTTTGATGAGTTGCTACATAATTTTTTAATTTAAAAAAAATTATTTTATAGGATCGTAAATCTTTCGATGATGAAATAGATGTTTATGATGATATTATTAACTGATTAATCGAACTCGATTAATTACATTCAACCAACCACCCAACCACACAACCAACCACCCACCCAACCAACCAACCAACCAACCACCCAACCAACCAACCAACCAACCAACCAACCAACTAACCAACCAACCAACCAATTACCCAACCAGCCAACCAACCACCCAACCAACCAATTAGCCGTTCACAGTTTATACTCTTGCGGGCCAGGAGTTATACAAATGTTGATGTTGTTGAGTGCATCTTTGCATTTTAGAGTCCACTAAAACTTTCATGTTCCTTTCAATACTTCGAAAGGAGGTCAATATTTGTCTGGGCATTGGACACAAACTTGTCTCGCGCCAATAGTGCATTTTTTAATATTTAGTTTGAGATTTGTCTTGCTGAATGTATTGACAATATCTACTAGATGGTCTTCTTCATGTAGGCTTTGATGAGTTGCTACATAATTTTTTAATTTAAAAGAAATTACTTTATAGGCTCGTAAATCTTTCGATGATGAAATAGATGTTTATGATGAGATTATTAACCGATTAATCGAACTCGATTAATTACATTCAACCAACCAACCAACCACCCAACCACCCAACCAACCAACTAACCACCCACCCAACCAACCAACCAACTAACCAACCAACCAACCACCAACCAACCAATTACCCAACCAACCAACCAACCACCCAACCAACCAATTAGCCGTTCACAGTTTATACTCTTGCGGGCCAGGAGTTATACAAATGTTGATGTTGTTGAGTGCATCTTTGCACTTTAGAGTCCACTAAAACTTTCATGTTGCTTTCAATACTTCGAAAGGAGGTCAATATTTGTCTGGGCATTGGACACAAACTTGTCTCGCTTACCATTTATCCTAGAAATTTCACTGACTGAACGCCAATAGTGCATTTTTCAATATTTAGTTTGAGATTTGTCTTGCTGAATGTATTGACAAGATCTACTAGATGGTCTTCTTCATGTAGGCTTTGATGAGTTGCTACATAATTTTTTAATTTAAAAGAAATTATTTTATAGGATCGTAAATCTTTCGATGATGAAATAGATGTTTATGATGAGATTATTAACCGATTAATCGAACTCGATTAATTACATTCAACCAACCAACCAACCAACCAACCAACCAACCACCCACCCAACCAACCAACCAACCAATTAGTTTATTGCTTGATAAACTAATTATTAATTATTATATTTTGAGTTTTTTATTTATAGTGCGGTGATATTTTATTTATTTATTATTAATTTAGTTTATTAGCGGTAAAATATTTATGAGATTGAACTTTTGAAGAATAAAAAATAAATTTTATTTATTTTAGCCGTTCACAGTTTATACTCTTGCGGGCCAGGAGTTATACAAATGTTGATGTTGTTGAGTGCATCTTTGCACTTTAGAGTCCACTAAAACTTTCATGTTCCTTTCAATACTTCGAAAGGAGGTCAATATTTGTCTGGGCATTGGACACAAACTTGTCTCGCTTACCATTTATCCTAGAAATTTCACTGACTGAACGCCAATAGTGCATTTTTCAATATTTAGTTTCAGATTTGTCTTGCTGAATGTTTTGACAAGATCTACTAGATGGTCTTCTTCATGTAGGCTTTGATGAGTTGCTACATAATTTTTTAATTTAAAAAAAATTATTTTATAGGATCGTAAATCTTTCGATGATGAAATAGATGTTTATGATGATATTATTAACTGATTAATCGAACTCGATTAATTACATTCAACCAACCACCCAACCACACAACCAACCACCCACCCAACCAACCAACCAACCAACCACCCAACCAACCAACCAACCAACCAACCAACCAACCAACTAACCAACCAACCAACCAATTACCCAACCAGCCAACCAACCACCCAACCAACCAATTAGCCGTTCACAGTTTATACTCTTGCGGGCCAGGAGTTATACAAATGTTGATGTTGTTGAGTGCATCTTTGCATTTTAGAGTCCACTAAAACTTTCATGTTCCTTTCAATACTTCGAAAGGAGGTCAATATTTGTCTGGGCATTGGACACAAACTTGTCTCGCGCCAATAGTGCATTTTTTAATATTTAGTTTGAGATTTGTCTTGCTGAATGTATTGACAATATCTACTAGATGGTCTTCTTCATGTAGGCTTTGATGAGTTGCTACATAATTTTTTAATTTAAAAGAAATTACTTTATAGGCTCGTAAATCTTTCGATGATGAAATAGATGTTTATGATGAGATTATTAACCGATTAATCGAACTCGATTAATTACATTCAACCAACCAACCAACCACCCAACCACCCAACCAACCAACTAACCACCCACCCAACCAACCAACCAACTAACCAACCAACCAACCACCAACCAACCAATTACCCAACCAACCAACCAACCACCCAACCAACCAATTAGCCGTTCACAGTTTATACTCTTGCGGGCCAGGAGTTATACAAATGTTGATGTTGTTGAGTGCATCTTTGCACTTTAGAGTCCACTAAAACTTTCATGTTCCTTTCAATACTTCGAAAGGAGGTCAATATTTGTCTGGGCATTGGACACAAACTTGTCTCGCTTACCATTTATCCTAGAAATTTCACTGACTGAACGCCAATAGTGCATTTTTCAATATTTAGTTTCAGATTTGTCTTGCTGAATGTATTGACAAGATCTACTAGATGGTCTTCTTCATGTAGGCTTTGATGAGTTGCTACATAATTTTTTAATTTAAAAGAAATTATTTTATAGGATCGTAAATCTTTCGATGATGAAATAGATGTTTATGATGAGATTATTAACCGATTAATCGAACTCGATTAATTACATTCAACCAACCAACCAACCAACCAACCAACCAACCAACCACCCACCCAACCAACCAACCAACCAATTAGTTTATTGCTTGATAAACTAATTATTAATTATTATATTTTGAGTTTTTTATTTATAGTGCGGTGATATTTTATTTATTTATTATTAATTTAGTTTATTAGCGGTAAAATATTTATGAGATTGAACTTTTGAAGAATAAAAAATAAATTTTATTTATTTTAGCCGTTCACAGTTTATACTCTTGCGGGCCAGGAGTTATACAAATGTTGATGTTGTTGAGTGCATCTTTGCACTTTAGAGTCCACTAAAACTTTCATGTTCCTTTCAATACTTCGAAAGGAGGTCAATATTTGTCTGGGCATTGGACACAAACTTGTCTCGCTTACCATTTATCCTAGAAATTTCACTGACTGAACGCCAATAGTGCATTTTTCAATATTTAGTTTCAGATTTGTCTTGCTGAATGTTTTGACAAGATCTACTAGATGGTCTTCTTCATGTAGGCTTTGATGAGTTGCTACATAATTTTTTAATTTAAAAAAAATTATTTTATAGGATCGTAAATCTTTCGATGATGAAATAGATGTTTATGATGATATTATTAACTGATTAATCGAACTCGATTAATTACATTCAACCAACCACCCAACCACCCAACCAACCACCCACCCAACCAACCAACCAACCAACCACCCAACCAACCAACCAACCAACCAACCAACCAACCAACTAACCAACCAACCAACCAATTACCCAACCAGCCAACCAACCACCCAACCAACCAATTAGCCGTTCCCAGTTTATACTCTTGCGGGCCAGGAGTTATACAAATGTTGATGTTGTTGAGTGCATCTTTGCATTTTAGAGTCCACTAAAACTTTCATGTTCCTTTCAATACTTCGAAAGGAGGTCAATATTTGTCTGGGCATTGGACACAAACTTGTCTCGCTTACCATTTATCCTAGAAATTTCACTGACTGAACGCCAATAGTGCATTTTTTAATATTTAGTTTGAGATTTGTCTTGCTGAATGTATTGACAAGATCTACTAGATGGTCTTCTTCATGTAGGCTTTGATGAGTTGCTACATAATTTTTTAATATAAAAAAAATTATTTTATAGGATCGTAAATCTTTCGATGATGAAATAGATGTTTATGATGATATTATTAACTGATTAATCGAACTCGATTAATTACATTCAACCAACCACCCAACCACCCAACCAACCACCCACCCAACCAACCAACCAACCAACCAACCACCCAACCAACCAACCAACCAACCAACCAACCAACCAACTAACCAACCAACCAACCAATTACCCAACCAGCCAACCAACCACCCAACCAACCAATTAGCCGTTCACAGTTTATACTCTTGCGGGCCAGGAGTTATACAAATGTTGATGTTGTTGAGTGCATCTTTGCACTTTAGAGTCCACTAAAACTTTCATGTTCCTTTCAATACTTCGAAAGGAGGTCAATATTTGTCTGGGCATTGGACACAAACTTGTCTCGCTTACCATTTATCCTAGAAATTTCACTGACTGAACGCCAATAGTGCATTTTTCAATATTTAGTTTGAGATTTGTCTTGCTGAATGTATTGACAATATCTACTAGATGGTCTTCTTCATGTAGGCTTTGATGAGTTGCTACATAATTTTTTAATTTAAAAGATATTATTTTATAGGCTCGTAAATCTTTCGATGATGAAATAGATGTTTATGATGAGATTATTAACCGATTAATCGAACTCGATTAATTACATTCAACCAAGCAACCAACCACCCAACCAACCAACCAACCAACCAACCACCCACCCAACCAACCAACCAACCAACCAACCACCCACCCACCCAACCAACCAACCAACCAATTAGTTTATTGCTTGATAAACTAATTATTAATTATTATATTTTGAGTTTTTTATTTATAGTGCGGTGATATTTTATTTATTTATTATTAATATAGTTTATTAGCGGTAAAATATTTATGAGATTGAACTACTGAAGAATAAAAAATAAATTTTATTTATTTTAGCCGTTCACAGTTTATACTCTTGCGGGCCAGGAGTTATAAAAATGTTGATGTTGTTGAGTGCATCTTTGCACTTTAGAGTCCACTAAAACTTTCATGTTCCTTTCAATACTTCGAAAGGAGGTCAATATTTGTCTGGGCATTGGACACAAACTTGTCTCGCTTACCATTTATCCTAGAAATTTCACTGACTAAACGCCAATAGTGCATTTTTCAATATTTAGTTTGAGATTTGTCTTGCTGAATGTATTGACAATATCTACTAGATGGTCTTCTTCATGTAGGCTTTGATGAGTTGCTACATAATTTTTTAATTTAAAAAAAATTATTTTATAGGCTTGTAAATCTTTCGATGATGAAATAGATGTTTATGATGAGATTATTAACCGATTAATCGAACTCGATTAATTACATTCAACCAACCAACCAACCACCCAACCACCCAACCAACCAACCAACCAACCAACCAACCACCCAACCAACCAACCAACCAACTAACCAACCAACCAACCACCAACCAACCAATTACCCAACCAACCAACCAACCACCCAACCAACCAATTAGCCGTTCACAGTTTATACTCTTGCGGGCCAGGAGTTATACAAATGTTGATGTTGTTGAGTGCATCTTTGCACTTTAGAGTCCACTAAAACTTTCATGTTCCTTTCAATACTTCGAAAGGAGGTCAATATTTGTCTGGGCATTGGACACAAACTTGTCTCACTTACCATTTATCCTAGAAATTTCACTGACTGAACGCCAATAGTGCATTTTTCAATATTTAGTTTGAGATTTGTCTTGCTGAATGTATTGACAAGATCTACTAGATGGTCTTCTTCATGTAGGCTTTGATGAGTTGCTGCATAATTTTTTAATTTAAAAGAAATTATTTTATAGGATCGTAAATCTTTCGATGATGAAATAGATGTTTATGATGAGATTATTAACCGATTAATCGAACTCGATTAATTACATTCAACCAATCAACCAACCACCCACCCAACCAACCAACCAACCAACCACCCACCCACCCACCCAACCAACCAACCAATTAGTTTATTGCTTGATAAACTAATTATTAATTATTATATTTTGAGTTTTTTATTTATAGTGCGGTGATATTTTATTTATTTATTATTAATTTATTTTATTAGCGGTAAAATATTTATGAGATTGAACTATTGAAGAATAAAAAATAAATTTTATTTATTTTAGCCGTTCACAGTTTATACTCTTGCGGGCCAGGAGTTATACAAATGTTGATGTTGTTGAGTGCATCTTTGCACTTTAGAGTCCACTAAAACTTTCATGTTCCTTTCAATACTTCGAAAGGAGGTCAATATTTGTCTGGGCATTGGACACAAACTTGTCTCGCTTACCATTTATCCTAGAAATTTCACTGACTGAACGCCAATAGTGCAGTTTTCAATATTTAGTTTGAGATTTGTCTTGCTGAATGTATTGACAATATCTACTAGATGGTCTTCTTCATGTAGGCTTTGATGAGTTGCTACATAATTTTTTAATTTAAAAGAAATTATTTTATAGGCTCGTAAATCTTTCGATGATGAAATAGATGTTTATGATGAGATTATTAACCGATTAATCGAACTCGATTAATTACATTCAACCAACCAACCAACCAACCAACCACCCAACCAACCAACCAACCACCCAACCAACCAACCAACCACCCAACCAACCAACCAACCACCCAACCACCCAAACAACCAACCACCCACCCAACCAACCAACCAACCAACCAACCAACCAACCAACCAACCAACCAAGCAACCAACCACCCAACCAACCAACCACCCAACCAACCAACCACCCAACCACCCAACCAACCAACCAACCGACCACCCACCCAACCAACCACCCAACCAACCAACCAACCAACCAACCAACCAACTACCCAACCAACCAACCAACCAACTAGAGATGTAAAATGCGACGCAACATGGCGGGATTTAGCGTGTGTACGGTAATCTGTCACGGTACGCACGTTATTTTATAACGGCAGAACACGGTAGAGTTCGGTGTGACTCACTAACACGATTATCATGGTATAAGCCGTCACGATTACGGTAGACACGGCACACGGCACACAGCAGACATGGTAAAATTATTGTCACGGCAGTACACCATATAGATTATTAATATAATTTTATTTTTTATTATACTTTAATCATTAATACGTCTAATTAAAATGTATACACAGGTAATATATTAGTATTTTAACAAATATTAAATAAGAAATAAAGTTATTACTTGATAAACTAATTATTAATTATTATATTTTGAGTTTTTTATTTATAGTGCGGTGATATTTTATTTATTTATTATTAATTTAGTTTATTAGCGGTAAAATATTTATAAGATTGAACTATTGAAGAATAAAAAATAAATTTTATTTATTTTAGCCGTTCACAGTTTATACTCTTGCGGGCCAGGAGTTATACAAATGTTGATGTTATTGAGTGCATCTTTGCACTTTAGAGTCCACTAAAACTTTCATGTTCCTTTCAATACTTCGAAAGGAGGTCAATATTTGTCTGGGCATTGGACACAAACTTGTCTCGCTTACCATTTATCCTAGAAATTTCACTGACTGAACGCCAATAGTGCATTTTTCAATATTTAGTTTGAGATTTGTCTTGCTGAATGTATTGACAAGATCTACTAGATGGTCTTCTTCATGTAGGATTTGATGAGTTGCTACATAATTTTTTAATTTAAAAGAAATTATTTTATAGGATCGTAAATCTTTCGATGATGAAATAAATGTTTATGATCAGATTATTAACCGATTAATCGAACTCGATTAATTACATTCAACCAACCAACCAACCAACCACCCAACCACCCACCCACCCAACCAACCAACCAACCAACCACCCAACCAACCAACCAACCAACCAACCAACTAACCAACCAACTAACCACCAACCAACCAATTACCCAACCAACCAACCAACCACCCAACCAACCAATTAGCCGTTCACAGTTTATACTCTTGCGGGCCAGGAGTTATACAAATATTGATGTTGTTGAGTGCATCTTTGCACTTTCGAGTCCACTAAAACTTTCATGTTCCTTTCAATACTTCGAAAGGAGGTCAATATTTGTCTGGGCATTGGACACAAACTTGTCTCGCTTACCATTTATCCTAGAAATTTCACTGACTGAACGCCAATAGTGCATTTTTCAATATTTAGTTTGAGATTTGTCTTGCTGAATGTATTGACAAGATCTACTAGATGGTCTTCTTTATGTAGGCTTTGATGAGTTTCTACATAATTTTTTAATTTAAAAGAAATTATTTTATAGGATCGTAAATCTTTCGATGATGAAATAGATGTTTATGATGAGATTATTAACCGATTAATCGAACTCGATTAATTACATTCAACCAACCAACCAACCAACCACCCACCCAACCAACCAACCGCCCACCCACCCACCCAACCAACCAACCAACCACCCAACCAACCAACCAACCAACCAACTAACCAACCAACCAACCACCAACCACCAACCAACCAATTACCCAACCAACCAACCAACCACCCAACCAACCAATTAGCCGTTCACAGTTTATACTCTTGCGGGCCAGGAGTTATACAAATGTTGATGTTGTTGAGTGCATCTTTGCACTTTAGAGTCCACTAAAACTTTCATGTTCCTTTCAATACTTCGAAAGGAGGTCAATATTTGTCTGGGCATTGGACACAAACTTGTCTCGCTTACCATTTATCCTAGAAATTTCACTGACTGAACGCCAATAGTGCATTTTTCAATATTTAGTTTGAGATTTGTCTTGCTGAATGTATTGACAATATCTACTAGATGGTCTTCTTCATGTAGGCTTTGATGAGTTGCTACATAATTTTTTAATTTAAAAGAAATTATTTTATAGGCTCGTAAATCTTTCGATGATGAAATAGATGTTTATGATGAGATTATTAACCGATTAATCGAACTCGATTAATTACATTCAACCAAGCAACCAACCACCCAACCAACCAACCAACCAACCAACCACCCACCCACCCAACCAACCAACCAACCAACCAACCACCCACCCACCCAACCAACCAACCAATTAGCCGTTCACAGTTTATACTCTTGCGGGCCAGGAGTTATACAAATGTTGATGTTGTTGAGTGCATCTTTGCACTTTAGAGTCCACTAAAACTTTCATGTTCCTTTCAATACTTCGAAAGGAGGTCAATATTTGTCTGGGCATTGGACACAAACTTGTCTCGCTTACCATTTATCCTAGAAATTTCACTGACTGAACGCCAATAGTGCATTTTTCAATATTTAGTTTGAGATTTGTCTTGCTGAATGTATTGACAAGATCTACTAGATGGTCTTCTTCATGTAGGCTTTGATGAGTTGCTACATAATTTTTTAATTTAAAAGAAATTATTTTATAGGATCGTAAATCTTTCGATGATGAAATAGATGTTTATGATGAGATTATTAACCGATTAATCGAACTCGATTAATTACATTCAACCAATCAACCAACCACCCACCCACCCACCCAACCAACCAACCAACCAACCACCCACCCACCCACCCACCCAACCAACCAACCAACCAACCAACCGACCAACCGACCACCCACCCAACCAACCACCCAACCAACCACCCAACCAACCAACCAACCAACCAACCAACTACCCAACCAACCAACCAATCAACTAGAGATGTAAAATGGGACGCAACATGGCGGGATTTAGCGTGTGTACGGTAATCTGTCACGGTACGCACGTTATTTTATAACGGCAGAACACGGTAGAGTTCGGTGTGACTCACTAACACGATTATCATGGTATAAGCCGTCACGATTACGGTAGACACGGCACACGGCACACAGCAGACATGGTAAAATTATTGTCACGGCAGTACACCATATAGATTATTAATATAATTTTATTTTTTATTATACTTTAATCATTAATACGTCTAATTAAAATGTATACACAGGTAATATATTAGTATTTTAACAAATATTAAATAAGAAATAAAGTTATTGCTTGATAAACTAATTATTAATTATTATATTTTGAGTTTTTTATTTATAGTGCGGTGATATTTTATTTATTTATTATTAATTTAGTTTATTAGCGGTAAAATATTTATAAGATTGAACTATTGAAGAATAAAAAATAAATTTTATTTATTTTAGCCGTTCACAGTTTATACTCTTGCGGGCCAGGAGTTATACAAATGTTAATGTTATTGAGTGCATCTTTGCACTTTAGAGTCCACTAAAACTTTCATGTTCCTTTCAATACTTCGAAAGGAGGTCAATATTTGTCTGGGCATTGGACACAAACTTGTCTCGCTTACCATTTATCCTAGAAATTTCACTGACTGAACGCCAATAGTGCATTTTTCAATATTTAGTTTGAGATTTGTCTTGCTGAATGTATTGACAAGATCTACTAGATGGTCTTCTTCATGTAGGATTTGATGAGTTGCTACATAATTTTTTAATTTAAAAGAAATTATTTTATAGGATCGTAAATCTTTCGATGATGAAATAAATGTTTATGATCAGATTATTAACCGATTAATCGAACTCGATTAATTACATTCAACCAACCAACCAACCAACCACCCAACCACCCACCCACCCAACCAACCAACCAACCAACCAACCAACCAACCAACCAACTAACCAACCAACCACCAACCAACCAATTACCCAACCAACCAACCAACCACCCAACCAACCAATTAGCCGTTCACAGTTTATACTCTTGCGGGCCAGGAGTTATACAAATATTGATGTTGTTGAGTGCATCTTTGCACTTTCGAGTCCACTAAAACTTTCATGTTCCTTTCAATACTTCGAAAGGAGGTCAATATTTGTCTGGGCATTAGACACAAACTTGTCTCGCTTACCATTTATCCTAGAAATTTCACTGACTGAACGCCAATAGTGCATTTTTCAATATTTAGTTTGAGATTTGTCTTGCTGAATGTATTGACAAGATCTACTAGATGGTCTTCTTTATGTAGGCTTTTCTGAGTTTCTACATAATTTTTTAATTTAAAAGAAATTATTTTATAGGATCGTAAATCTTTCGATGATGAAATAGATGTTTATGATGAGATTATTAACCGATTAATCGAACTCGATTAATTACATTCAACCAACCAACCAACCAACCACCCAACCAACCAACCAACCACCCACCCACCTAACCAACCAACCAACCAACCACCCACCCAACCAACCAACCAACCAACCAACTAACCAACCAACCTACCACCAACCACCAACCAACCAATTACCCAACCAACCAACCAACCACCCAACCAACCAATTAGCCGTTCACAGTTTATACTCTTGCGGGCCAGAAGTTATACAAATGTTGATGTTGTTGAGTGCATCTTTGCACTTTAGAGTCCACTAAAACTTTCATATTCCTTTCAATACTTCGAAAGGAGGTCAATATTTGTCTGGGTATTGGACACAAACTTGTCTCGCTTACCATTTATCCTAGAAATTTCACTGACTGAACGCCAATAGTGCATTTTTCAATATTTAGTTTGAGATTTGTCTTGCTGAATGTATTGACAATATCTACTAGATGGTCTTCTTCATGTAGGCTTTGATGAGTTGCTACATAATTTTTTAATTTAAAAGAAATTACTTTATAGGCTCGTAAATCTTTCGATGATGAATAGATGTTTATGATGAGATTATTAACCGATTAATCGAACTCGATTAATTACATTCAACCAACCAACCAACCACCCAACCAACCACCCAACCAACCAACCAACCAACCAACTAACCAACCAACCAACCACCAACCAACCAATTACCCAACCAACCAACCAACCACCCAACCAACCAATTAGCCGTTCACAGTTTATACTCTTGCGGGCCAGGAGTTATACAAATGTTGATGTTGTTGAGTGCATCTTTGCACTTTAGAGTCCACTAAAACTTTCATGTTCCTTTCAATACTTCGAAAGGAGGTCAATAATTTTCATTGCACTTTAGAGTCCACTTGAGATTTGTCTTGCTGAATGTATTGACAAGATCTACTAGATGGTCTTCTTCATGTAGGATTTGATGAGTTGCTACATAATTTTTTAATTTAAAAGAAATTATTTTATAGGATCGTAAATCTTTCGATGATGAAATAGATGTTTATGATGAGAATATTAACCGATTAATCGAACTCGATTAATTACATTCAACCAACCAACCACCCAACCACCCAACCAACCAACCAACCACCCACCCAACCAACCAACCAACTAACCAACCAACCAACCACCAACCAACCAATTACCCAACCACCCAACCAACCAATTAGCCGTTCACAGTTTATACTCTTGCGGGCCAGGAGTTATACAAATGTTGATGTTGTTGAGTGCATCTTTGCACTTTAGAGTCCACTAAAACTTTCATGTTCCTTTCAATACTTCGAAAGGAGGTCAATATTTGTCTGGGCATTGGACACAAACTTGTCTCGCTTACCATTTATCCTAGAAATTTCACTGACTGAACGCCAATAGTACATTTTTCAATATTTAGTTTGAGATTTGTCTTGCTGAATGTATTGACAAGATCTACTAGATGGTCTTCTTCATGTAGGCTTTGATGAGTTGCTACATAATTTTTTAATTGAAAAGAAATTATTTTATAGGATCGTAAATCTTTCGATGATGAAATAGATGTTTATGATGAGATTATTAACCGATTAATCGAACTCGATTAATTACATTCAACCAAGCAACCAACCACCCAACCAACCAACCAACCAACCAACCACCCACCCAACCACCCACCCAACCAACCAACCAACCAACCAACCAATTAGTTTATTGCTTCATAAACTAATTATTAATTATTATATTTTGAGTTTTTTATTTATAGTACGGTGATATTTTATTTATTTATTATTAATTTAGTTTATTAGCGGTAAAATATTTATGAGATTGAACTATTGAAGAATAAAAAATAAATTTTATTTATTTTAGCCGTTCACAGTTTATACTCTTGCGGGCCAGGAGTTATACAAATGTTGATGTTGTTGAGTGCATCTTTGCACTTTAGAGTCCACTAAAACTTTCATGTTCCTTTCAATACTTCGAAAGGAGGTCAATATTTGTCTCGGCATTGGACACAAACTTGTCTCGCTTACTATTTATCCTAGAAATTTCACTGACTGAACGCCAATAGTGCATTTTTCAATATTTAGTTTGAGATTTGTCTTGCTGAATGTATTGACAATATCTACTAGATGGTCTTCTTCACGTAGGCTTTGATGAGTTGCTACATAATTTTTTAATTTAAAAGAAATTATTTTATAGGCTCGTAAATCTTTCGATGATGAAATAGATGTTTATGATGAGATTATTAACCGATTAATCGAACTCGATTAATTACATTCAACCAAGCAACCAACCACCCAACCAACCAACCAACCACCCACCCAACCAACCAACCAACCACCCACCCAACCAACCAACCAACCAATTAGTTTATTGCTTGATAAACTAATTATTAATTATTATATTTTGAGTTTTTTATTTATAGTGCGGTGATATTTTATTTATTTATTATTAATTTAGTTTATTAGCGGTAAAATATTTATGAGATTGAACTACTGAAGAATAAAAAATAAATTTTATTTATTTTAGCCGTTCACAGTTTATACTCTTGCGGGCTAGGAGTTATAAAAATGTTGATGTTGTTGAGTGCATCTTTGCACTTTAGAGTCCACTAAAACTTTCATGTTCCTTTCAATACTTCGAAAGGAGGTCAATATTTGTCTGGGCATTGGACACAAACTTGTCTCGCTTACCATTTATCCTAGAAATTTCAGTGACTGAACGCCAATAGTGCATTTTTCAATATTTAGTTTGAGATTTGTCTTGCTGAATGTATTGACAATATCTACTAGATGGTCTTCTTCATGTAGGCTTTGATGAGTTGCTACATAATTTTTTAATTTAAAAGAAATTATTTTATAGGCTCGTAAATCTTTCGATGATGAAATAGATGTTTATGATGAGATTATTAACCGATTAATCGAACTCGATTAATTACATTCAACCAACCAACCAACCACCCAACCACCCAACCAACCAACCAACCAACCAACCAACCAACCACCCAACCAACCAACCAACCAACTAACCAACCAACCAACCACCAACCAACCAATTACCCAACCAACCAACCAACCACCCAACCAACCAATTAGTCGTTCACAGTTTATACTCTTGCGGGCCAGGAGTTATACAAATGTTGATGTTGTTGAGTGCATCTTTGCACTTTAGAGTCCACTAAAACTTTCATGTTCCTTTCAATACTTCGAAAGGAGGTCAATATTTGTCTGGGCATTGGACACAAACTTGTCTCGCTTACCATTTATCCTAGAAATTTCACTGACTGAACGCCAATAGTGCATTTTTCAATATTTAGTTTGAGATTTGTCTTGCTGAATGTATTGACAAGATCTACTAGATGGTCTTCTTCATGTAGGCTTTGATGAGTTGCTACATAATTTTTTAATTTAAAAGAAATTATTTTATAGGATCGTAAATCTTTCGATGATGAAATAGATGTTTATGATGAGATTATTAACCGATTAATCGAACTCGATTAATTACATTAAACCAATCAACCAACCACCCACCCAACCAACCAACCAACCAACCAACCACCCGCCCGCCCACCCAACCAACCAACCGAGTAGTTTATTGCTTGATAAACTAATTATTAATTATTATATTTTGAGTTTTTTATTTATAGTGCGGTGATATTTTATTTATTTATTATTAATTTATTTTATTAGCGGTAAAATATTTATGAGATTGAACTATTGAAGAATAAAAAATAAATTTTATTTATTTTAGCCGTTCACAGTTTATACTCTTGCGGGCCAGGAGTTATACAAATGTTGATGTTGTTGAGTGCATCTTTGCACTTTAGAGTCCACTAAAACTTTCATGTTCCTTTCAATACTTCGAAAGGAGGTCAATATTTGTCTGGGCATTGGACACAAACTTGTCTCGCTTACCATTTATCCTAGAAATTTCACTGACTGAACGTCAATAGTGCATTTTTCAATATTTAGTTTGAGATTTGTCTTGCTGAATGTATTGACAAGATCTACTAGATGGTCTTCTTCATGTAGGTTTGATGAGTTGCTACATAATTTTTTAATTTAAAAGAAATTATTTTATAGGATCGTAAATCTTTCGATGATGAAATAGATGTTTATGATGAGATTATTAACCGATTAATCGAACTCGATTAATTACATTAAACCAACCAACCACCCACCCAACCAACCAACCAACCAACCAACCACCCACCCACCCAACCAACCAACCAACCAACCACCCACCCACCCACCCAACCAACCAACCAACCAATTAGTTTATTGCTTGATAAACTAATTATTAATTATTATATTTTGAGTTTTTTATTTATAGTGCGGTGATATTTTATTTATTTATTATTAATTTAGTTTATTAGCGGTAAAATATTTATGAGATTGAACTATTGAAGAATAAAAAATAAATTTTATTTATTTTAGCTGTTCACAGTTTATAATCTTGCGGGCCAGGAGTTATACAAATGTTGATGTTGTTGAGTGCATCTTTGCACTTTAGAGTCCACTAAAACTTTCATGTTCCTTTCAATACTTCGAAAGGAGGTCAATATTTGTCTGGGCATTGGACACAAACTTGTCTCGCTTACCATTTATCCTAGAAATTTCACTGACTGAACGCCAATAGTGCATTTTTCAATATTTAGTTTGAGATTTGTCTTGCTGAATGTATTGACAAGATCTACTAGATGGTCTTCTTCATGTAGGCTTTGATGAGTTGCTACATAATTTTTTAATTTAAAAGAAAATATTTTATAGGATCGTAAATCTTTCGATGATGAAATAGATGTTTATGATGAGATTATTAACTGATTAATCGAACTCGATTAATTACATTCAACCAACCAACCACCCACCCAACCAACCAACCAACCAACCACCCACCCACCCAACCAACCAACCAACCAACCAACCACCCACCCACCCAACCAACCAACCAACCAACCAATTAGTTTATTGCTTGATAAACTAATTATTAATTATTATATTTTGAGTTTTTTATTTATAGTGCGGTGATATTTTATTTATTTATTATTAATTTAGTTTATTAGCGGTAAAATATTTATGAGATTGAACTATTGAAGAATAAAAAATAAATTTTATTTATTTTAGCCGTTCACAGTTTATACTCTTGCGGGCCAGGAGTTATACAAATGTTGATGTTGTTGAGTGCATCTTTGCACTTTAGAGTCCACTAAAACTTTCATGTTCCTTTCAATACTTCGAAAGGAGGTCAATATTTGTCTGGGCATTGGACACAAACTTGTCTCGCTTACCATTTATCCTAGAAATTTCACTGACTGAACGCCAATAGTGCATTTTTCCATATTTAGTTTGAGATTTGTCTTGCTGAATGTATTGACAAGATCTACTAGATGGTCTTCTTCATGTAGGCTTTGATGAGTTGCTACATAATTTTTTAATTTAAAAGAAATTATTTTATAGGATCGTAAATCTTTCGATGATGAAATAGATGTTTATGATGAGATTATTAACCGATTAATCGAACTCGATTAATTACATTCAACCAACCAACCAACCACCCAACCAACCAACCAACCAACCAACCAACCAACCAACCAACCAATTACCCAACCAACCAACCAACCAACCACCCAACCAACCAACTAACCAATCAACCACCCACCCACCCAACCAACCACCCAACCAACCAACCACCCAACCAACCAACCAACCACCCATCCAACCAACCAACCAACCAACCAACTACCCAACCAACCACCCAACCAACCAACCACCCAACCAACCAACCACCCAACCAACCAACCAACCAACCACCCAACCACCCAACCAACCAACCAACCAACCACCCAACCAACCAACCAACCACCCAACCAACCAACCAACCAACCAACCACCCACCCAACCAACCAACCAACCAACCACCCACCCAACCAACCAACCAACCACCCGCCTAACCAACCAACCACCCAACCAACCAACCAACCAACCACCCAACCAACCACCCAACCAACCAACCAACCAACCACCCAACCAACTAGAGATGTCAAATGGGACGCAACATGGCGGGATTTAGCGTGTGTACGGTAATCTGTCACGGTACGCACGTTATTTTATAACGGCAGAACACGGTAGAGCACGGCGTGACTCGCTAACAAGATTATCATGGTATAAGCCGTCACGATTACGGTAGACACGGCACACGGCAGACACGGCACACGACAGACATGGTAAAATTATTGTCACGGCAGTACACCATATAGATTATTAATATAATTTTATTTTTTATTATACCTTAATCATTAATACGTCTAATTAAAATGTATACACAGGTAATATATTAGTATTTTAACAAATATTAAATAAGAAATAAAGTTATTGCTTGATAAACTAATTATTAATTATTATATTTTGAGTTTTTTATTTATAGTGCGGTGATATTTTATTTATTTATTATTAATTTAGTTTATTAGCGGTAAAAAATTTATGAGATTGAACTATTGAAGAATAAAAAATAAATTTTATTTATTTTAGCCGTTCACAGTTTATACTCTTGCGGGCCAGGAGTTATACAAATGTTATCAAATTTAACTATCCCAATTTACTTCATCATCGTCAATATCTTCATCATCAAAATCCTCAATAGCTTCAGCCATAAGACTTTATTCAAGTATATCGTCCATATCTTCTTGATATTCATCGAAGATGTCTCTTATATTTTCTTCATTTTTATACTCTTCGTCTTGCATCTTGTGATACGCCGCAGTCCAATCTTTAATTGCAACAAGCACTCCAAGTGCACCACTAGTCAATCTTGTTCGTTTAGTCGTATATTGAAGTCTGGCCTGACTAAACGCACATTCACTTGCCACTATAGACATAGGCATTGAAAGAATCTCCCTCGCTAACCTGCAAAGAATAGGAAACTCACCTTCTTTCGATTTCCACCACCTTATGATATCAAGTGGGTTGCTTTCCTTGTACTGTTCTAAATCAAACGGGGTGGTCAAATATTTTGTCATTTCATTATCAGCTCGTGGACTTTTTGTTGACACCTCATGATTAAGCATTGCCATTTGAACATAGTTAGGGTAAGATTTGGCTTTTCCCTTATTACAACTACCACTACCCGTTACATTTGTTGATGATGAATTATCCCCATGTTTTTCAGCATACTTATTATACAGAGTATAAAGAAAAGTGTTAATAAGTTGAATATATGCATCACGGTTATACTCATCATTAGATATTTGTAATGCATCATAAAAACAATTAACTGTAAAAGAAAAACCTTTCAGTTTTTTAAAAGGATCAAAAATACACCCAACTGCATAAGCGTGCGGGATGGGATGAAAATACTTTTTAAACTTACGTTGCATATCGGGAACCATGTCGCGACATACATTTTTGTTCCTATACTTATCCATATGCATTGCAAGATTAGTAATTTCATACAATGCCAAGTGAATGTTAGGAGTATATTGCGTGGAGAAAACTTTAGTTATATCCTTAAACAGCCTCAAAAAACTTAAAATATAACCACAATAATTTCAATTTTGTTCTTCAAGGGGTCTAACAGGATTATACCTATTATAAAGCAAAGTAATCTCTTCTTTATACTTATAAGCACGTGCAAGGAGATAATATGTAGAGTTCCATCTAGTTTCAACATCTAAAACTAGTTTTCTTAATGGTTTACCACTATCTTTAATAATAGTGTTAAACTCTTTTCTTTTAGCATTTGAGGTGGAGCATAGTAAGACCGCTTGTTTAATTGGGTTGATATAATCTTTAACTATATTTATTCCATCTTTGGCAACTAGTTAAGGAATATGACATAAACATTTAGTGTGAAAAAATTGAGGAAATAAAGGGTTGACATCGCGAATAAGATTTTCAATGGCACTTTTGTTTGCAGCTGTATTATCGAAAGAAATAGACATAATTTTATTTTTAATTTGAAAATCATTTATACACTCAAGCATGCTTTCTTTAATTATAGGTGCAGTGTGTTTACCAATAGACTGAAAATAAATTATTCTTCTTTATAATACCCATTCAGGATCCATCCAATGTAAAGTAATGCACATCATATCAAAGTCAATAAAAGTGGCTATATCACTAGTCAAAGATATATTCCATGGCAAAGCTAAAATAGTTTCAAAAATCAATTTTTTTTGGGATGCATAATAAAAAAAATTGAGATCTCATAGAAGTTCGTGGTATACGTGTTGCTCTTAGGTTTACCCCAAAACACATCCAATTTTCATATCTCCAATTATCAGCAAAACAAATCGGTTGTGCACATCCAACAACATATATCATAGTTTCTTCCCTATATTTATTTTGATTAAAAACAAATGCATTACCAGTTTGAGGATCTATTGATGTATTCCCTTCTTCATATTTTGACAGATGATTTGTAATCTTATGTTTGCCTAAATGTCTCACCATACCCCCGGTACCACAATTTGATTTTCCAGATTTATACGTATACGTTTTATCACAATGTTTACACTTAGCACAATTTTCAGATATATTCTCATTAAAGTGTTCCCATACCCATGAAGTTTTTTTTCTACTCTTAACACTAACACTAGTATTAGCAGATGCATCGACGCTAGCTTGGGAAGAATTTATTTCAAAGTTTTGATTTTCTAAGTTATTGTCCACAACATGAAAGCTATTTAGGTCAATAGGAATACGAGATTCACCGACATTAGGACTAGGACCACGACCACGACCACGACCACGATTAGTAGAGATATTTCTTTGGTTATGTGCCATATAAAAGATAAATATCAAATAAGATAAGAAAATAATAATTAGAAAGCGTATACCAAACTCTAAAATCAGCAAATACTTCAAAGACTTGATCGATGTGGAGTGATGATGGAAGATTCAATAAGGAGACTATTGATCACTTAATCGAAAAACAAACCTATAATAAAAAAAATGTTAGTAGAAATAGATTTATGATTTGAAAGATTTAGTAACTAGATATTGTGTGAGATATGATTTAAGAGATGAGATATGGAATGACTTGATCGATGTGGAATGATGATCGATGTGGAATGATGAAAGATTTGATCGACGTGGAATGATGATAGAAGATTCAAGAAGGAGGCTATTGATCACTCGAAAAACAAACCTATAATAAAAAGTGTTAGTAGAAATAGGTTTATTATTTGAGAGATTTAGTAACTAGAGATGAGTGAAGATTAGGTTAGTAGGTAGGGTATTTATAGATAAAATACCTATCTACTAAATTTTGTATGAGATAATATTTGAAAATATCTAAAAACCGATTTCCCTAACATTAAGCAAATAGTTTGCAAAATATTTTTTAAAATATATAATATTTGGAAAATATATTCCAACAATTTAAAAGATATATTTTAAATATTTAATAATAATTTTTTATTTATTTATTTATTACAATTATTTTATCTATAAATATATTAAATACCGATTTGGCCAATAGTTAGTTTCAAATTATCTGATTTGCCAAATAGGATATCCGATTTGCCAAATAGGATATCCAATTAATTGGTTGAGCATATAGGATATCCGATTTCCCAAATAGGATATCCAATTTGCCAAATAGGATATCCGATTTAGCATTATTATTATTTTTTCAAACTATTTTATCTATAAATACCTTACCTAATCTTCATTTATCTCTCAAATCACATCTCAGACAAATATCTATTTATTAAATCTCTCCAATCATCTATCATATGTGACATGTCAACAAATATCTAGTTCCTCTCAATCACAAATATATTTCTAATATCTAGTTTTCAAATCTCTCACATAAATATCTAATTCTTCAAATATTTTGTTTATATTTTTTGTTAATTTAATTTTTAAAACAACAAAAGTTGTTAAATGAAAATCCAATAAAGTTATAAAATATATATTATTTGACATTATATTCTAATAATTTATAAGATATATTCAAAATATCTATTAATAAACTAGATTTCAACTATTAATTTGAATATCTAATAAAATATTTAAAATATAAAAAATCTATTTTTTACAATCGTTTGGATTATTGTTTAGACTATAAATATATAATATTTTTTGATAATTTTTTATAATCAATTGTAAAAAATAGGAAATTCGATTAGCATTAAAAAAAAAAATTAAACTTTTAACAATTAATTTCTAAATATTTAACAATTATTTTACTAGCCATTTTTTTATTTTTTGAATTAGCTTCTAAATATTTAACAATTATTTTACTAGCCATAAACACAACAACCACAAGAGAAAAAATAGGAATAAGAGAAAAAAATATGAATAATATTTTAAACGGTTACAATTTATAAATATTAAAAAATAATTAAAGGAAATATTTTTTTAAACTGCCAGTATTTTTTTTTACTTTTATAAATATTAAAAAATAATTAAGGGATTTTTTTTAAACTTCCAATAGTTTTTTTTCTACAAAATAAAAAAAGTTACAGACTTTTATATTTTTATTATTTTATAGATAAGATTTTGAAACAGATTTTTATTTTGAAACACTTTTTTAAAAAAAACGGATAAGATCCTTTTTTCAAAACTGCCGGGAAAAAAACGGCGGATAGTTTTTTTTTAAATATAAAAAAAGTTACATACTTTTTTTCTACTTAAAAATTCATATCGATTTTAATTAAAATTATTATTTAAATAAATATTTAAAGAAAACTTTTAATCCTAATCTCTAAATTCAATAAAATTATGATTTGTTTATCAATAAAATATATTATTAAAATTAACCTTTTTTTTTATAAATATCGATTCATATAAACAAAATATAATAAATAGTAAAAAACCAAATTAATCTAAAAAGAAAATTTGAAAAAAGAAAGAAAAAAAAATGAGATAATATTTTTCAATATCTAAAAAATATGCTAACAATTTAAAAGATATGTTATAAATATCCAAGGATAATCTTATTAGTTACAAGATTTAACCTATTAATTTAAATATCCAATAAACTATATAAAATTTAAAAATCGGATATCCAATTTATCCTTAATTTTTATTTTCGATTATTTTATGTATAAATACCATACCTACTAACCTATTCTTATTCACTCATATCTCAAATCATATCTCACACAAGTATCTAGTTACTAAACATCTAAAATCAAAAATCTATTTGAACATATCTAGTTTATAAATCTCTAACACAAATATCTTTCTTCATCAACCTCTCAAATCATCTTTCTACTCTCTAAAAAAAATCTATGGCTCCGAAAAATTCAAGGTAAAAAAAATCTCGAATAGAAGTTGTGGAAGAATCCGAAAGTTCTAGTAGAATAAGATCAAGATCGGAGAGAGAATCGTCGGATCGAAGACAAGTATCTGAGAGTGTTGAAATATGGAACGAATGCGAGGTTCGGGTTCACAATGAACTAGTACCACAAGGTATCCGTATTTACGATGGTATGTATTTAGATTACGAAGAACTTCGCGATATAGATGGCATGTAGATATTTTTTTATATGCTTAGTGAGCAAAATGGTATAGGATGGTTGTATTTTGCAAAATTTAGTGGTCCTTTATATATTGAATTAGTGCAACAGTTTTATGAAACCGGGAGTTTAATTGAGAATGATGCACGAGGTTTGGGAATGAAATGCATAATAAATCGTAGAGGATATAGTTTTTTTTGAAACCGACTTCGTAGAAGAGTTTCGTTTGCCTAGGTTTGAATTGTGGGGTACTCGTTTGCCGTCTCTTACTTATCCTAAAATGAAATGGCCTCAAGATTGGACTCTAACGTTGGATGAAGCCGTAGACATACTAAGTTCTAATAGAGAACAACCAAAGGTTAATGGTAACCGCAAAGCTAGTAGAAATAATCTTAATGGGTACAACAAATTAGCTTTGAAATTAGTTAATTATTGTTTTGTTCCAAATAATGGTAACGATACAAACTTGACGTTTCTTCAAACATATGTAACCGCTATTATCGCGCAGTCAGCTAAGATTAATTTACCTAGTTTGATAATTGGGCATATGAATAATAGAGTTCGTGGTACGAGGTTACCTTATGGGATGGTTCTTACTCAATTGCTTATGAGAAAGGGGGTAGATGTTTCTAGATGGACTCCGCGTCCTGTTTTGACTAGTGCAGCTATAGGAAAGAACTCATTGAGATTACAAGAACTATATTCTTGGGAAGGAATGATTCGGTCGAAAAGGGAGGTATATGATGAATACACGGATGTGTTGCCACAAATTTGGAGAGCTAATAATGTTACCAACCCACCTGCTCCGCCTACTAGTTTCCAGATGCAGGTCACCCACACTATGATGCAGCCTCAACGAGCCACTTCCAACACGGATAGTTCTTCTCATCAACAACAAAGGATGTCTGATCGACAATATATGGAATGGATGCATTCTTAGCATATGACCATGTATAATAGAAATGAGGAGCGTTTGGTTCGAAATGAGCAGCGCTGGGAGGACGTTAACAACCGACTAACTGAATTACGCACCATTCAAATGGAAAATGGTAATCACATACAACTAATTCTGACGAAGATGAATTTGCAACCGTTAGTAGAGTATAGATCAACTTCAGACGATGAAGATTGAGATTTGTTTTTGCATTTGATTTTATTGAACAATTTAATTTTATATTGTATCAAACGACATTATTATTTATTAATTTATTTGTATTTCAATATTTTTTTATTAATTTAGTTAAACAAATTTAAAACATGTAAAGATGTAAAGTATATTATTTGAATTGTTTTCTAAACAATTACGTATTTTAATTTATTTATTTCTAATAAATTTACGCATACAAATTAATTTTTAATAAAAATATTTAAAAAATTGAAAAACGGTTAAACGTGACACGGTAAAAATAATTGTCACGGTGTTCGTGTTACACGGCTTACGAATCACACGGCGTGCACAGTCACGGCGTGTGACCAAACACGGCGGAAATTTATCACGGCGTGTGACAGTTAAATGTGATAGGATGTGACGTGCTGACACGGTAGACAACTCTACCCAACCAACCAACCAACCACCCAACCAACCAACCACCCAACCAACCAAACAACCAACCACCCAACCAACCACCCAACCAACCAACCAACCAACCAACCAACCAACCAACCAAACAACCAACCAACCAACCAACCAACCAACCAACCACCCACCCACCCACCCACCCAACCAACCAACCAACCAACCAACCAACCACCCAACCTTGAACAAGACACCTAGTGTGAAACAGATTCTCCCTTTGCTCTTGTTCTTCTTTTTTTGTTTGAACGCTTAAAGACCTTCTGGCTACCAATAAATCTCCTTTAGCAGGTCGCTCTAAGTGTTCTTCGGAAGAATCAGAGACAATTTCTTCTTTCTCTCAAATTATTTCTCCATTATGTAGAATTGTCATAATCTTCTTATTAGAACACTCATTAGCATAATGTCCCATCCCTTTACACTTGAAACACTTAACATCACGAGTTCTGATTGCAACCTCTTTAGGTTTGCCCTTGTTATCAATAGACAATGGTGTTCCAGATTTTTGGTTCACCTCTACATAGCTTCCTTTCTGATAATTGGTCTTCTCATCTTTTGAATAACTTGGCCTAATTGTTACTGCTTCTAAACCGTAACTTGATCTTGAGGAGTTCTTTCTTTTAACTTGTTGTTCAAATAGCAAAGCTTTGTGTAACATCTCTTCTTGTTCAACATAATACTGAGTTTCCAATCTGTCTTGAATTTCTCTATTTAAACCCTCAAGAAACCTTGACATTGTTGCCTCTCTATCTTCTGAAATATCAGCTCGCAACATTAAGGTCTCTATTTCTTGATAATACTCTTCAACAGATTGGCTTCCTTGTGTTAATCTCCTCAGCTTTAGATGCAGCTCACGGTGGTAATGACTAGGCACAAACCTCTTCCGCATAATGGCTTTCATTTCTGCCCATGATTCTATAGGATGTTCCCCATTACGCCTCCTTGAGGTAACTAGTTGATCCCACCAACTAAGAGCATAATCATAAAATTCAGTAGCAGCAATTCTTACTCGATTGGTCTCCGTGTAGTGTTGAACGTTCAAAACGAGTTCAATCTTCTTTTCCCATTCCAAATAGGCATCTGGATCGTTTTCTCCATGGAATGGTGGAATCTTAATCTTGAGACCTCCAAGATTGTCACGCATACGTTCGTTGCCCTCTCTTGTACGTCTATGGTGCCTTCTATGGCTGTTTCGAGACGAATTGATCATGCGTTCATAATATTCATCAGCGGCTTCATTTTGAATTGTTCAGGTAGTTCATGGTTTCTTCTTGGATTCGTTTGTCGTGAACGGTTCCGCTCGTGTTTAGTGTTTGATTGAAGCTCTTTGCGAAAGGCATATATCTTGGTGTCTATCAACTTTGTCATAGCTTCAATTAGAAGCTTGTTGTTATTGAAATTACTGTTTTCTGCATCATTTGAATTAGACATCCTTTTCTACAAAACAAAACAAAAACAAATCACCATCAACGTCCTTGGAAAGTTCTTCAATTTATTTAAAACCATAAAACATATCCAAATCTGTTTTCCTAAGAATATTAAGAGATAAGTTTCACAACAGCACCTAAAAACGATTTCTACGATTTTAAATCTTAAACAACTATAACTAGGGTGAAACAGATCAAAATTTTGTGATTCAAAATGAAATCATCACAGTAAACACTCAATCATCACAAATATAGTGAGAATACAAAACAGATGATAAACAAATTAATACAACATATCAGAATTTCGTTATTCAAAATGAAATCATCACACTAACACTCAAATCTTCACAAACAAACTGATAATATAAAATAGATGAAGAAAAATTAATGAGAAAGAGAATACCCAACTTTCAGAATGTTGCTCTGATACCACTTGATAAACTCCTCCTAGAATCGGCACTCTGAAATGGGATAGGGATAGCTTTGCAACCAGGAACCCAAAAGGATTCAAGGATCAAAGGATGTGGATCGATAAGTCACACAAAGGTTGTGGAAAGGCCTTTGATATTCCAACTGATCTTCCTTTGGATATGACGCACCAAATGAAGAACAGGTTTTCTTGTGGATATTACACACCAACAAGAGAAGAGTAAAACTTAAGAAGTTTTTTCAGAATTAAAGATAGTCTAACCATTAGAATTCTGATTACATAGTTTTTATTGGAGAAAAAACTAGCCTTGAACACAATTAAGTCTGTTCTTGGAAACATAATGCATGCCTCTAAAACAATTAAGGCTTTTCTTGGAAACAAAATGCTTTAATATTGAAAATACAAAGTATTAATGATATAAGCTGGAAATCAGACCCTTCCCTCCTCCAAGGACGTGGCTTTTGGTGTAGATGGGCCTTGGTCTTTTATTTCAACAAATGGGCAATGGTGAAGTAAAACAATTGCCTCATTAAAAAATTTATCAAGAAAACCCATTGGGACAAAATTTGAAAAAAGGAAAAAGAGTACAATCGAGACACTTTCTCATTTGTTGAAATCAATTAGCTTGAATCAAGACCAAAGTGGTTTGACAAGCTTTTCCACCATACTTGCTGTTTTGATCACGTGGATTCTCTAGTTGATTAAGCAATCCTCCAACAGCTTTGTTAAATTATTTTGCTCTTGATCGAGTTGTTGGACCAGCCGGTAAAATAAGAATATCTTCAACTTCAAGCTCATCTTCTTTTTCAAGTTGTTCATCTGGTTCTTGCACATTTCCATGTTCTAAGCTCCTTGTGTCATCAAGGATCACATCAAACAACCCTCACTTCGGAACAACTACTGGAACCTCCTAGCCTCGCGGAAGCTATCAAAAGACTAATTGCCCCAGATGCCAAAGTTTTCCTTCTTGCTAGGAGCAGAGCTTCTACTCATAAAGTCAAGAAGAAGGATGGGGGAGAATGTTCAAAAGGTAAGGAAAAGAAGAAGGAGTCTACCCCAAATAAAGAAACAAAAGAAAAGCTAATGAGGTAATGACTGTAATGTCGATAATGTTTTTTTTATACCGAGGCGATCGTTGTAGATGCCAAACAAACTGCTCTTGATACCAAAGATATCTCTTTTGAAGCTTCAAAGAGAAAATATACTGTGGCTTCAAAGTAAAGGAAAACTTGTACCTTGAAGAACTCCAAAGAAACCATCTTGACGAAGTAGTCATTGTATGATGCCCTCATTCTACACCAGAATTTGTTAGACAAGATGAAGAAAAGAAAGACTCTCAATTTTATGACACCGAAATCCAAGTTGATCAACAACAAACTATTGCAGAACATGCCCTCAAAGAACCTGTTAAAGAAAATCACTCACCAGTTCATTCTGCAAACAATCCAAATTCTGCTGATTTTGATGAGTCAACCTTTCTAATTTATACATCCAATGAGTTAGCACTTACCTTTCGCAACAAAGCCCGACCTGTGGCAACTCTTGAAAAAATGCCAAAAAACTAACCAAGAAAGTTGAAGCTGTTCGGGAGCAGTACAAAACTTTGGCCAGGGAAGAGGTCGCGAATAATATTCTGCAAATCACATCTCGAAATTCTCAAAAGATGAAGATTCAAAAAGTGAAAATTCTTCAAGTAGTAACTCAAGCAGCTCTTTGATAGAAGACGAAAAGAATTGAAAAGACAATATTTCAAGACGAAATTTTTTGAAAAGAGAATATAAAATTCACCTCGTTGTATTGTTTGTCTTTTTTGTTTGCTTGCTTTTTATTCTGATGGATTGCTATCACATGTCATATTTTGTTTCGGATATTTAATCAGTATGTTATTTTTTATTTCACTTGTGCATTCCAACATTTTTGTGTTATCAATTCGATTTTTATTGGTTCAACAACTGAAACTTCATAAAATACTATCTTCACATACTAACATTCTGAAAAATAACCACTTTACAAATTTGATGGTTAATAAAATATCACTTTTATAATAGTCACCTCGAATTAATAGTCATCTTGAATTAACAACAACCTCGAATTAATAGTCACCTCGAATTAACAGTCACTTTGGATTTATTATAATAAAAGTGTCCTTATTTGATTTCCAAATTCTTTTTAAAGAAAAAATTCGCTATGTATGGAAATTTTTGTCACCAACTTTTATTAACAAAAACATGTATTCAACATCTTGAACGAGTACACCTTTGTTTTGTGTATGAATAGACAATAAATTTACAAAGGAGCGCAACATTATTCACCATACAGACACAAATATACTATGCTCCACGTATGTTGCAATAGCTTTCCTTCACTATCTTGCAAATGGTACATCCAAGGTTTTATTTTCTCAACTACCAAATACGTATTTTGCCAATTTGGACCCAACTTACCAAGTTTTTTTCTCTTTTGTACGTAAGAAAACTTTTCTAAGAACTCTATCTCCTATCTTGAATTTTCTTCATCAGACTTTAGATGCATACCTGCTCCTCATCAACGTCTGATAATGGAGTGAATTCAAATGCATTTTAGTTCATTTTTCCTTAACTAAATCAAGCTCCGCCCTCTTTCCTTCATCATTATCTTCCTCGGAATAGCTCAACAATCTATAAGATGGAACAGTAGATTCCGCTAGATTAACTGCATCTAATCCATATACTAAAGCAAAAGGTGATTAATGAGATGTTGTTCGAGGAGTTGTTCAATAAGCCCATAATACTTCTTGGAGATAACTATGCCACTTTCTAACCGCTCCCTTTACATTTTTCTTTAACTCACTCAAGATAGTCTTATTAGTAACCTCCACTTGGTCATTTGCTTGAGGATGAAAAGGTGTTCAGAAATACTACTTGATACCCCTCGAAGAACAAAAATCCTTCATTTGTTTGTTGTTTAATTGTGGTCCATTATCAATAGTGGTCATGAAGCGTTTCGTCGGATCCGTGAGTAGGGAGTGAATATACAAGCCGTGACAGAATAAATAGGAAGATTCGGATCACTACTCTTTGATAAAGTTGCCACTAGAAAGTGATAAGGAAACCGGTTGAGTTAACACCACACCTGGATAAAGTTTCCACCACTAGATGATGAAGAAACTCAAAATCCACCACCAATGACTCTTCTAAATATTAAAGGATAAAAGAACAGATCTAACTTCATTTTCTTCCTTTCATTGATAGAAGATGGTCTCTATATAAAGAGGAATTACAACCATAAACATTTAAAGCTACTCAGCAAGTAGACATAACCTTTAGACCCAAAACAAACTAGTACAAAGCTCAATGTAGAAATAAATAAGAAAATAAATGAAGTTGTAATTATGGACGAAAATACTCTTTAGCTTCTTTAGATGGGCAAACCTAATGAATATGACGTGCATAAGAAGCCAAAATCATTAAATCCACGAATTCCACTTTGGAGAGCCTGATCCTTGCTTAAAACTCATTTTGGGTCAGTGAAAGTAATGTAACACTCATCACTTGTTATGCATTTGTATCTTCTTTATCTGCTCCCGCATCAGGTCATCTGAGGAACTCCAATCCTACAACAAATATTAGACCAAATGAACATGATTACATTCTTCGCTCTTGTAAAAGAAAAAGCCTCAGTTTCTGTCCATTTTGAAAAATAATCAACATAAAAAATGATTATATGGTGCCCTCAGGTAGCAATTGGTAAGGGTCCTACCAAATATATTCCCCACCTATCAAATGGTAGGGCTTCGGAAATTGAATCCAATGGTACGGTTGGGATATGTATTGTATTGGAAAATCTTTCACAAATATCACAACTTTGGACTAATTTCTTAACATCGAACATTATCGTAGGCCAATAATATAATACCAATAATACTCTCCTCATCAAAGTTTTGTATCCACAATGAGCAGAACCTTCCCATCATGCCACTTAGATAAAATCATTTGGGAATCATTCCTCCATAAACAACGCAACAATGGTTGACTTAATAATTTTTTGTATAAAATGTCCCCAACAGCTATATAAATGTGTGCCTTAAACTTAACATTTGAGCTAGCTTCTTATCAACTAGTAATGTCTCATTGACTAAAAATTTTTTCAAGTTGAACCTCCAATCTCGAACTTCTTCATCTTCAACCAAGAAAACCTCACTGGAAAAGTGACACTATTCATATTTTTTCATAATCGATGGGCCCTCCTCTATCAAAATCCAATGATATTCTTGAGAATATGAAATTCTAGCGAGAGAATCATTAATAGAATTCTGACCCAAATGGATGTGTTTGGACGTAATACTTTCAAACATTACAACCAGACCAGTGGCGTAGCCAGGATCGGAACATTGTGGTGTCCTAGACTTTATTATCGAAAGAGCACATATATATATATCAAAATAAATTAAAAATAAATAAAAATGGTTATAACCAATGGTTTCTATTGAAATTTCAAATATTGAATTGTCGGTGTCATGACATAATATACGTTACATAAATAACTAAAATGTGATTAGGCAAAACTAAAATTAAAAACATAAATCTAAGTTAATTCTACTTGAACTTTCCTCTTACTCATATTTTGAAAATGTTGAAGGATAGTTGTGTTACTAATCGTGGTAAATACCTCTTTTTCAACCAATGTTACCAGACAATCATTAAGCCATGGATCGCTCATTCTATTTCTCAACTCATTCTTCACATAATTCGTTCCTGAGAAAACTCGCTCAACACTCGCCGTCGCTACGGGTAAAAGCAAAGCCAACTTCAAACGCTCATAAACCCAATTAAAGATTCTATACTTTTTTGTATTCACAATAATCCTAGAAAGTTCTGCAAGTCCTTTCAAATTGGAAAATCTAGAATCTTTCCTAACACTCCTAATATAACACTCAATTTGGTTTGTCAAAACTTTATCATCAACATCATAAAACTCAATTGGGTACATTCTCGTCATTCCAATAATAATTTATTATCAAAAGCTTTAAATAAAGAGCAAGGATGCAAGCATGCAACTTATTTCAACAACTCAGTATTTTCCATATTAAACCTCTCATTCAACTCTTTTAATTGCATATCTAAAATATTCATGAAGCAATCGAACTTGTAGTGATGAAATTTTGAAACAACATGAGCTAAACGCCTAGATTTCATACCTTTCACATATTGTGCCTCCATGTCAGGAATGTCAACACTCAAGTTGTTACAAGATGACACAACTTTATCCAAAACAATTTTCCAACCGTCATTTCTCATCTCATGTAATCGATCTTTACTTATTGAAACAAGGTCCAAAGCGTTCAAAATATCTTGATCATCTCTTTGCATCGTCAAAGACAATTAATTTGTCACACATAGTACATCATTCATCAAATAAAACATGAAAATAAAATCAAATGTTTGCATCATAGTTAACAAGGTCTTTGCTTCTCCGTTTCTATCACTCAATCCATCAACTTCCAACTCTTCAAGAACTTCAATTACTAGAGAAAACAATGTCATCAAACTAATAAGTGTCCTATTGTGAGAAACCCGCCTTGTGTAGCCAGCTCTTACAAGAGACATCTCTTGATTCAATCCGCGACCAGTTTTGACAAAGCCCCCTTCTATCAAATTTATAACTTGATTTTCTTAATATTCTCGAATTAAATCCTGACGTTTGTTAGATGACCTAATGACATTAACAACACGTGTAACAACTCCAAAAAACCCATTTCACACCAACGTGTTCTCTCACAACTGCAATAAGTGCCAATTGCAATTGGTGAGCAATACAATGCACATAATAAGCATTAGGATTGTCCTTTTGGATCAAAGTTTTCAAGCCTCCAAACCTACTACGCATGTTGCTTGCCCCATAATATCCTTGTCCTCTAATGTTAGACATAGATAATTTATATCCACACAACAAACTTTCAAAAGCACTTTTAAGGGATATTGCACTGGTGTCTTGGACATGAACTATTCCAATAAATATTTCCATAACAAACCCTTTCTCATCAACAGAACGCAAAACAACCGCCATTTGTTCTTTACCAGAGCAGTCTCCAGATTCATCAACTAATACAGAGTAATTACCAACTCTAGTTTCTCTGACAATAACTGTTTCGACTGCACAAGCATTCACAAGCTCCTTTTGAATATCAGGAGAAGTCATCTTATGATTTTTCAGAGCATTTTTTAACACAACTTCTATTTCTTCCTTGATCAAGCCAAAAACGTCTAATAACTCAAGAAAGTTTCCTTTATATGAAGAATTTTTAGATTTATCATGTCCACGAAATGCCAAACCACATAGTAAAAGATACTTAGCAACTATAAGTGATGCATTCAATCTCACAAGATAATCAGCTTTCTATTTGTCACTTTGTTTCTTTAAAGAAGCTTCAATACTTTGTTGAGGCATCATAAGAGATTCACATTTTGTCACTGCAAAGTTATGATGATTACCAACATGGATTTTTAGTCTACTTTTCTTATTCCAACTTTGAAACCCTTTCTTTCCAGCAAAACTCTCTTGACTACTATGTTCACTATATTCTAACCAACTTTAATATAAATCAAACCACGATTGAACAAATGCACGTGGTTTTCCGTTAAAATTTATAGGAGGATATTTCTCTTTATGGGGTTGAGTTGGACCCCTTAAAAGATAAGCTCTTCTTACCGAGTCTTGAAGATCTGGATGAAAGCTAGAGATTGGGTATCTTTTCCCTGGATCAACCTCCACATGTTCCCAATTTGTAGTTTGATATTCGACTTCAAGTTTGAATTGTTGTCAACCGGGTAAAAAACACTAGTCGTCCTTTACGTTTACCACTTGTAACAAGTTGGTCACTTTCCTTTGAGGTTGTAATGAAGCGATCCCTTATGTTTCAGATACTAGAATAAACCCATCATTTTTTACTTCGGCCCAACTTTTGTACCCTTAATACCCTTTGGCCAGCCACATCAGCAATACACGTAGGACACTATTGTGGCAACAGTAAAAAAAGTAAAAACACAATTTACTTTTACCCCCTTTAACCCTATTTTGAAACCAAAACCCGACCCATTTAAATAAAATAACGCGGGCCCATTATCCTTGAGCTCTCATCATCCTGAAACAAACCATCATTATGTCGCTATCTCTCCCTGTATTTCTTTTCTTCCTTTCAACAATTACCCTAAATTCTATTCTCTTCTTTCTCTTTTTTCCCTCAAATATTTGAACTAACAAATTAAAGATCCAATTTATAATTTTTACTTAATAAAGTTCTCTCTTTTCTGGTTGTTTCTTTCAGGGTAGGTTTTTTTTCACTGTTGGGTCTGTTTCAAAATTATGAATTATTGACGTGATTGGGTTTGTTTCAGGATGATGAAGAATTTAGGGTAATGAAGTTTCGCAGGAGAATCATTCGAAATCACCGTATGTGTTAATCTTAGCCGTCGATTTGGTCTACAAGAACAATTCTGTTATCTCTATAGTCGTGGAAACCGATACGGTGACCAATTCGTTTCTCGGGTCGCCTTTTAGTGGAACTACTAGAACCAAAATCGTCAGATTCTACCTAACCCCGAAAATGGTCGGAAACCGGTTTCAGTGAAGCGACACTCTTCGACCGGAGAGATAGAATTGAAGTACACAATCATCGTCGCTGGAGACATTTCTCCAGTAAAATAAATAGTGAAATTTGAAGCGGTGTTGACAGTGACCGGAATCGAGGGAGAGTCGGTGGAGGTGTCGGAGTTGAACCTCCAGGTAGAGGACATGGAAGGGATGCATTTGAATGGGAATGATACAATGGAAATTTTAGAAGGAGCGATGAGCGATTCGAGGCATAGTACGACGATGGATTTGGAAAGAGTGAGAGAGAGAGAGATACGAGGTGTTTGTTGAGAAGCAGACGACGATGAAAGAGAAACTACGGAGGAGAGAGAATATTAGATATAAGTTCCAAATCTTTGGACATAGCCTGTGTTGGTGTCGGGGTTGCAACTTTTGTTATCTTTTGGATTTCATATTTCCCTTAGATCAAATTCACCTTCACCTTCACATGATGAAGAATTTAGGGTAATTGTTGAAAGGACGAGAAGAAAGACAGGGAGAGAGAGTGAGAGAATGAGGGTTTGCTTTAGGATGATGAGAGTTTAAGGATAATGGGCTAACCGGCTTATTTAATTTTTTATTATGCATCATATAGTGACAATCGTAAAAAAACTCAATCAACAATAAAATTTAAACTCAATCTTTGTAACTAGTGAATAATAACATAAGACATGTAGCAAAACTTCAATTTTGAGAACTAATAACATAAAACATAATAAATACCTTAGTGTTTGATTCTAAAAATTAGAAGAAAGCAAGAAAGCAATTTGCAGCTTGTAGTTAGAGTTTTCTAAGTGATAGTAGAAAAAAAATACTGTATTTTGTTGTTAGGATTTAATCTATATATATAAGAAAAATTTAACATACTTAGCCTAATATAATAGAGATAAGATCTACTGATATATATTTTTATAATATATATTTATAAATACGAACGCCTAATATACAGATAGTATCGCCTAATATGTTATCCTACTGTTAAAATATAAGATAGGATTATAATATATATAATATAATAGAGATAAGATCTACTGATATATATTTTCATAATATATATTTATAAATACGAACGCCTAATATATAGGATAGTATCGCCTAATATTTTATCCTAGTGTTAAAATATAGGATAGGATTATAATATATATATATATATATATATATATATATACCCTCACGCCTAATATATAGGATAATATTAGGATTCTAGTATTGATAAACTCCTCCTAGAATCGGCACTCTGAAATGGGATAGGGATAACTTTGCAACCATGAACCCAAAAGGATTCAAGGATCAAAGGTTGTGGATCGATAGGTCACACAAAGGTTGTGGAAAGGCCTTTGATATTCCAACTGATCTTCCTTTGGATATGACGCACCAAATGAAGAACAGGTTTTCTTGTGGATATTACACACCAACAAGAGAAGAGTAAAACTTAAGAAGTTTTTTCAAAATCAAAGATAGTCTAACCATTAGAATTCTGAGTACATAGTTTTTATAGGAGAAATAACTAGACTTGAACACAATTAAGGCTGTTCTTGGAAACATAATGCATGCCTCTAAAACAATTAAGGCTTTTCTTGGAAACAAAATGCTTTAATATTGAAAATACAAAGTATTAATGATATAAGCTGGAAATCAGACCCTTCCCTCCTCCAAGGACGTGGCTTTTGGTGTAGATGGGCCTTGGGCTTTTATTTCAACAAATGGGCAATGGTGAAGTGAAACAATTGCCTCATTAAAAACCTTGTCAAGAAAACCCATTTGGACAAAACTTGAACAATGGAAAAAGAGTACAATCGAGACATTTTCTCATTTGTTGAAATCAATTAGCTTGAATCAAGACCAAAGTGGTTTGACAAGCTTTTCCACCATACTTGCTGTTTTGATCACGTGGATTCTCTGGTTGATTAAGCAATCCTCCAACAGCTTTGTTAAATTGTTTTGCTCTTGATCGAGTTGTTAGACCAGCCGGTAAAATAAGAATATCTTCAACTTCAAGCTCATCTTCTTTTTCAAGTTGTTCATCTGGTTATTGCACATTTCCATGTTCTAAGCTCCTTGTGTCATCTAAGATCACATCATCCTCTCCCACTTGAAAAGGATTTGACCTTAAATCCATTTCATTTTCGATAAAAGGAACCAAATCAGAAACATTAAAGGTAGGACTCACTTTATACTTACCTCGTAGGTCAAGTTGATACACATTATTGTTGATCTATTTTGTTACTTCAAATGGTCCATCAATTCTAGGCATCAATTTTGACTTCCTCTCTTCTGGAAATATTTCCTTTCTTAAGTGCACCTATACTTGATCTCCAACCTCAAAAACTTTCTCCCGTCTTCCATTGTTTGCTTGTTTGACATACTGCTCAGTTTTCTTTTCTATGTTTTTCCTTGCATCATCATGGATCTGTTTTACAAGTTCAGCTTTCTTTTTCCCATCTATGCTAGTTCTTTCACTCAAAGGCAAAGGAATTAGATCCAAAGGAGATGAAATTATGTTGCAACTCAACTATATCCACAACTTTTTCAACTATATCTACAACTTTTTCAAAACCGGATTTTTATAATTAGTTTATTAATTCATTACAAGTAAACTTATATAATTAATGTTAGTGTTAGACTATCTAAATGTTAATATCTACAAAAGAAATTATAACCTATTTTAATCGTATCAATTATTTTATTTATTAGAATTATTTGAAACTGGATATAAGTTTTTTGTTTGAAAATTTATGAGAGGAGATGTAAAAATAAATTATTTAAAATCTGTTTATATACTTTACGATACTCATTTATTTTTGTTTCATATTGATTTTTTACTATTTGTCATAGAATCTACTAACTTTTTTTATTATTTAGTTTCCACAACTTTAATTACGTCAACGACTTTTCAAAATCAAAATGCTTTTATTCGATTTATTAACTTATAACTCAGTAACGGTAACCATTGAGTATTAATTTGTATTATTAACGTTATTGTCCAATTATCCACCTAAATGATTCTAATTCTTATTTTTATCGAAAATTATAACTTATTTTATCTAAGCGTACAAATTATTTTTACTATATACTGTATTATATATCCTGGTAAGAAGAAAGTCTTATAATATTATCAAGGCTGAAACCTTTTTGTATACATGCAAATGGTAATTTATCTTCTTCACTAAAAAAACCCTACGATCATTCCTACAATCATCGTACATATTATTTCTACGAACACTTGACATGGCTAATAAAGAGATTTAAAACTTCTGAACCATATAACCATCTAATATTCCAACCCAACAAACACCATTAGTATCCTTAATGGAGCTAGTACAAGGAGAGTAAATGGGGAAGAAAAGGAAGGTAGAGAGTAAACGAAAAAGAAAACAATAATTGACAGGTGACAATAAATAAAAAGAAAATGTCATTAATTAACAGAAGTCAATGCCCGAACCATACAACTTTTTCTATCTCAGCTATTGTCCCAGCACAAAATAAATGACATGCATGGTGCGTTCTTGACTTCCTCTCTCTCTCTCTCTCTTAAACACACTCCTATGGCTATCACACCCTTTCAATAGTACATTCCAAAATAAATCCCAAAAAAAAAAAAAAAAAAGAAAAAGGGTTGGTGCTGATTGTAAATGAAGTTTGCAGAACAAAAAAAAACTATAAAATCCAAACAGCAGAGCAGTAAAGGCATTGAATCTCTCCCCAACTAACCAACTCCAAATAGTTGACATTGAATACATAGCAGCAGCAACACCAGAACCTATATATATAAATATATATAATATATATATATATATGTATGTATTCAGGATTGTGTAGGACAGTTCAAGGCACTCTTAATTTGCTGGACAGTAGAGCCGATTAGGTTATTAACAGTGGCCACGGATTCCATGTTTAGCTTGGCGGTTGGCAACCTATTGACTAATATCTGAAAGGCTACCGTAACTAACGAACCACCAACACCGCTCCCACTGTGTGCTTTGCTACTCGATGCACCTTGATCTCTCTGTCCGTCTGTGGTTATTGTGAACCCTGATGGGAGTAACGGAATGTAAGAAGGATCTCCTCCGTTGGAGGCTATGTTTATTGCTGGTGAATCAACAGGGCTGTAAACAACCATAGACCCAGAGGAGTCTATGCAACTCTCTTGTAGTATTAACATGTTGTTCGGTGTATTGTTCAGTGCCTGAAGATATGAAAATACTAAATATATCATATTCATCCCTTTTTTTCTTCAGTCGTATTTATTATAAACTAGATGGGTTTTTAGCTTAGCATATCAACATGGAAAAACTATAATAGAAGGAAAAAGTTTTACTCGAAGTACTGATATGCAGTTTCCTGGATGTGGTCCGTTAGCAATGTGAGCAACCTCTTGTACTGCGTTACCATTAGAGAGAACATCCCACTACACGAAACAATATAATGAAGTGTTAAGGGTTAAGACCAATGTGGTCTAATGAAGTGTGATCAAAGCAATATGGTCAAATGAAGTGTAATAAAATAAAAATACTTGAGGGCGAGTTCGTTCGTCTTTAAGGAAATCAAAAACAGTTTGCGGGGAAACAGGAAGCCAAAAGGTAGTAGCTGCACTGATAATCAAGCCGTTAGGGTGACCAGGTTCGTTACTCTTATGAGCTGTCACTCGGATTCCAGCATCGTTTAATCCGGATAGTGTTGTCCCACGGTGGCTGTTAGAAGTACTCACACTCATGCAAAAATTATTCACCATCCTTTGTGCTAGTTTCATCATGCTTCTCTTGCCCTCGGCTGAAGCTATCACTGAAACACCATAAATAATTAGTTAGCATTCGGGTTAGGCGTTTCAGAAGGAATTAAAATTAAACAAGCTTTAATGTCGTGTTTAAAAATACTTATTAAGTATGTCTAGTACCGCATTATTTACAATATATTTGTTGGGATGACTCGAGTTTTACTATATTTTCTTTTAAATGCACACTTCTTATAGAAGAACTAACCATTTGGTACCATAAACTGAAAACCAAACATAATCTATTGTTAAACATATATTAATTTAGACACATATATCTAAAACGTATGATATCGGTTTGGGACTGTTCAAAGCAACCAAAAACCAAAAACATAATGAACCAACCTATAAACCAACACTTTGAAAAAACCAATGTATATGGAGAAAAGCAACAGAAGAGACATTTTTAATCATGTGATTACCTCCTCCTAGATCGCGAGTTGTTGAAGAGGAGACAACTAGACAGGCAAATCTCTGGCACATTCTCTGAAGTGTGGTGAGCCATCGATCTGCTCCAAATGCCAATCCACTATGAAGCAGATCAGTGTAAAGGCGATGACTCGGCACTTGGTCTACAACTTCGACAACTTCCACCCAAGTAACCTACTCGGTACAATTTCCAGTCAAATGCTAAGCACATAAGCAAATAGAACAAACACATAAGCTGGAGATGATAATGAATTGATATAAGAACCTGGCAGTAGCCATTAGGCATGTCCTGAATCAAACAGCCAGAAGGAAGCCTGCGGGACTGGCATTGAGAAACAAATTGCGGCAAATCATAGGAAATATTAACTACAGCCCACGAGCCTTGTTCGATCTGATGACAATATCGTAGAATACAGAATTCCCGAGTTGGTACAAGTGGTGAAAGCACCTGCACCTCTTCATACATCAACTGCAATGAACCGCTAAGTGAGTGGCCACCGCTGCTGCTGCCACCAACTCCAGGTGAAATTACTGAAATTGTTTTCGCAGCCGACACAATGGTAGGGAAAATATCGACCCATTTGTTCTGCCATATATGAAAGAGAGAGAGTTTTCAGACACTTACAAGTTTACTAAAACATATTCATAAACGAAAAATCGAGCAACAACAGCACTTACACAATCCATAAACATGTCAACTAGTGTTAAACCATTAATGATAACAACACCAGAAGACCTAGATCCCTCGAGTCGGATATTAGGATTCTTCAAGTGACTATTAGGCCTTGGAAACATGGTTTCGTAGCTGTCGAGGTTGAGAATCTCTTTGTCGTCGTTGCCAGACTTCATCCACAATGTTTCATTGTTCTGCAATAGTTGGAGCAGTTCTTCCAGGGCGT
Organism: Limnanthes douglasii subsp. nivea; assembly: GCA_036936605.1. NCBI lineage: Eukaryota > Viridiplantae > Streptophyta > Magnoliopsida > Brassicales > Limnanthaceae > Limnanthes > Limnanthes douglasii. The sequence continues at coordinate 45,221,337 of JAUPFV010000005.1, forward strand.
GTCCAGCCATATCCTTCATCATGGACTTGTCCATGTCGGAAAAGTACAATTGCTGGAAGGGCAAATTAGAGGAACTCCCTTGAACATGATCAAGATCAAGCGAAGGACCGGTGCTTAAACTAGCAATGGATAAGTCCAGTGATGCAATGTGGTTGAACTGCGCAGGTGGAAGCTGCGATATTGGTCTACCTATGTACTTAGCCGCAATGTTAGACACTCTTTCTAGCTGCAAACAATTAGTACTAAGAATATGAATTGAACTGCCGTAAACACAAACAAACAAAAGAAAATCAAACACAAAACATAACCTCTTCTCTCAATTGTGAGTTTTCCATTCGTAGTTTGTGTTCATCGAAATATGAGTCTTCCACGGGAGGGCCGCCGCAAGATGGACATATTACATTCTTGAGGGCCTCTCTGATTGCAATGTTTTCACATCGAATCTTGTCGTTCTCTGAACGGAGTGCAAAGTTATCAGCTCTTTCATGTTGAGCCTGTTAAACCATCATAATCAATTTCATATAACAAAAAATTAATAAGTTTCTTTAGTGCATATGTATATATATATAATATAAACCTTCATCTGGGTTCTTCTGTTTTGGAACCAGAACTTGATCTGGCGTGGATGAAGACTCAATTCTCTTCCCAATGTAAGTCTCTGCTTCTCGTCTGGATGTGGGCAATCCTTGAAAACACTGTATTTACAATTTCCATTTAAAAAATACACTTTTTTTATATATGTATATAAAAAGGAACAGACTTTTTTTCTTACGATTCAAGCCTCTGAATCTGATGAGCAGTATGGCGATGGTAGCGAGTTTTCTTCCGGTGAGGGTCGTCGTCACGGTGGTTTCCGCCGCCGGAACCACTTCCACCTCCACTTTCATTCTCCATTATCGTTAAAAGCAAATGGGTGGGTTCGTTCTTCTCTGACTGTAGAGGTGCTGTTGTTTCAAACAACTAGGCTTTCAGACATATGCTCTCTAGTCTCTACTACTTACTGTTCAAAACACCTTTCACACAAACACATCAAAACATATATATGTATACATACACATATACTTATACTCTCTCTTTTTTTTTGTCTTAAAACAAGAAAAAAAGCCCAAATTGGAAAAATATCAAGGATAGAGATTCCAAATGAGCATAATTAATGGAATAAAAAAAATTCAATTTTGGTAAATTAAGTAAATAAATCAAACTTTTTTTAAAAGAAAGAAACGGCTGAAGAGATGAAATCCTAAAGATTTTATTTGCATATTTTTGGGATTATATTGACTGTTTTTGGTAAAAAGTTGATTTCAATAAATTTTGAAAAATAAAACAAAAATTTTGGGCCCTAATTAAGTCTCAAGTTACTTTCTTTTAATTTTTGACAGAGACTAATTAAATTTTATATTTTTTCATTCTCACTACTAAGTAAGTAAACACATTCAATTCAATACAAAAAGAAAAGGGGTTCTCTCTCTAAAAGGGTTTCTGTTTCTCACTCTAGAAGTCTGGCCTCTGTGAAAAAGTGTGCAGACTTTGATAGGGTTTTAAAAGCATTTCCATTAAGAATATGAGAGAGAAAGCTCACTAGTCTCTGAATTTCAATGAAAATTTAAAAAAATAAAATTTTAATTTCAATTTTTATTATTATTATCATTATTTTTCGTTAATTAATTCACCACATTCGAGGCCAACTGTTTCTTTGTTTCTATCTGTATATATAAATTTGTGTAAGTGTGCACAACATAGAGACGACGAGGGTGGATTTATAATAAATTTATAGTATTTAAGAGAAGCCAGTCAATTCTAATTCTTGAATATTGATTCTTGAAATACTAACAAATTTACCCTTTTTCGCTGACCTCATTTCTTCACTTTTGGTCCTTCAATGTTTGTCCTTTTATGTTTCTGTCTACGAATTGTATTCCTTTTATGTTATGTTTGGAAATTTTGTAACTGTAGGAGTAGCTTCTTGCTATTTAATCACAGACAAAGTTTTAAAACATAATTTTCTTTTTAGATAGACCCAAAATTAATGAGATTAAGTCATAATTAATTGAAGGGTAATGTAATTTTAAATTAGGGTTTAGATAGCGAGTAAGATCTAAAGACCAAACAATCCTCTATTAAAAATCTTTGTTTTATATATTTTCAAAAAGACATATTTAATTTTTTTATTACTCTACTTAAAATCCATTTATGATATCTCAGCGAATTATATAATAATTTTATATTTTTATTAAAGAATGTTTTTTTTTTTTTTTGCGAAAAGACTCATATATTAAGACAAAATAGAGTTGGATACAACAATGGACCCGACCCACAAGCAAGGCCCAAATACATAAAATGAAAACCCAACAATCAAACTAATCGTCTCCAATCAAACCCTAGCATTACTCCCTATCTTCTCTCTCAGACCAAATCGAAAACAGCCCCAAACTAAACCCTAGAATCAATCAGCACTCAATCATCCATCTATAGCATCCAAGCAAGCCTCGATTAATCGATCCATCAACCAGGATCGATATAACCGACACCGAGACTCTCCAGAGTCACGATAGCCAGCAGCTCAGCCGGCGCATCCACCACCTTGAACGATTTACCACCATTTGCCTTCAAGGCCCACTTCGAAATCCAGTCGGCGGCCGAGTTCTGAGTACGAGATACGTACCGGAGAGACATAGAATGGTGAATCAATTTTCTACACACCGACAACATCGAGAAAGACGTCTCCACACCAAAAGCAAGAGAATCGATTAAGGACTGGCAATCGGACTCGACATCAACTTTCACCAGTCCATTACGGCGACAATAAGAAACGGCTTCCACCATGGCTAAGCATTCTGCTTCAAAGGGGCCTACTTTGCCAAAGCAGAAACCCTGACCAAACAAGAGGTTCCCAAGGTTGTCTCTCACGAGGAAGCCTCCACTAGCTTCACCGGTGTAGCTACAAGCGCCGTCGACGTTAACTTTGAGTCTGCGAGATGGAGGGAACTCCCATTTCAGGTACTGAACTTTATGCTTACGCCTGTAGATAGCATTACATCCTAGAGCCAAACCAGCCCTGTGAAAGCCTGACCAATGAATCGATTTTAAGTTAGCATCAATACCCTTTATTATTTTATTAATGCTAATAATAGAGCTCTCAAAACCCTCAGAGTCCCCTGAGAACTTAGAAGCATTTCTGTTACGCCAAATAGTCCAACAGATAATCTGTGGGACTAGATGGGTAATATGAAACTTGTCATTAGAAGCCCAGAACCAGGAGTACAGCATGTGACTAATAGTCATAAAACGACCAATAGGAACATTAAAAAGAACACCATAATAGTTCCAAAGAGACCAGGCATACCCACAGTTGATGAAGAGATGATTCTTCTCTTCACAACTGTGGCAAAATTGGCATTTGGAAACTAAAGTAAAATGTCTTTTTAGGAGAACACTGTCAATTGGGATAATTTTTTTTAGAAGTTTCCAACAAAGAAAAGAAAATTTGCTTGGAACAAAGTGACTCCAAATCTTTTTGAAAATGCTTTGCTTAGTATGTTTAATTCTGATAATGTCCCAAGTTAAATTGGTTTTAAAAGTTTTATCTTTAGAAACAGTCCACTCAATCCTATCATCCCTTCTCAGATCAAGTTTCACACACTTAATGTGTGAAATACGGTCTTTGGAAAGGAAATTGAGATGAGTGAAATCCCAATTAGTGTCCTTCCAAAAAGTTTTAACTTTAGCAGGAAGAATCCAGTTTCTATGATCAGAATCTGAGACTAAAGGAGACATGCCATGCCAGGCATCTCTCCAGAAGTCAACATCACCCTTTCCCACATGCCATTGAATATAACCATCAGCCTGGGCTCTAACAGCAGTCAAACGCTTCCAAATAATAGAGTCAGAAGGCCTACAACTAGCAATAGAGGGATGACTATTAGTACAATAGGTATAATGCATCAAATCAGACCATAGGGAATGACCTTGTCTAAACAAAAACCACAATTTAAATGAGAAAGTGGTTTGAATATCAGATAGTAACTTGATGTTCAAACCACCTTCATCATAGGGCTTACATAAAGAGCCCCATGAAGCCCAATGAATGACTTTGTCATTAAAATTTGATCTCCACAGGAATTTATTGAAGCACAATTCAATTTTGTTCAAAATAGATTTGGGAATTAAGGTGTTCTGCATCCAATAGTATACAATTGGGTGAAGAACACTCTTAATGAGGGACAGTCTCCCCCCAAAAGACAAAGCCTTAAGATCCCAAATGTGAATTTTATTGTAAATGGCAGAAATTAAACTGTTAAAATTTCTTCCCTTATTGGTTGCAGAGATGTTAATTCCCAAGTATTGAAAAGGAGCATGGCCTAGCTTGAAGCCAGTAGAAGCCATCAGTCTTGAGTTAGCAGCCAGAGTCATCTTTGTTGAGGTAACTATTTTCGTTTTCTCCTTATTAATCAACTGCCCTGATGCAGATTGATAATTGTCCAAAATGGTACACAGGCTAGCCAAAGTAGAAGCAGTGCTGTTAGAGAAGATGACAATGTCATCAGCAAAAGCAATACAAGGTAACATATAATTAGATTTAAGATAATATTTCATAGTAGGCTTAGAAATGTAGGCAGCAGAAAGACTCCTAAGGAGAGCCTCCTCAGCAAGAATGAAAAGGCTTGGGGATAAAGGATCCCCTTGCCTTAAGCCATTCTTCTGAGGAAAATAACCAACACTACTGCCATTAATCAGGATAGATATCATGACATTAGAGATCAGAGTCTGAATAAGACTCAAAAGCCTACTAGAAAAACCAAACTTGTCCATAACTTTAATGACAAAGGCATGAGACAATCTGTCAAAAGCCTTTGTCATGTCCAATTGCATAATGATATTTCCTTTAGAAGGTCTCCTGTTGATGTTATGTAACATTTCTTTAATAGTTAGAATATTATCATGAATTAACCTATGTCTAACAAAAGCACCTTGACAAGTAGATACAATCTTAGGCAGAATAAGGGCAAGTCTAGTATTGATAAGAGAAGAGAACAATCTGTTAAAGACCGTACAAAGACTAATGTGCCTAAAATTACTCCACAAGATAGGGTTAGATGATTTAGGAATCAGGCAAATGCCTGTAGCAAAGAACCCTTTAGGAATATCCATCCCAATTAAAGAATGTTTCTCTTCTTCAAATTTAAAGACGGTTAATGGATAAAATTTAAATTTTAGCCAATAAATATTTTATTTTTCTCATATTTTTTAGCGAATATTTTTATTGATTTTTTTTATTGCGATTTGCTATTGTTTTTCGTGATTTTTTGTTTTTCTATTCGCCATTTCCAAACAAATTGCCAGCAGTATCTTTTCGTTCGCGATTTTATGTGTGTACATTTTTTTTGCAATTTTCATGTAAACATTTTCTTTTCGTTCACGATTTTAATTTTCACGTAAACATTTTAGGGTAAAGCTATATAGAGACCTCATTTGGCTATAATGAGACCCCAAACCAATTTTTTTATTTTATTTTATATAAAATAACAATTTTACCCTTCTCATATAAAAGCAAATCTTTAACTAAAAATCAAACTTTTTTTTCTCCCGCCCAAACTTCTCCGATTCGATATCACGTACCATCTCCTTATGGTCTCTCTCCCCAGACTCGTCAGTACTATATGTGTGTAATGTCAATTCGTCTATCTATTTAGTGAACTCCAATTCTATAATTAAAGGGTTTGTCTTTTGTTTTTGTTTGTGATATTGCGTAAGAGTTTGACTTTATCTTAACAACAGGTGGTATCCTTGTTATAGTCGAAACAGTAGAACTAATCTGAGCTTTATATCTGCTAAATGGTGTTGCTAAGCCAGAGTTTAAGGTTAGCAAATCGAAGAAGGAAAAGAATTGGATACTATCCTCTGCGATAAGTTTCAGTTTCAGTTTCATTCATTTGTTGATTTTCTTCACAATGCTCACGTTTGGGTCAAACCTCACAAAAGTCAGCCGAGCGAGACCCGCCCCACCGGTGGCACCAGGAGGCAACTGCGGCGAAACAGTGCCGTTGAGGATAGTGATTTTTTTCCTCGGCGCCTGCGGTGTGATGACGCGTTTCTAATCTTTCCATGTATGGATTTCGAAGGCGACCACGATGGAACCGATAGAGGAAGCGACCAAAGTGGAGGGAGTAGTTCCGATTCCAGTTGCGGAGGAAAATCGGTCTGAAAAGGGTTTCGAATATTTTTTTTTTAGCAAAATAATACTATATTGGAAAAGAAAGGTTACAGCTCTTGGCCCAAATCAACCTACAAGGCTGATCCAAGAGAGAATGGGCTACGACTAACAAAACCCGGCCCATCAAAGGCTACACAGGACAAGGGATAAAAACCCTAAACTCAATCGATCCCATTAGGAACCCTAGATTACACTTTCCCCTACCTTCTCTCTTTCAACTCCTCACAGAAACTTTTCCAATCCCTAACCTGGATCTAAATAGCCAACACCGATACTATCGAGCACCACTATAGCTAGAAGTGGATTTGGCATTTCGCTAGTGCCAAACACTTGACTCCTTTTCTCCAATAGAGCCCACCTCGAAACCCAATCAGCTGCCACATTTTCCGATCTGGAAATGTGGCAGACCTTCATTGTGGGGAGAATCAAAGCTTTGCAAATGTCGATCCCAGGAACATGAGACAAAGCCTCCGAATTGATACAACTCACCAGAGCCATACAGTCTGATTCCAGGTCAGTGTTTCGCCATTCATTCCTTTTACATGCTAACAGAGCCTCAATAAGAGCTCTTCTTTCTGCTTGCAGGGGAGTCAGTTTGCCAAACAAGAAGCTGGCCCATTGAATGCAGATACCCAAGTGGTCTCTGACGATATACCCACCAGAGGCCTCACCGGTGAAGCTACATGCTCCATCGGTGTTAATTTTGAGTCTTCCCAATGCAGGAGCCTTCCACGACCGGTAAGTGATCTTTCTGTTACTGATAGACAATGCTCCTATCTTTGCACCTACATCATCAACATTTACCCAGTGTTTAGACCTAAGTTTAGTATCAATTCCCCTTAGTAGTCTATTAATTCTGTTTACAGCATTTTTGAAGTTGTCATATGGTTTGTCAAACTTACTACGATTCCTGTTATACCAAATTGTCCAAACTATAAGTTGTGGGACAATTTGGGTAACATGGAATTTAGTACAGGTTGACTTGAACCAAACTAATAGCATATGTCTTAGAGACATAAATCTCCTGACAGGGATTCTAAACGAAAGCCCATAGTAATTCCATAGGTGCCAAGCATAATTGCAGTTTATAAAAAGATGAGTTAGATCCTCATAATTACTACAGAATTGGCACTTAGATACTATAGTAAAGTGCTTCTTGATTAGGATGTCATCAGTAGGAACAAAGTTCTTCAGTAATCTCCAGCAAAGAAAAGAGATTTTAGCTGGTATAAAGCTATGCCATACTTTTTTATAAAAATAGGAAGAGCTATTTTTTATTCTAATATTTTCCCATGTTTTTTTTGTGCAAAACTTTTTGTCACATGTAAGACTCCACTCAATAATGTCTTCCTTATCAGGACAGACATTCACACACTGAATGTGTTGTTGTCTCTCTGGAGAAAGGAAGGTTATTGAACTGGAGTCCCATGTTCCATGTTTCCAAAATGTATTTATCTTTGCTGGTAGAAAACAAGAACTTTAATCAGTTACTATAGGTGGCATCCTGTGCCAAGAATCCCTCCAAAAGTCAATGTTACCACAGCCCACTTTCCAGTGAATTAATAGGTCAGCCCTTTCCCTAATTGAACAGAGCCCTTTCCATACAATAGAGTCCCCAATGCCACATTTGGCACTGAGAGGGTGACTATCCCTACAGTAAGACTTAGATATTAATTCAGTCCAAAGAGATTTCCCTTTCCTAAAGTAGAACCATAGTTTGTAAGTAAATGCAAGCTGAATATCTGATAGAAGTTTTCTGTTTAAGCCACCCTCCCCAAAGGGCTTGCATAAACCATTCCATTCAGACCAGTGAATAGCACTCTCATTCACTTTAGACCTCCAAAGAAATTTATTAAAGCAGAGACCAATTTTATTTAGTATGTTTTTTGGGATAATACTATTTTGCATTCTGAAATATATAATGGGGTAAAGCACATGTCTAATTAGTGACAGTCTTCCACTAAAAGACAAGTGCTTCAAGTCCCATTCATTTATTTTATTATAAATTTTAGCTAAGAGAGAAGAGAAGTGCATTCCTTTGTTGTTAGCAGCAATGGTAGTCCCTAAATAGGTGAATGGGGCAAAGTCAGCTTTGAATCCCATAGTAGTATTTATCCTTGCAGCATTAGCACTAGAGCATCTTGATGATATAATCACTTTAGTTTTCTCCACATTGATCATCTGACCAGACTCTTGTTGGTATTTGTTGAGCAGGTTACTCAAATCTTTTATTGCTGTAGGAGTGCTATTAGTAAATACTACAATATCGTCTGCAAAAGCAATACAAGGTAATGTAAATCCCGATTTTGTATAAAACTGCATATTAGCATTAGAAACGTATAGATTCTCCAAACCCCTCAATAATGCTTCCTCAGCAAGTATGAAGAGACAAGGAGATAAAGGATCTCCTTGTCTCAAACCTGTTTTCTGAGGGAAATACCCTGAACAAGCCCCATTTATAAGCACAGATATCATCACATTTGAAATCATACTATAAATTATTGAAGTAATACTTTCTGAAAATCCAAAGCACTTTAAAGCTTTTATGACAAAGGTGTGAGACATTCTGTCAAACGCCTTTGTCATGTCAAGCTGAATAATCATATTGCCTTTAGATGGCTTTCTCCTTATATGATGAAGCATTTCCTTAATGATTAGTATGTTATCATGAATTAGCCTTTCTTTTACAAATGCTCCCTGACCTCTAGACACAATTCTAGGAAGAACACAAGATATTCTTCTGTTAATAAGAGCAGATAACAGCCTGTTTAAGATAGTACACATGCTTAAAGGTCTATAGTTGTTCCATGTAGTAGGATTAACCATTTTGGGGACCAACACAATCCCAGTTGAAAAGACTCCACTAGGAATAGTTCTACCAACCAAATATGCATTCAGAGCTTTGCATAAGTCATAATTAATAAAAGGGTTTCGAATATGGAACGAAGAATTTTGGCCTGAGAAAAAAAAGTTTGATTTTAAGTTAAAATTTTGGTTTTATATGAAAAGGGTAAAATTGTCATTTTATATAAAATAAAATAAAAAAAGTTGGTTTGGGGTCTCATTATAACCAAATAGGGTCCTGATATAGCTTTGCCCAACATTTTATTTTGTTTGCAATTTGTAGGTAAACATTTTTCGTTGAAAATTAGAAAACATATTAAATAATTATTTTTTATTTAGGTATATTATTCAATTAGGAAAAAATATTAAATAATATTTTTTGATTTAAAAATATTAGGCCAAAATATTATTTTGTAATTGAAACTGGATAATATACTAGTATAAATATACAAGATGTACAAGATAACCGAACAACAAAAAATTATAATAAATTTGAACTTTTTTTTCTAACATGGTATTAGATGAGTGTATTTCTGAGATTCTGAAAAATATTGTATCTTCCAACAAAACAAAAATTAGCCAACACGTATTCTTGTGTCTACGACCAAAATGGCAGAAAAAAACTTAAACATTACTGCAAACAACAACCCAAATGATCCCGATGAATTGATGTTACAAATAACAAATCTGCTCAGAAACAGATTTGGAAATCAACAATCAACTGAAATCAGTTCTTATATCCTTTTAATTGGCTTCAAACTCAACAATGAAAATTACCTTTTGTGGGCATGTCTTATGAAAAAGGTAATTGGAAGAAGAAGGAGGGCACAATATCTCACTGGTACACCACCGAAGGCGACATATCCAACATATGCAAAATGAGAGCAATCTGACCAAGTTGTGTTTATTTGGATCGTTCAAAATATTGAGTCATCTTTGATTAATCATGTTGCACAGTATGCGACATCTAGAACCTTATGGAATGGATTAGTTGTAACATATGGTAGTGACGGAGACTCATTCCAAATATATAAACTGCACGTAAGGATGAGTACAATACATCATGGAAGTGATACTTTTGAAAAATTATGGAATACTTTACAAAAATATTTGGATGAGCATTGGTGAGAAGAGAGATAACCAGACTACAAAAGCCAACAACCAACAATAAGGTTATTTTATCATCATGCAAAATTGGAATGTGACTAACATCAAAATCAGTAAGCTAAAAAAACAAACTAGAATCATGAGGAAAAGGATGAATAGGTCATTCAGAATCTACTAGAAGTCACTGAAAATCCTCATTACGGGAGGATAAATCCAAGTTAAAGTGTACATAATGTGGAAAGCACAAACATACTAAGGAGAATTCGTATGAGTTAGTAAGGTATTTGAAATGACGGGAAGGCAACCACAAAAAAGGCAAGGCACATGTTGTTAAAAAATTTAGAAGTTCATTCAGCAATGACATCAGTTAAGGGAAAAAATAATGGACAACAAGGCTTTGCATGACTAAGTCATTGAGTCAAAATGATAAATTTGATTTTAGATTGTGGGGAAGACAATGTTTGTAGTCGCAGAGATGAGCTGAAGGTAGAAGATAAATGTTTAAGCAAAATACAGATGAATATGCTTATGGATCATTCGTATCGATATCTTAATGATGAATGTGTAAAAAAGTTTACCAATTTGGAAATTCCATATGATGTCAACATTAGATTGTCTATAAATGGGAAAAATCCTTCAATGCTCGCGAGTACGTTGATGTCTTCTTTGATTTGTATCTTGATCATGGGCTTTAGTTCCCTCTTACTCTAGACCGTGTTAATGTTTTTCAAAATTACACACATTTATCCTAGCCAACTTGTTCATAAATCGTGGAGTGTTTTACTTTCAGCTGTAATTTTATCAAGAAGTATGTTTGAATATTTTTTGGAAAATAAATTCCTTATTGTCGTTAAGGTTTCTAACCAAAAGATCAACTCAATTTGTACTTATTGATGGAGTCATATGCCAAAATAGTCATTGACCTTCCAACTTATAACAAATTATGAAATGATAAATTTGTTTTTGTCTCCATAAACTAGGAGACCAAGTATGAAAAAGAAAATCCTCATCCCGACCAAAGTTGAGTTTCCAACTTTAAGTTTCCCCCTTCTCAGTAAACCTTTCTGGTTTGATTTTGTGTTACATATGTTTGATTGTTTGTGTTTTCTATTCTCCATCTCAGTCATTTTCATTAACATGTCTTTTGATGGTAAAAATAAATACCATACTCGTGGGAAAAAGACTCAACTGATGATTGGCGATTCCAAATTTCTCATTTATACTTCTTCATTTTTGTGCCAGAGTATTTTGTCTGTAACGGGTTATGCCGAGTACTGTTGTGTGATGCAACTTCTCTATTTGTTCTTCCCTTAAGTGAGATACTTTGGAAAAATAATTTCTAATGAAGAAGGAATTGATCAAGCAATCTACGAAAAATAAAACTATGAAGATAAAATTTCAAGAAGAAAATGTTGGTAAACATTCTTCCAAGATAAAATTATGTAGCAAAATGAATGACCGAGATTCAAGAAAAATATATGTTGTTCCTTTAAATGCTATCAATGTCGAAGCCCGAGGCTGATGATGCTTACAAATCCATTTTGTGAGTGTTCTTAGCTTAGACAAGAAACAAGGAACTTGTCATAGTCTTACCGAAGGAAAGGCAAAAAAAATGATGATTCTCTTAAGCGGCAAAATACGTCAGAGACCATTAGTAATAATTCTAATAATATTACCATTATAATCAAAATAAATAAGTATTAAATATGAAAGTGGTATACATTTGGCTCCCATAACCGAGAAACAAAGTACTTCTTCAGCTTTCTAACTTCTTCTCATCCCCATCAATATCATGTTTTAAAGCATGTTGTGGAGACAAATAATGTTGAGGCTTTAGCTTATGATCATTCTTTTTCTAAACATGCGCATTCCAAGTACGTAATTAATTTTATTAATGTATTTAGGTCAAAATTATTAACCATGGACATTCTTACTCATTTACTTTTTACATGATTTGTTATTTATGATGGCTCTGCGCTAAAACGAGTCCCAGATTTTTATGGGAAATATATAGAGGTTGTGCTAGATTCTATGCCTAAGCCTAATTTTAAAGTTATGAAATATTGGGCAGTTATTGAAGCCAAGACGACCACCAATTGGGATCGTGATGATCTATTTTGTTTCAAACTTCGAAATAACAAAGCCAAAAATATGTTTATGTCTGTAAGGTTTTCATTTACAAAACTGAGTTTTTATGTTGTAAGTGAGACTATTATTAATTTTTGTTTCGGCAACTGATGTTGTAATGGGCAAACATACAGACTTAAAAAATTATTTGGTTGTTAAAGCAGTTACCGAGTGATTAATGTGGAAGAGGATGTGGTTATCATCGCCGAAACTTGTGTTATCCATAGCGCCTCCCCAACCTTTTACCATCGTTGATGGTAACCATTTAAAGATCTCAAAATTTATTTTTTCCAGCATATGTTGTTGTAGGTACATGTAAAATGAAATGATCTTAGATCCAAATGGTGACTTATCCAATCTAGGTACACCTTCGGTCGAAGATATCACTTTAATAATATTTGTTTTCTTCTTAGAGAAAATTCTTGAGATATTGACTCAGTTTGCTACATTGCTCAGTCAAAGGAAACTTCTAACCTACTTTTCTCATGTAGACCTAACTAAGAGGCACTTAAGTTTGAGATTTAAGATAATATTAGGGTTTTTTTTCTTTTATTCTCCTTAGTTCACTATTTTATGTTGTAGTGCATGGACTAATTATATATTTCATATATGTCGCCTTGTGTTTTTAGGCTACTCTTAATGGTTTAACCATGCTATATCAATCCTCTTGTAACTCATATTTCTAATATTTGGGCCCTTCTTGATGGTGTTGTTGAACCCTTAGAAGGAGACTATTTGGTGATAGTTATTTTTAAGCTAATATTCAAAGTAAGAAACAAGTGAAGGTTGAGCTAGAAGATTGTTAAGAGAAGAGATGTTGTTCAAACTTGAAATGTAGTCCAAGACTAAAAATATGAAAAATAAATCATTTGTGTTGTCTTAGTTATAGAGTTCATCGCTTCACATCCAGGAAACCTTCTTAGCTAGTTGCTAATTTGGTAAGTTTTTTAGGAATTTTACTTATGTTCAAGGTAAAGTTATCTCTTTATGTAAAGAGAAATTTACTAATTCTAAGATTTAACTAACTGTTATTGAGATGCTTTAGTCATTTTTTGATAAAAAGCTTATTGATTTCAAGGCCGAAGTCGAGGTTGTAAAGTTAAGGTTTCATGAGTAATTGGGTGCTCTGAAGTGAAAGCTAACTCGGTTTCAAAACTTTTTCTTACTGAACGTCAGTCTTATATGAAATATGTTACTTCTTATTAAGCAAAAATGCTTGATCTGCTCGTGAGGATGTTATGGATGCTCGTTCCAGGAGTTATAGACCTTTATAAGGAATACTCCAATAATAATTTGGATTGTTTATGGTAGTTTGTTTCCTAAAAATGAATGGCCAAAATACTTAGAATTTAGTGACAAATCTTGTGACTCTTGTTCTTTATTGGGTTAGAGTAAATGTGATGCATATATTGTGACTTTTTTGAAGAAATTGAGAATAAGAAGAGAAAAACTTTAGAATAGGCCGAAGATGGTGAAATGAGTGATGTCGTGAAAAATATTGGTTTTGCTAGCAGTTTTTAAGCTAATGGTTTCGAAACTGACAATGTTAAAGGTAGTGATGTCTGCAAAACTGTTATGAATACTGATGTTGTCCCAACCAAAGATATCATTGCTTTCAAAAAGAATGTTTAACTCAACTTTTATTACTTTATGTTTTTTATAATACTAAAATCATTATATTGTATTGTTGTACTACGACTCTATTTTTAGTACTATTTTTTATAATTTTATTTGATGAGTCTTTGTATTTTTATTAAGCACTTAACATCCTTTGTTTTTTCTATTAATTGATCACTCTCAATTGGCCGAAACTTTGTTGATGAACACTTATGTTCTTTGTTTATAGTTTTCCAAGAAATGTTTAGACATGTTTAGGGTACATGACTCTCATTAGGATTTTCCCTTTCTTTGTAGAGCAGATAGAGGTTAATTTTTTGTCTAAGAATTAATTCTTGATCATTTTAGACTTATTATTATCATAGCCTCTGTAAAGCCTTTAATGTATAGATGGAGCATTTTATTTATGAGGATTGATTCTCGAATCATCTGAGACTTTATATCGTTACATCCTTTGTGAACCTTTTAGTGTTCCCGATAGAGCACTTTATTGTTTGAGGATTGATTTTCGATCGTTTGAGACTTGTGGTAAACTTTGCAAATCCTTTGATATTCCTGATGGAATACCCTGTTCTGGCATAATGACCTTTTATTTCTTAATGTATGCTTTGTTTGAAAATATGAACTAAAACTTTTTTTCTGGCATGAAAAAGTTATAATAATATCAAATGCTTTCTTAAAACCTTCTTGAGCCACTGAAAGAGGGAGACGTGCATCCTCATGGTTTAATAAATACGTTTTACGTGTATTATTAAGTTAGAACTTAAGTCTTAAAGACTAAGATAAAGTTTTAAATGCTCTATATTTCATGGTGTTGAACTTGGTTTCCTTTTTAATCCAATAGTTTGTAAGTTTATGGTTTCACTTTGGCTTCGACCATGAAAGGAATATCCCAATTTGGAGTAATGTTGAGCTTCTTTTCATTAGTGTGAAAGAAAACTATTTGTAACACCTTATCTATTGGTTCAAAACTCTTGAAGCGCATTTTAGAATTGTATACATTCATCATTAACACCTTGTAATGCTCTGACCATAGATGTGTTTTGACTCTTCTATCTTTAATTACATCTAGCTTAGAACTTTGGGCTTGTGTCTTACTTATTAATCATATATTGTAATTTTGTAAGCTGAAATACATATTTGAGCTAGTACTACTGCATTCATTCTATATGCCATGGAAAATAACATTTATTCTGTTGTGTTCCTAGACATGGTTTTGTGTGATGATAAGACTTTTTGTAGGAAATTCGGTCAGGTTCCAGCTGCTCGTTCTAACATTTTTATTATTTCCTTATTGGTTGTCATGTTTGTAACTTCAACTTGACCGTTGTCTTAAGAATGAAAAAAAGAATAAACATTTTTTATATTTATTTTTTAATGCGATCCCTTGTGAATTTTTCATTCTGGAACTGAATTTCATTATCTTCATTAATAACCCTTGGAGTTTTGAACATCTAGTACATATTTACTTTTAAGAAAGCTATTATTTTTGTTGTTGTGATATTCATTAGCATTTGTGCTTCCATCTATTTTAAGAAGTAATCTATGAAGACTAACATTTATTTTGTTCTTTATAGAGCTATTAGTATAAGTCCCAAAATATATGAACCACATATGTTGAATGAGAAATCTTGCTTCGACTATTGTCTTTAATAATATTTTCGGAAGTTGTATTAATTTTACAAAACCGCTGGCATGTTTCATACTTTTTAACTTTTTTCTTTGCATCCGACATTATTGTTAGCCAATAATATCCCTAAAGGAGGATTATTTGGTATAGTTCTTTGTATCTATATTAAGCGCATCATTCTCTGCCGTATAGTTCTTCTATCATGAAAACTGCTTCATATGTGCCCAACAGCAGAGTAACAGATTTATTATCCCCCTCTTATACAGTGTGTCTGAAGTCTGGACGCATTTATTGACTTCGTTTTTTTTTATAGTTTTTACTTTCCTTTTACCTTTAGAAAATATTTTTTTTGTAAGATATTTTTTTATTGGGATTCTCCATTTTTTTCTTCTTGTTTTTCTTCTTCTATTACCATTAATCACGTGGAAGTGAATACCGATATGAAGTGGTTGGATAATGTGATAAATGAATTTTCTGAAATAATTATTCTTGAGGCCCAAGATTTACATGCTGAGGATGCAAGTGCATCAACTTATGAGTTCTCGCTCTTGGGACTTGTTTAAATTGACCTACTTGAACTGAGCAACTAATCGTTGTAACTCATTCAAGTATTGAATAATGTTTTCCTTTTTTCTGCTTGCAATGATGCCCGATTGACAACCACCTCACAGTCGGTAAGGACTTGCACTCTCCTAGCTCCATAAATATTTTCCAACCAAAGTAATGCGATGGCATATTCGTACTTGGCTTCATTGTTGGATGCTGGAAATCCAAACTTGATGAATTGATTTAAGATATCCCCTGTCAGAGATATGAGTTATACTTCTGCTCATGAGCCTTGGTGATTTCTTCCTCTATGAATTCTAACTCTCTAAGTATCTCTAGACTCGTCATTTTGAGAGATTGGTCTCTTGGACTAGAACTCCATCAAATATTGCCAACACTTTGGATGTGATTGTCGTTTTTGGCTCAAAGTGGATATCATAATCCTCAAATTCTACTGACCAAGGTCAAGCACCCTCATACATCAGGCTTTTGTAAAATATTTATCTAAGTAAAATGAAGTTCTAATTACTATTGTATATGTTTGAAAATATGGTCTCATTTTCCTAGCTGCAACTGCTAGTGCTAAAGTAAGTTTATGTATTTAAAAATATCTAGTTCAGCTGGTAATAAAGATTGACTTACATAATATACTACTTTAGAATCTTTTCAATTACCATATCTTCTGCACTCTGTCCTGGTTTCCCTAGCTGAGGGCCTTATTTGGGGTTATCTATCATTTCCAAGATGACCCATTATTCTTCCGAATGATATGTTTTAAATGTTAGAGATGATGCATAGTATTTCCTGGAAGTCTTCTATTCTCCTCTCATTATAAGTATTTTTTCGTTGATCGGGTATCTTCGGTATTAGTGAACCATAAATACTACATCGTGCATCCAATCATATCAATATCACCATAACATAATTCTCTAAGATGACGGTGCATCTACCATTATGAATAAGAATTGTACATTATTTTTGTACTTCTGCTTATTGAGAACAATATCTAGAGTTAGCCCTTTAAGATAGATGCATTTTCTCCGGTGAAACCCGTAAGAATACTTTATTTCAGGGTCGGTAATGAGGGTCTTTTCATCCTCTCATTGGTACCCATGTAAAGGATGTTTGATGAAATGCCAATGTCAATCATCACTTTTGTAATTTATACTCCAGCTAACTCCACCATTATTAATATCACATTGTGTGAGGATGTCATTCCTCTTAAATCATCATGTGATATTATAGCATCATATATGGATTTTGGTAAAAATGTGGTATATACCCTTGACACATTACCTTTATTTCCTTTGCATACCTCTTCCAGAGTATGGATTTATTATGATAATCATACAAATTGTCTGTATATTCGGATTTGGGTTTATGTACCCTTCCTCTAGTTCGGCCACTATGATATAATTTGTGTTTAATGCTTTATGTTCTTCGATTTGACTAAATCTTGTTTTACATTTTCTCATTAATCTTGCCTTCATTCATCTTTTTTAATTTTCTTAACGAACTAATTGAGTTTGCCTTCATTAATTAAACTTTTGACTTGATCATGTAAAACCCATCAATCTCTAATA
Organism: Limnanthes douglasii subsp. nivea; assembly: GCA_036936605.1. NCBI lineage: Eukaryota > Viridiplantae > Streptophyta > Magnoliopsida > Brassicales > Limnanthaceae > Limnanthes > Limnanthes douglasii. Next base: position 45,239,002 of record JAUPFV010000005.1, read on the forward strand.
AAATGACCAAAATCACCATGAAACTTATAGAGTTAATTTTTGTCTTTGTTCTCCATTGCTTCACGTTACTTTCCATGTCAGTTTTATTTGACGCTATATTTTGTCTTTTCATAGATTGGCGTTAAAGTTTATGCCAGCTTTGTAAATGATCATCTTAGGGGGGGGGGGGGGTAATAAATTCTCTTATTATTGTTTGCGTTGTAAGCATTTTTAGATTTATCTTTTTAACATTGAGTCTGATTGGTTCGTAGTCTGGCCAAAGTTGAAACATATTTTTTCGTTAGTGTATTGTGATTTATTATGACAATTTCATCTACTTTAATATACCGCACCACCAGAGCTAGTAGATCTCTGAAGTTCAAAAACAATTCTGCATTATTATCATTAGAGAGTGAACCTCTTCCAAATCTTTGCCTGAATACCACTATGACCATCATACCACGACAATCTTTTACTTCAACTTTTGTGTCTACAAAATGTTTGGTGTAATCTCTTAAAATTTTATTATATATTTTATTCTAATTGATTATGTAGTATTCATCTCCCGTAATCACCTTGGAACCTACAAAATGGTTCATAAATATTGTTTGAAGCATTTTCTAACTTTTGATGTATCATTTTAAAAGACTATTGAACCACTACATGACATTTTCTTTGAGTTTAATGAGAAAAGCTCAAGACTTTATCATGTCATCATCTCCATACTAAAGCATTCTATTGTCAAATTGTTGGATATAATGCTTTGGATCCTCTTTTCATATTACATGTCCATCTTGTGATTTTCAAATAACGGGGACATAATGTTATACAAAAAATCTTTGAGTTAAGTGAAGACTTTTCAACAGGACAATAATCCTTATTCACATATAAGCTATTCATGAATGGGTATGGTTTCTAGAAGCACGATCTCTTCTATTTATCACCTGATGGTTTTGCATTGCACTTATACATGGTTGACTGATATCATAAGAAGTGCTGGTTTTCTTGCGTCTAGCTCTTCCTTTGCAGGTTCGACTGTTGTATCCTGTCGGGGCATCTGGATAGCCGTGAGGCACACCATTCAATGAAAACCCTGTTTGTACTCCCAAATTATTTTGGGGCGTCCACGACTAGGAAGTCGTGATTTGTTATTGGTTAGGGAAATCCCAAGTTGGGCAACTTAAATTTAATGGGCCCGAATTCCATGGGACTCATGGTACCCTGGTTGAGGAAATATGTATCTAGGTTGCGTTCCAGTTGGTAATGGGGCTCTAGTGTTCACAATTTGGGGAATTGGTGACTCATTCCTTTTATCTTTATGACCGAGAAGATATTTTCTGGTATTTTCCATTATTCGGTTATGCCTTGAAGTATGAGTTCAACTTCTTCTTTTGTTTTGACAATTTTTTCGTCACTTTTATGTCCTGACTCGGTAACCCTTGGTTCAAGTTTTATGCAATTTTCATAAGGCGCGTTGAAATGTTGCTTCCTCTTCTGAGTTTATTTTAGTAGACAATTCCTCAATATTCCATGACTTGCATCCTCCGATTCTTTTCCATCCATGTGTTGCACAACATATTTGACTCTAGGGGCAGGGAGACTATTTTTTTCTAAAACAATCAAAAACTGCTAGCTTTTTCTTTCCTTAGTCGTTGAATCATTCGCTCAAATTTAGTAGGAAAGTTGCAAGAGTTGTTAGAGCAGAGACTGTCCACCTCCATCTTTAACTCCTCGTCCACGAACAGTTAAGATCTTTCTCCATAATTCGATATTGATGAGTCCGAATTTTGACTGCCCACCGGACAGGGACAAATCGGACCTAGCCCTCCGGACCGGACAGACCACTTCAAACACTTAGCTAATGGGACTGTTCGAACTATGACAAAAGTACTAAAAAACCTAAACACTTCTTGACTAAGCTACTTGCTCTCCTACTTAGAGCTCATGGGTCTTTAAACATGACCCAGGTCCATTAAACATGACCCGAAAGCCCATAAGGGCCCAAATGTAAGGGTATAAATACCCAACCACCTGCATTAAATGTGGGTAATGAAAATTAACTGCAACCAGGCTGCTTAATTATCCCTCTACTCTCTACTCAAAACATTAAACACCTATAAACCTCCACAAAACTCCGAACAGATTACAAATTTACCCTCATACTAAAATTAACCTCACCAAATTGGCGACCACAGTGGGAGAAGAGGGTTCCTGAATCAAGCATTCGAAACCAGCAAGAAAAGTCACTCCGAATGAATCCGGACGTCCCGGAAGTACCACCAGCTTTGCTCGAAGTGGTGGGTGAAAACGATGAGTACACTATCGAAGAGCGCGATAGGTTAAAAGGTGAAATAGAAGCTCTGAGGGCAGAAAAGGCTAAGATGGGCATGAAATAAAAGTCAAAAGCATCGGTTGCTCATCACACTGATAACCCCAGAGAGCATGAGCCTTCAAAGACTCATGTGAGTACCAAAAAAACTCATGCCAGCTCTAAAAAGTCTCACCGGTCTAAGCCAGTGGAGAGTTCTGACTCAGGCTCAGAATCCTCTGACAGCTCTTCGGATGATGAGGGAGTTGAAGAATCCTTGTCCTCTAGTAGTGATGAGGGTCGAACTAAAAAGAAGCAAAAGCAGATTAAAAAAATATTCGAGAAAAAGGGATAGACATGGAAGGATGAAGAGGAATATTGGCAAATGATCATCTCACAGCCGGAGGCATGTAGACCGGATGATGATGGATCCTTTTGCTTTCCACGATGAACCAAGTATCTTTGCGACTCCCAATGAAGATACTGTGTTCAGTCGTGGTCGAAATTGGAGGCAATCTCCATTGTCTTCTAAAATTCTGTCCGGAAACCTTCCCAAGAGGTTTGACAGCACCAAAATGGAAAAGTACGATGACAGTACTGATCCGGACAACCATTTAGAACAATTCAAGAACTTTATGATGAACTTTGATGACGATGATAAGCTACTTTGTAGAGCATTCTCCTAGTCATTTACGGGGAGTGCTCTGAAATGGTATAACATTCTACCACAAGGCTGTATCAAGAATTTCGATACTTTTTGGGTGGCTTTTCGAAGGCAGTTCGTTGGAAGTAAAGAGCTAAAGGGTAATGGAGACACAATAATCCATTGTGCTCAGGAACCAAACGAGTCCTTAAAAGAATATATAAGTCGTTTTGTGAACACCAAGAATGGGTTGACTGATTGCTTCGAGCAAGTGGCAATAACATCCTTAAGACATGGCTTGAACCCTGGCAATTTGGCTGATTAAGTGACCAGAAAGAAGGCCATGACCTGGGGAGGGTTGCTGAATCAGGTTGGAAAACAGATTAACGTAGACAAAACAAAAAAAACAAGGGTGCACAGGCAAGTGAGGTCTGCCCCGGTGGCACCAAATCCCAATCAGAATCAGTCCGGGAACAAGGCAAGGGAAACCGGACAGGGGCATGGTAGGGCTAAAGCTCAGTCTCAGCCAGCTGCTCCTGCTCAGAGTCAGCAATCCAGAAACAAGAGAGGGCCTTGGGTTCAACCGGAGTGGTTCGCAGAATTGAAAGAAAGTGTGGTCACCATTTATGATAAAACAAAGGAAGAGGTGCACTATAGAAGACCAGCCACAATGCAATCTCCTAGGGAGCATCACGATAACTCTTTCTGCCAGTATCACAATGACACTGGCCATACCACTGATGATTGTATAGCTTTGAAGCAAGAGGTTTAGAACTTTATCGAAAGGGGAAAACTGGGGGCTTATGTCAAAAGAAGAGGAGGTAACAGGCTTGACAATACTCACCGGGTTGGTCCAAGTAACGCTGCTTCGGAGGGAGCCATGGTTATAATCGAGAGGTTTGATGTGGAATCAGAATACTTGGATCCTGATCCAACTTGAAATAGAGTGGGTGCAATTGAGGAGAGTACTAGGAGAGTCTCCGGCCTCATTAAGTTTTTTGAGTCCCTTACAATTTTCGGAGGGGATACTATGACAGCTCCTACTGCTTCTTCGAGGAAGAGGCACGTTCATACTTTGGCCACCCAACTAGAGGGAGGCATGACTTCCTATCAGTCACAAATTCCTTTCCCCTTCATTGTTTTTGATGAAGATGATTTGAGAGATATAGCTGGCCCTCATGAAGATGATGTTGTCATAGGGGCATCTATTGGGGGCAACGACATAAGACAAATTTTGGTGGATACTGGAAGCTCAGCCAATATCCTTTTCTTAACCACATACAAGAGAATGAAAAATCCAGCTGTAATTCAGAGTTCGGACAGATCAATTGTGGGCTTTACTGGCAGCTCAGCAGATGTGATCGAGGAGTTCGAAGAAGAAGTTTTGTTGGGCACGGGCCCTTTCAAGAAGATGGTCAGGATACTTTTTATTATGGTGGATTGTCCCACTTGCTATAATGCTATTTTAGGGAGGTCTTGGCTCTCTAGGATGCATGCAGTGGCTTCAACAGTCCATCAATGTTTGAAATATGTTGTTCAGGGACATGTGGGAGTTGTCCGGAGCAGTCAAAAGGTTGCAAAGGAATGTTATGCTACAGCTATGACTCCCCGGACGCTGGGGGCAGTTCGTATCAACGAACAATAGCAATTTGAGGGTCTTTCTGGGGGTGAGGGTGAAATTGATGACCCCAGAGAGACCCATGGAGTGTTAATACCAGTCGAAGAGGTAGCGACACACTGTTTAGAAGAAGGGAAGAGTGTCAAGATAGGGTCTAAGATGCCACCCGGTTTAAAAAATGAGATGCTAAAGTTTTTGAAGAGTCACCAGCATGTTTTTGCTTGGTGTAATGCCGATGTTACTGGGGTTCCACCAGGTGTAATATCACATCACCTATCCGTCCGGAAAGACATTGCACCAGTAGTTCAAAAGAGAAGGGCTTTTTCCAAGGAAAAGGCTGATGTCATTGTACAAGAGGTGGACAGGCTCACAAAAATGGGGCATATCAAAGAGTCTCAATATCCTTTGTGGACTGCCAATCCGGTTCTGGTGAAAAAGAAAAATGGCAAGTGGTGCATGTGCATTGACTTCACAGATCTCAATAGAGCTTGGCCAAAAGATTTGTATCCAGTTCCCCGGATAGACCAACTAGTAGACTCCACCTCTGGGAACAAGCTACTATCCTTTATGGATTCTTTCTCTGGGTACAATCAAATCCAAGTAGATCCGAAGGATCAAGAGCATACCACATTTGTCACTGACAGAGGTCTTCATTGCTACAAGGTAATGCCATTTGGATTGAAAAATGCTGGGGCTACTTATCAGAGATTGGTAAACAAGGCTTTTGCTGATCAGATTGGAAGGAATATGGAAGTATACATCGATGATATGATGGTAAAGAGTGTGGATGAGCAATTGCACTTGGCTGACCTCCAAGAAACTTTTACCAACTTAAGTGAATTTAAAGTTAAATCCAGAAAAATGTGTGTTCGGGGTTCAATCCGGAAAGTTTCTAGGCTATATTATAAGTGAGCATGGGATACATCCCGATCCGGACCAGCTTAATGCTCTATTTCACATGGCTCCTCCTCGAAATATTAAAGAAGTACAACAGCTAACGGGGAGGTTAGCTGCTCTAAACAGATTCATCTCAAGGTCTTCGGACAGATGCGCCCCATTTTTTCAAACCTTGAAGAGCGCAAAGGGATTTAATTGGACCTCACAGTGTGATGAGGCTTTTGATGAGATCAAGAAGCATTTGTCCTCCCCTAAAACCTTGTTTAAACCAATTGATGGGGAGACACTCTTCGTATATCTGGCAGTTTCAAGCTGTGCCATTAGTGCTGTGTTGGTAAGAGAAGTGGATAATTACCCCCATCCAGTATACTACATCAGCAAGAGTTTGATAGATGCAGAAAGGCGTTATCTGAAACTTGAGAAGTTAGCGTTAGCCCTGGTAATAGCTGCAAGAAAGATGAGGCCTTATTTCCAGGCTCATCCTATCATCGTCCGAACATCTTTTCCCTTGAAGAATGTCCTCCAAAAGGCAGACGTTTCAAGTAGGATGACAAAGTGGTCAGTAGAATTGGGGGATTTCGATATAGATTTTGCTCCTCGAACGGCAGTCAAGGCTCAAGCTGTGGCTGATTTCTTGGTTGAATTTCACTCCGACAGAGATTCGGAGCATGCTACTAGCATGAAAGACAAAAAGATCTACGTCGTCTAGACAGATGGTGGATCCAGCACTATGGGTTGTGGTGCAGGTGTGTGTTTGACTTCTCCGTATGGTGACAAAATGTACCAAGCTATATGTTTCGCTTTCAGGGCTTCCAATAATGAGTCTGAGTACGAAGCAGCTATAGCTGGATTAAAGTTAGCCTATATTTGTGGGGCAAAGAGGGTCAAGCTACAAAGTGACTTCCAGCTTCTTATTCATCATGCCCAAGGTCAATCTGAAGCTAAAAAGGAGCAGCTAGTGAAATACTTACTTCTTCTTAAAAATGAAGCACTCAAGTTTAAAAGCGTTGTTTATGAACATATACCCCGGACAGAAAATGAGTTAGCAGATTCATTGGCAACCATAGCATATACAGAGTCGTATCCATGGATCCATGTGCTGGAGAGCCCCTCCATTCAACTTGGTATGGGTAAAGAAGAAGAAATTTTTGAAGTACAAATGAAACAACCCCAGGATTGGAGATTTCCTCTCCTACAATACCTCTCCGACGGCGTCGTGCCTCCGGATAAATCACTAGCAAGAAAATTGAAACACAAGGCTCGTGGTTTTATCATACTGAGAGACATTCTATATAAAAAGTCTTATAGTAAACCTCTTATGCGCTGTTTGGGGGGTGATGAGTCTCAGGTAGTCCTCTCCGAACTACATGATGGTGAAGGATCAGCTCATTGTGGATTCAGGGCATTAACGAGGAAAGTTTTACTGACCGGCTACTATTGGCCGTCTATCATGAAAGATGCTAAGGAGCTGGTAAGGAGATGTGACCCATGCCAAAGGTACAGCAATGAAATTCATGTCCCAGCTATTCCTTTAGAGTCAATTTCCGAACCTATACATTTTGCTCGATGGGGATTGGATTTAGTGGGACCTCTCCCTATGGCATCCGGAGGGCGCAAAACTATAATTGTTGCTATAGATTACTTTTCGAAGTGGATTGAAGCAGCCCCTCTAGCAGGAACAACATCAAAAGCTGTTATAAAGTTTATTCTGTCGAACATCTGTTGCAGATTTGGTGTCCCACGAAAGATAACAACAGACAATGGGCCACAGTTCGACAATAGGGAGATGGAGAGTTTATGTGCCTCAAGGGGTATACATCATTGTTTCTCTTCACTTTTCCACCCACAAGAAAATGGCCAAGTTGAAGTGGCTAACAGAACTATTCTATCCGGTTTAAAGAAGAATTTGGAAGGGGCTGCTGGAAAATGGCCTAGTTATTTACAAGAGGTCTTGTGGGCCTATCAGACAACACATGGGGCTGCAACTCAGGAGTCTCTTTTTGCTCTTGTGTATGGGATGGATGCAGTAGCTCCCATAGAAGCAACTTTTCCATCATTTCGTGTTCACCACTTCTCCGAATGTGCTAATGAAGTGGCAATCAGAGGTCAGCTAGATCTAGTGGAAGAAAGACGAGTTAAAGCCCACCTTAGGGTTGCACACTATCAGGGTTTGATGAGGAGCAGATTTGCTTATAAAGTTAAAAGAAGAGATTTCCAGCCGGGGGACAAAGTATTGAGGAAAGTCTTCATGCACACCAAAGAAAAGCTACTTGGAAAATCGGCCCCAACTTGGGAAGGACCTTATGTGGTTGTTGAAAGGCTCAAACCTGGAACATATTGGCTAGAAGACAAGGATGGAAGAATCCTGACCCACCCTTGGAATATCGAACATCTCCGGATGTACTTGGAGTAACATTTGTGTAAATATTTACTTGTTTAAACATCCATGTAAATATTTGGGGGCATACTCTTTCCTCCCTGGTGGCACGGGGGGGGGGGGGGGGGGGGGTTGATGAGGTGTCCGGATTTTTAAATAAAATTTGATGCCTTCTTAAAAAATTCTCTGAAGTGTTTTAGTTTTGTCTTTTGTCACACCATCCGGATTGAAATAAAAGAGTGATGACCACTTAAACATTTGTCATCAGAGAATTTAAACACTCTCACTATGAAATAACTAAGGGCTATTTAAACTCTAGCCATCGAAATTGGAACAGACTGTGAAAAAAATATGAGAATTGGGCAAAACAAGGATATTCATTAAAACAAAACAACTTAAGTACCTTGGCCTTCCAAGGACTTTCATACCATAGTGAAGGACCTATCCGGTCAAATACCAGACACATTAACAAAAAAGAGTGCCTTGGCCTTCCAACGACTTTAGTTTAGATAACATAAAAAAAAGTAATTCGTGAATTAAGCCTGAGCCTTTGAAGATGGCTCAGCTTCATCTATCTTCTTCTTCCCCTTGGGATCATCTGTCTCTTCGTCTGGGCTCTCCCCAATGTTTTCTTCAGCATCGGATGAAGATGTGCTAGAGAAGCCAATCTGGTCGCCTTCAGCCATCGTGTGATATGGAAGGTCTTCAACCTCTACATGAAGCCATAGATCCCATAGGTTCCTCTTCGGAAATTTCTCATGGAAGAGCAAGACCATGTCTGATCTTACCTTGGCATACATTTGCTCCTGAGTATCGATCACGTTGTTGGCATAGGCATCGATCTTGGCTTGGATCTTGGCCTCCTGCGCCCTTAGCAAACTAGCTTTCTCCTCGGCAGCGTTGGACACTGTATTCTCAAGAGAAATTTTGTCATTTGTTAAGTTGGTGATGATTTGGTCTTTGGCCTTGGATTCCCCCTTTGAGGTGATAGTGTTCTCTAGTGTGGTGACTTTTGTGGTGCTCGCCTCTTGGTTTCTCTTCAACTCCTCGTTTTCTTCCTTTAGAATGGCAACATTCGAAGTGGCAGTGCGAATGTCATCGGACAACCTCTCTTTGTCAGACTTAAGATCCTTGATAATGTCTGCCTGATTCCGAACTTGTTTCTCCAACGCAAGTACAGGCTGAACATTGCTTAATAAAGAGTGGGCTATGACATCCCTTTCACTTGAAACAATAAAGGTCTTACCATTGAAAGTGACTGTATTTGAGGTGCTCGGAGGGAGATAAGGCCCAGCAAAGTCGTCTCTGGGAAGATTGATGAAGTACTCACCAAGCCCACCAAGACCGGTGATGTCTACCCCATCAATGTTGAGATCTCCCCCTTCGACCTCATCGGTATGGAAGTCACCAGGTATCTCCTCCGCTTGGGTTGGGTCAGTAGGATCAGCTTGGGAGGGAGGCTCCGGAGCCCGGAGAGAAAGCTCGTCACCCTTAGAGGTCTTCTTCTTCTCGGCCTCCCTGTCTTTGCTTTCACCTCCCTTTTTACGATTTCTTTTGGAAGCCCTTGGAGGTTTTGGGGGGTGCACTTCTTGCCTTTCAGTCTCCTGCTCCACCACTTCCAGGAGAGCAGCATCAATTTGGCTGTGGACTGGCCCCTCCAGATTTATTGGAGCATCATTCTCCGCCTCAGCAGGGTTAGCTCCACTCACCACCTTCTTGCCTTTCTTCTTACCTTTCATCTTGCTTGGGGCCTTGGCCCGGCCTGGCAGGTAGAGTGTCCCATCTGGGTCATGCGTTCTTTTGAGCACCACGTCCGGAGGAGGCTGGGTGGTGAGCTCTTCCCAGGTTAGGTCTCTCCGACCTGTGGTGTTCCAAAGGTGAGACCTTACTAAGTTACCCCTTGTGAAGGCGGCATGGAACCGATTCCCCCACTTCTCAGCGGCCCAAGCGTTGATCTTGGTGCAAGTGGTCTGCCCGGTTTTCGAATAATCACTGAATTCTTTGGGCAGTTATGCTGAGGCAAAAGTAAGCCCAATTAGTTTAAACCAACTCTAAAAAATAAAAAAAGACAAAAATATAAACAGGAGACTTACGGTCACTCCTCCACCTGCTTTTGAGAAGACTTGGGTTCACTTCGGACTTGATCTTCTTTCCGTTCTCCCAAGCACCACTAACAAACAGGAACTGGGTCCTCCAATTTCTCTCCACCTCTAACAAATCATCTATAGCTTTGAAATTATCCCCCATGTTGAAATGTTAAAAGGGGATGTGGTGGTTTCTACAAAGACTGGCCACAGCAGCAAACTCCTCCATTGGCAGAGGAATCCCGGAGAGCCTCGAAGCCATGATGCAAGACATGAGGGTGTACCAGGCGTTGGGTCTCAACTGGCTCGGACAGAGTTTTATCAGATGGAAGTATCTGACAATTTCTGGGTCCAATGGGAGTCTGAGCCCCCAGTTGAATAGCTCCGTGAACATGACAATTTCGCTTAATTTGCAGTCCATGGGAGTCTCTGGGTGTATGGGGATCCTGATCTTCACATTCTCCGGTATTCCCCACTTCGTACGCATCCGGCCCAGCTCAGCTGTGTGGATGAATGCGTAGTTGATCTTTTGCAAGGCAAGGAGGTACGTAACACTGACCTTGTGGAAACAAGGCCCCACCTTTCCTTCAAGACTCTCCGGCAGATCCGGATGCCTCAAGCACAATTTCTCTTTGCCTTTGTCTTTTTTGGCAACTATAGCACTACTGGTCTGACCGGAGGGCTCAGACTCAAATGGAGCCTCTTCAACAGAGTCCTCCATTACTTCCTCCATAATTGTTGAAGGATTTTCAGTAGCAGTGGCAAGGGGAGGATTCAGATCTAGCTCAGCTTGGTCTCCGGACTGCTTGGCTTCAGTGTTCCCTTGACTTCTGGCCTCCGACTGGGGCTCTGAGGCAGAGGTCTCTCTTTGAAGACCTGGGCTGCTACCCTCCGGACCAGACAGTCTGTCCTTGGGAGCTCTGATAGGCACTTCTGCCCCAGTGCTGCTGTCTTTGGCACCCGACTTTGAAGGAGTGCTCTTCGAACCTTGGCCCTTGACCAGCCGGCCTTTTCTCCGGTCGACTAACTTTGGGGGGATTTTTCAGTATCTGACCCCATAGCTAAGAAGGGGGAGGGCTTTTTGAAGCTAGTAACTGTAACTCCTGGCTCAACAACAAGTTCTGATTCCTGAACCGAGGAACCAGAGATAATGGGAGAGAGATTAGTTTGAAATAGCTTTTTCGGCTTGGTACCTTTGGAGGAAGAAGAACCTTGGTCTGATTCTGTGGCTGAAGTCACTGGTTTGTCGATGGGCGAAACGGGTAATCCGGCTGCAATACGTCTTTCTCTTTCAACCTTTTGTGCCTTTTCAAGTTCAGAAAGGTTGAGCCACCCGCCTTTGATCAAAGCGTTTCTCGCTGTAAACATAAACTATTTGGGTAAATTTTTGCTTTGGAGAGAAAAAACTTTAAGAAGTTTCAGAGTAAATATGAGAGTGGTGGTGAAACAGTAGAAAGTGTTTCAATTTATAGTAAATCTGAAAAAGAGTTTTGATTCCTAGGAGAATTCGAAAAGATTGGTAATGATTAAAAACGGCGCTGATGTCACCACCTTTAATTAAGAGGTTGCTTTTCGAAGAAGGTGGGTTCGAAATTCAAGGTGAAAAAACGGCTAAGGCAACCAACCAGAAAGCGACACGTGTCCCATGAACTCTGGTACAAAACCGTTTAGATTCATGAAGCTTTATCAGTCCGGATAAAACCATAAGACAAACAGACCTGTCCGGATTAAAACCACCCCTGACATCGGACTGTTTTTCAGGTTTTTGACAAAGGTATTTGAGCAAACACCTAAAAAAGGGGCTCCTGATGAGTCCGAATTCTGACTGCCCACCGGACAGGGATAAATCGGACCTAGCCCTCCGGACCGGACAGACCACTTCGAACACTTAGCTAATGGGACTGCTCGAACTATGACAAAAGTACTAAAAAACCTAAACACTTCTTGACTAAGCTACTTGCTCTCCTACTTAGAGCTCATGGGTCTTTAAACATGACCCAGGTCCATTAAACATGACCCGAAAGCCCATAAGGGCCCAAATGTAAGGGTATAAATACCCAACCACCTGCATTAAATGTGGGTAATGAAAATTAACTGCAACCAGGCTGCTTAATTCTCCCTCTACTCTCTACTCAAAACATTAAACACCTATAAACCTCCACAAAACTCCGAACAGATTACAAATTTACCTCATACTAAAATTAACCTCACCAGATATCAGCTAGTTTGAGTTTTCTTCTTTACTTTGGTTCTTTGGGAAGAAGATATTTCATTCACACAAATATCACCAATTGATCTCAAAAATTTGGAGTGATTTGATTAATTCCGAAAAATGAAAATAACATGAATAAAGTTATAGAATGGAAAATACATCTGAGAGATAATTATATAAATGAACCAATATTTTATTGATGATCATTAAATATCCGTTCATAGAGTCTTCACGTAGAGAAGATATCTTCGAGATATTAGAAAAATTTGATATTAAATTATTCTAGTCATTTAGATATCATATCTTCACCAAATTTTTTAGATTTTAAATATTTAAATTGTTTATGGACCAATTTTAACTGATTAGGTTATTTATGGATAGCAATATTTTTTTAACACTTAAAATTTTAATTTTGTAAAAATATATAAAAACTCCAAATTTTTTATTGTTTTTATGTTTGAAATTTATTTAAAAAATTTATAATTATTTAGATGATAATAGTTATCTAAGACTTACTATTACCGACAAATATATAGAATATTTAATTTATAATTCAATTGATCAATTTAAACTAACTTTTCTAACATTTAAATCTACAAGTTTTATTTAAGTTGTTTAAAATAGATATATGTTCACTGGTTATATACAGATATATTATATATAACTGATATACAGTATATTTGGACGCATTATACACTAATAATACCATATAAATGATAGTTAGAATGATACTGAATATATTTGGAAGGTATTCGGTTTTGTATATTATTTCCTATATCTTGTTTTGTGAACTTTTTATAAATATCTAAGAATGTAGAATTTATAAATTTCATAAATCCTCTTTTGTCGTTTTGCCTTTTATTTATAATTTTCTATATTGAACTTTAAAGTTTTATTAAATTTCAGTTTATATATGTTTGATTGGTAATAAAAAATTATATTGAGTAAATAATTATTTATGTATACGGGCTTCTGTTTTGGTACTCAAAGTTTCAGTAGTTTTTTTTTATAAATATTTAATATAATAATTTATTCTTTTGAACAAAAGTATTGAGAATATTTTAAAAGGCGAAAGCAAACTAGTTTTATATTCTATTTCTATAAATATTTTCAAAACTCAAAATTTGGGTTTATTAAAAAAGCATAGAAAATGTACTTTTAAAAAACTATTATTTAAGTAGTTCGAGTATTTTTTTGGATGAACGATAAATATCAAACATACATTTTAGGGAAATGTCACACTAAATACGTTTTCACCAAACTTATTGTCATCTAGTACCCAAACTATTTTCTATGCCTACTAAATACCCATCTCACCAAAGTAATTCATTTCTAATACCCAGCTAATATTTTCCTTCCTCAAATACCCTCAAATGTGTCAGATTATTTTCGAACCACAATTCAAATTTTGAATTTTCTGCTATTTTGAAAAGTAGAAATGAACCTATACTTTTATCTGAAGAAACCATTTTCAATCACTCTCGTTGTTTAAACTGATTTCCTTCTTCAGATGAGAGGTAAGTCTGTATCAACTTTTGTTATGCATTTCACCCATAGAAGCTGGGTTTTTTTTTTCCAACTTTTGTTAGTTCATGGGTTTTCTTAGTTCTTTGTTTTTTCATTTTCAAAATTTCAAGTTTACAGTCTTCTTTTTGTTTAGACGAAAACAATTTTTAATTTTTTTTTCTAAGTCGATAGTTGGTGTTCGAAGATCTCAAAGATTTCAAGTTTACAGCTTCTTTAATGGGGTTTAAAGCTTACTTGTGTTTTTACCCGTGTTGTTGAAGACGATAGCTTTATGTTATATCTCGTGCGATTTAGCGTTTTAAGTAGTGTTCGCGATTTTTTGTTACATAACCTTATATCTTGTGTTATGATTTGTTTTCCTGAATAGAGTCTACTAGTAACGCAATTGAAGTTTGCCCTTGGAGAAGCTAACGCGAGTCCTATACTAGGTTGACGCTTCGCCCTGCAAATCTTTATTTTTCTTGCGCGAGTTATAAAGAAGGCAAGTTCAATCTCTATCGCGTAAGTTAATAACGTATTATAATATTCATTGTTATCTAACGCGAATCCCATCTCAGTGTCTAGCGCGAGACAGTATACACGCCAACGTGAGTTACCGTATTAGCAAACATCCCGAGTCAAGCCTGCCTGGCGCGATTCAGGGCAACACCCTCGCCTAGCGTAATTACGTTTTTCATTTGTAGTCTCCTAGATGTCTAAGCAAAAAGTTTGTATTTTTAAATATTTGAAGCAGACCTCAATCGTTCCTTTTAGCGCGTTTGAAAACTTTGAATCTTTCGAGAAATATATTGAAGGTAGATGGGATGATCTGGTTAAGGGTTGCTACACTATTTCCTACTCTTGTGGTGGTGAAAATTATTGCTTGTTTACTAACGAGACTGATTTAATTGGGTTAACTATTTATCTCGATGTGGAGCATCTGAAAAGCGTTAACTTCTTCATAGAACAACAAGTAGTTGAAACAGATGCACAAGACATTGGTAAACAGCCTACCGTATGCTTCGTAGAACCCTGTGATGATAATTTACTAAGCGGGGAGAGTAGTAATGGTTTAATCGGTTCCCAACATAAAAAAAAGACATCTTGCTACTACTGGTTGGGTGGATGCTATCACAGGAGTTGGTCAGACATTCGCTCATGGTGCCTCCGGTTTAAGGTTATCTTTATGCCGCTATGCTTTAGAGCTAGGTTTTGCTTTCAAGTATATGGATAATACATCCATTAAGATCACTGCTTACTGTGTCAACAAAAAGTCAGGTTGAAAATGGCGACTGTATGCATCAATAGATTCTAGCACTGGTTTCATGATGATCAAGCGCTTTGCCAACACCTATTCATGTAGCCCGGTATTTTCCAAAAAAAAAAAAATTAGGCATTTGACGTCCGATTTAATTGCGGATGAAATACATGAATCAATTAGGACAAGTCATTCTTTAACAGCAAAAACTATTCAGTCTTCTGTCAAACAAGACTAAGGTTTAGATATTTCCTACCGTTTATCGTGGAATGCGTTAGAGAAGGCGAGGAGGGAAGTTTTTGGAGACAGTAATACTTCGTTTGGGTTGCTGAATGCATATTTTAGAAGATTAAAAAATAGAGATATTACTACCGATTGTCATTTGGAGGTTGGTTTAGGAAATGTCTTCAGGAGGTGTTTTGTGTCTTTCGGATCATGCATTCAAGGCTTTCACTCATGTCGACCATTGTTGTACGTGGACGGAACCCATTTAAATAGCAAACATGGTGGTGTCTTGCTGTCTGCAGTGGCCAAAGACGGTAATAACAGTGTGTTTTGTAATCTCTTCTATATGTACATCTATAGTATTCAGATCTAGTATGTATCGCGCGTAGCTATATTTTAAGAACCCATCAGGCGAGAAATTGTTTAGACCCAAGTTAGTTAGTTTATCATATATAGCGCAAGATAATGTTTATATACGACGCTAGATACCCAATTAAGTCTTCGCAACATCGCGCGTGATGTACTGTAATGTTACGCTAGATATAATTTATCTGTAGTGCGAGTTAGGTATTGCGTATGACGCTAGATACGATTGCTATTATATGCCAACATCACGCGACATAGTTTTTAAACACCACGCGAGATAGTAACTGCATCAAAGCAATCGCGCATTAGCCTATACATATATCGATATATTATACACTCACCAAACCTTTTTTCATATTGCAGGCATTTTTCCAGTTTCTTTTGGTATTTTTGGTGGTGAAGATTCTGATAACTGGATGTGGTTCATGGAATGTCTTAAACTTCATTTGTTGAACCGTCAAATCACTTTTATTTATGATAGAAATTCTGGTATTATTAATGCTGTTTCCGTTGTTTACCCAAGCTGCTTTCATGCTTACTGTATATATCATTTGGTTAATAATTTGAAGTCATCTCTTGAAAACACCAACCGCGAGTATAAGAAAACAATGTTGACGCGATTCAAAAGTTGTGCTTACACTCCAACTGTTGAACTTTTTAATGAGAGATTCTCTAAGTTTTTAAGTAGAGCTAGTAAAAATGTTAAGGCTTTCATCGATAATTTGCCTCCCGATAAGTACGCCCAACCAATCGTCATTGGCAAACGTTATGGAACGATGGCATCATCTGGTGCTGAATCCTTTAACAATCAGATTAAAAAGTTTTGCAATTTACCGATTGTTGAAATAATAGACAAGATTAGAGTTATGCTAATGACTCAGATCTCCAGATGTTATTCAGAAGGGTTAACATGGAACAGTTTTTTGTGCCCCGAATATGAGAAGCAGTTAAAGGAGAATGTTCAAACGGGTCGAACCTGGGTGGTATCTAAGTCTTCTCCAGGTTTATTCGAAGTTTATTCTAACCCAGTTATGGTTGTCAATATACTTGATTTTAAGTGTTCCTGTGGTTCATGGCAGCAAAAGTGTTTTCCATGTGCTCACTCATTGGCTGCAATAACATCCGTGAACGAAGATCCTATGACTTTGGTAGAACCATTCTACAGGGTAAGTAATTATAGATCCACCTATTCGTTTAGCATACCTGCAATAAGCGACTATGGTGAAAGTTCGTCATCCAACGAATCTGAAGGACCTGTTGTTCTACCTCCCAACGTAAAAAGGCGAGCTGGAAGGCCAAGGAAGAAGATGATTCCATCTAGAGGAGAAGTATCATCTACCCACTTGCGCTGCGGCTGTTGCTTTAAATTTGGACACAACCGAAGGACCTCTGATATGACAGTATGAGTTGCCTGTCGAAAACTTATTTTGTTTACATATGTTTTGTTTAGTATGTCTTAATTTGATTCCACTTGTTCTGTATCTTTGTCATTGAATCCGCCCAAACTTTTTCAGTCGAAACCCTTTAATGGCATATTAATTTTCTTCTCTATAATTTAATACAAGTGTTATTTGTACACATCGTGTGATATGTTCGCGTATTTCGGCACGAGATGCGGTGTTACTAGATTACATCGCGCGAGTTGTTATTGACTGTTAACAGTAATCACGTTGCCCTTTCTTTAGGTAGCGCGACATATTGATGCTATATGACGCTAGACGTGACAACTAGTTGCAAAACATGCTCTAACAACTTACACTACGCGATACGCACAAACTGTTTAACGCGACTTGAAGTGGCGAATCTACGTTGGGGCCCGGGGGCGTAGGCCCCCTTACCTAAAATATATGTTTTATATTTTTTTAAGGTAATAATTATTTAAATAATATTAAAATAAAAGTTATACGCCCCCTTACCTAAAATATATATTTTGTAATTTTTTTAAGTTAATAATTACTTAAATAATATTAAAGTAAAAAATTATACGCCCTCTTACCTAAAATATATATTTTATAAAAAAAATTAAGATAATAATTATTTAAATAATATTAAAGTAAAAATTTAAGAAAATAATTGTTTTTAGGAATGTTATAAATTTAAAGTAGAATTTTAATTTAAAAATTATTATGTTGACTATTTTTAATAAACTTTTTAAATTAAAAGTCTTAGGCGTTAAAAATTTTAATTTAAAAAATCTTGGATTATGGCTATTTTTAAGGAAAAATTTAAGTAAAAAATCTTGAATATTTTAAAATAAAATTTTAAGTTGGTATTTATAAATGGTTGGATGTAGTATCGAACATCTCAATCTCTAGAATATTAGAACTCTTGATTGATTTTGTAAGTATTCTCATTCTTTTTTGCGATAATATGTTTTGATTTTATATTCGTTCAATCTTTCTATTTCTAATTAATTATGTTTTATCTCTTACTTTGATTTAGAAAAAGATAATGAATGGCTGCTTATGAACGAGAGAGACGATATTTAAATCAAAGAAATTAAAGAAAAGAGGAAAAAGGAAGAACACGATCCGATACGATCATACGAGTTTGACCAATTTATTTTTTCAAGGTATGTATGTTTTTTGTTTTCTTTTGAAATTTTATTATTATTTTGATCTTAAAACACTTGATAATCAATATTTTTTTCTGATCTGATTTGTGGTCACTTAGGAAAGTAAAAATAGATTTACATAGTTTTAGATAACAAAGTTTTATTTACTAAAATTATTTTTTATAAAGTAATTGATTTTAATTTTTAATCTGTTTAAAGACAATATATATGGAAATATTTGTTATTTTTTAAAATAAAATTATATATTTATATTATAAATTATTTTAAATACAAATTTATTTTAATTTTATATAATTTTTATATAAAGTTATTTAAAAAATATCTTTTATATAAAAAAATTGAATTTATTTCCATCAATTTTTCAAAAATATATTTTATACATTTTATTTTAATGTATCTTTTGAATTTGAAATATCTTTTATATATTAAATGATTTTGTTAAATTTTATTTTTTTAATTATCTTTTAAAAATAATATATTAATATTTTCATGTGTTAAAAATATCTTTTATATAACCAAATTTTATTTATTTTCATCTATTTTTCAAAAATATATTTTTTATAACAAATTTTATTTACTTTTATGTAAATTTTAAAATATTTTTTTAAAATAATAAATTTGGTTTTGTTATATTTTATTTTATTTTATATATCTTTTAAAAATAATATATATTAAGATACATTAAGATTTATTGATGTAATAATAACATATTCTAATAAGATATTTTTATTTGTAGACTTATAATGGAGCGTTATTTTGCTAAAAAACCAAGAAATAGTGTTGGTTCTTCAAGTAGCTCGAGTAATAATAATATGATTCATCCTAATCTGATTGCCTCTATATCAAGACCTAATGATGATAGTGTAGAATTTCATTTGAATGAAGATATAGTGAGTGATCCGGGACTACGCCAACTTATTGAAAATCCTGATAGTAATGTTAGAGATAAAATTCGACGAGATTTCGTATCAAAAAGACCTCGCCAATCAAAAAATCATATTTTCCCCAAAACACAATTTGGGAAAAATAACCGGAGTTTTCAAGTTACATGGTTCGAAAAATATCAATGGTTGGAATACAGTGTGCATAAGGATGCGGCATTTTGTTTTTGGTGTTACCATTTTAAACCAATTAATGTTAATCGTTTTGGAGATGAAGTGTTTGTTACACGGGTTTTAGGAATTGGAAAAAAGCACTTGAAAAAATTTAAAGAACATGAAGGTGATGTGAATAACACACATAATCAAGCTAAACAAATGTTTTATTCGTTTAAAAATCAAAGACAAAGTATTGAGTACAGTTTGAGAGAATATGAGAAAGAAGAAGAAGTAAACTATCGTATACGCTTAACTGCATCTTTAGATGTGATCAGATTTCTTTTGTGTCAGGGATTGGCTTTTCGTGGACATGATGAATCATCACAATCATTAAACAAGGGAAATTTTCTAGAAATACTTGAATGGTATCGTGAGCATAAAATAGAGGTAAAAATGGTTACATTAGAGAATGCACCTAGTAATAATCAGATGATTTGTCCAGAAGTCCAAAAAGATTTGACAAATTGTTGTGCTGTTGAAACTACAAAAGCCATATTGGAAGACATCGGGGATCGTAATTTCTCTCTTTTGGTTGATGAAGCACGTGATGTGTCAATTAAAGAACAAATGGCTTTGGTGCTTAGATATGTCAATAACGACGGAGAGGTCATTGAAACATTTTAAAGCTTGGTTCATGTTACCGATACAACTGCAAAATCTTTAAAAAAAGGGATAGACTCAATATTTGCTAAACATAACTTATTTTTTTCACGGTTGAGGGGTCAAGGTTATGATGGTGCATCTAACATGCGTGGTGAATTCAATGGTTTGAAGACACTTATATTAAATGAAAATCAATCTGCCAAATATGTTCATTATTTTGCGCACCAACTCCAACTAGTTGTTGTCACTGTTGCGAAAGACCATGGCGCTATTAGTGATTTTTTAGCATTATTACTATGATTGTAAACACATGTGGAACATCTTGTAAAAGAAGGGATAAACTACGACAGGTTGAGTACGAAAGAATTGTTGAATCTCTTGAAAGTGGAGAAATTTCAAGTGGGAGCGGGAAAAACCAAGAAATGAGTTTGAAACGACCAGGTGACACGCGATGAGGATCACATTACAATACTTTATTACGGTTGCAGAGTATGTGGTCTTCAATAATTAAAGTGCTTGAGCATGTATATGAAGATGGTTCAAATCTAGATAATAAAGGCATATAAAAAACATTGATTATGAGAATGGAGAGTTATGACTTCATTTTTATTTTGCATTTGATGATTGAGTTGCTTGGGTCAACAGATATTTTATCAAGATGTTTACAACGGAGGGACCAAAACATTGTGCAAGCTATTTCTTTGATTGATACAACTAAAAAGACATTACACGCTTATAGAGATGATGGTTGGGATGCATTTTTGGACCAAGTTAAGACGTTTTGTGTGTCTAATTTCATTGACATTGTAAATATGGAAGATACAATCAAGACTCGTGTACGTATGAAGCGAGATGGACGTGTATCAAATTACCATCACTATAAGGTGGAGATTTATTGCCAGGTAAATTTACTATCTATTTGATTGTAATTTAAGATTATAATATATCTATAAATATAATTCTAAATTCTTATTTTCATAAATTCCACAAGTTCCAGATTTACTTATTCAAGAGATGGAACATCGTTTTCCAGAAGCAAATACAGAGTTGCTTACTTGCATGAATTGTCTTAGTCCAAAAACATCATTTGATAATTTCAATGTTGACAAGTTGGTTCGTCTAGCAGAACTTTATCCATATGAATTTTCTTATTTCGAACGTACGATGCTTACATTCTAACTTAAAACATACATCCGTGATATAAAGGATAAGGAAGAGTTCTCCAATATTGAAGATTTGAGAGATTTAGCTAAGATACTAGTTGCTACTGAAAGACATCAAAGTTTCCCGTTGGTGTATCGCTTAATTGAATTGACATTAATCCTTCCGGTTGCTACAGCGTCCGTTGAAAGAGTATTTTCTGCAATAAAGCTTATGAAGACGGACTTGCGGAATAAGATGGGCGACATTTGGATGAATGATCTTTTAATTATATACAATGAGAGAGAAATTTTTAGAAAAATTGATAACGAAACCATTTTACGACGTTTCCAAGATATAAGGAGTCGTCGTAGTCAATTGTCATAAATCGGTTACTAAAAAATTGACTGAATTTAATAAAATTTTGTTTAGCCCCCCTTACTTCAATTCCTAGATCCGCCACTGGCGAGATGTGAACGTGGAATTCGCCTAGACTCTTTCATTTTATACCCTTTAATGCCATAGAAGCTTTCATCAGAGATGGTACCCTAGCCAAAGTATGCGCATACGACGCGTGATATCCGAATCATGTTATGATATATTACCTATCCCATTATTAAGTCGCCCGAGATACTAATGTTTTATGACACAACTCGTCATCACGCTGCAATTAGGTGCAGTAATCAAGTCATAGCCATGATACAACGCGACACATCGCTTCCCTATTACACTAGGCACGATTCAGTTGTCTTCTATCTTACGCGATTCACTGCGGATAGACTCTGCGTTCCAAATAACGCAGAATAAACTTTAATGTGTTTACTTGTTAGTTTTACCCTCCCCCCGCGCGAATCATGTCCAATTTCAAACGCGTGACAATTACATTTACTATCCATCTATACGTATTCTGTTTTTCAATTGAAGGGTGTCAAAAACGCCATCAAACTATCAAAACAGAGAATGAGATCGATTGATAATTTATACGTTGCAAAAGTAACGAAAAAAAGACAACAGATATACATTTGGATCACAGAGGGCCTACCAGTGCCCAGATACTAAACCCTAAGCAAAACACAGCAAAATGCAAAAGGGTTTACAATTTAAAGCACCAAAAAACAACACAACCATATTCTAATAATATGAAGAGTTACCCTCCTCAGATGTGTCCTCCCCATCGTCCTCCTCATCGTCCAAGTCCTCGTCTGTCTCTTCATCCTCCTCCTCTTCATCCTCCTCGTCTGTTTCCTCCCCCAGTAATCATCATCGGATGAGTCCTTCGAGGAATTCCTAGGAGTTATCTTCCTCCTGCCCCACTTTGTCTTCATGTTCTTCACTATCCTTTGTCGTTTTGGATACCACTCCATGTTGGAATCTTCTTCCAGCCATGAAAGGGAGTACTCAGAGTACTCAGAGTCAGTCGGTGAAAGAGATGGAGTGAAAGGATTCAACTCGGCGTCGGAAGAGTACTCTGTAGTAGTCTCCCGCTTGTAGTTGATGTCCGAGCGCCTAGAACTAACGTCGAAAAACGAACCTTCTGACCTGTCGGAAGAGTTCTCTGTAGTAGCCATTCTGTTAAGCTACCTTCTATGACGCTAGATTGATGCTTAACATCAATGAAATCAAGAATCGTAACCATTTGTTGAAAATTACACTAACCAACAAAGTCATACATTCAAAACATTAACAAATATAGTCCTTCACATCCAATCTAAAGACTACTTGGTTCTTCGAATAAAGTTACAATTTAGATTAAAACCAAAAAAACATCCTTATTGAAAAAACCACTGTTTTCATCTAACCGGTGAGCAATTAACAATTGCATCTTCTCTTTGTGCGATGGATTCCTTTAGGTAGATTATCATATCTCTTGATATCCAATCATTATCTTCCCACTGCCATACGTTTCCTGCCTCTAAGCGCAAATCTAAACAAAGGTCGGAAACACGTAGCAAGGGTTCTGATTTCAGTTCGTTGTACCTCGCAGCGACGCTTTCTCGTGTTCGAACGTGGGGGCTGACAAATCCAAGCCTCTCATAGTCAAAGTACATCCTGCATAACAGTTGATCGAAAAAACTTCTGCCTCTTCATCCGAGCTTGTTCTCTTCATGTACTTCACGGCTTGAAGCAAGTGTTGGTCTTCATCGACGCACCAACTCATACTTATTTCCTATTTGGAGTGTTTTAATTGTTTAAGTGTATACTATATGTAGTTTTGTGGAGGTATATATAAGGGCGAAATAATAGGTTATTAAGTAGGCGGGTGATATTTTCTAGGTTAGTGTTTGGCGGGGAAATTAAAATGAAAAAATCATTTCTGGCGGGAGTATAAGATACACTCTATCACGCGTATTAACTATTGGGATTACATTCCTAAATCGCGTGTTAGTCAGAGTCAGACAAACACTCATATCATGTGTCGCGCGGGGAGGAAGCTGCATAAGCATATTGCGCGAGTCGTTTACCAGACATAGTGATGCTTTCTTAACTTACCTTGCGCGATATTCACACTACACACAGTCGTAGATTGCTCAGTAATGCAGCTGTCAACGTCCTTTAAATCTTAGTTACGTTACAATTATATCGCGCATGACATACAACATACAACGCGTCTGAAATTAAAACAAGGCATGCTATGCATAACATTGCACACGAGTTACAAAAAACATGACATGCTACTTATGTGAAACCTCAAACGCGAGTCACGTTGGGTAAAAAGTCCTACAAAAAAAATGTTCTAGCGCGAGTCACGTCGAAAATTCAATGCTACAAATCGCATGCCCTTAAATTAGTGTTCTTGTCATTCAGGAAGTGGTTGAAGATTTCTGCGCGTGCTCTAGTTGGCTTACACTTGCTATATTTCTTGCCTACAAAGTCGTGCTGGATAATGTCTTTCACATACTGACAGACGAACACTCCACAGTCAAGTGAATGTTTATCTTGCTGTGGGATTTTGATAGCTGCTTTAACTTTGTATCCATTCTTCACACGCGGTATGTATTTCTTTTTCATACAATAGTTGATCTTGTCAAATAAGAAAAATGTTAGTTTCAATTTTTGAAGTTAAATGTGTACTCCTAATGCTGCGAATCACTTTACATTAGGACGCGAGTTCCATCCATTTACACGTGATTCACACACACTAACACGAGATGTATAAGGAGCCTGCAAACAATGAACATACATCGTCACACAATAATGTTTTATACTACTTACCAAAGCATCACCCGTTTTCCTAGTGTCGTCTGGAGTGAATTTGCTAAAAGGGGCCAGGGAATTGTAGTTTTTTGCCGAACCATTCTCCAAGTCTATTACTAACAACGTCTAGTGATTAGTACATTTTTCATTTATGGTGCATACATGAATGAATGCGATAAACGTGTCTTTCGTGTTCTCAAAAATTGCGTCAATAACGTTGTAACATCTGCTTTTTTTGCTAGTAATATCTGTAACAGAACCAGGGTACACCATAACAATATCAAACTTCTCATCACTTCAAATGTGTATTTATTAATTAGATACTAACCGTTGCCACTCCTGAAATCTGAATAGCATTTTGTTTACAGTTGTACTCGTCATCGAGCCCTTTAAAAGGTACGGTCCAGTTTGAATCTTGAAGCAGCTTATATATCCAGGCATCGATGATCTACAACACGTAAAAAACATAGTTATATCTAGAGTAGCTGTCAATTATTTGTGTTCTATCAAGTTTCTAAGCTTTACCTTGAAATCTAGCTCCCCTTCGTATGCAACGACCATTAGCTCTGTCACGCTAACACTAAGCCGGTATGTAAATTCATGTTCTGGCAAATACCATACTTCAGAGTCTAGTTGATCTTCGTTTTGTTGTATTCGAACGAACTTGCGGTAATGACAAACATCTATTAATTTCGTAGTTGTTGTTTCTTTTTCCCAAGTGTGTTCACTATTTCCTGCCTGTTGCGTCTGTGTAAGTAAATTCCAATTTGGATTTATATTATCCACTCAATGTAAAACAACATAAACCTGGTTAAATAACCATTCCCAAGTTACAACTCACTATATGACTGTTATCATAGTTCAGAACATACCATTGTAGGTGCATCTCTGGTCAGACTTTTCGACGCACTAATGTCCCCCGACTTTCCTCCACTCGAGTGTATAGCCGCCGCCTTATCAATTTCGTCAAAAAATGATTGTGTACATAATACGAATGCATCATCGAGGTTTGGAAGATCAAAACAATCTGCTTCCACTTCCACTCCTGGTTGTAGTGGTTCTCTTGTCTCGGGCTGTGTTACTACTTCCAACTTTGCTTTGCGTTGTACTTCCAACTTGGTTTGCAACTCATTTGTTAATTTTACAATAGTTCCGAGTTGCACCCTGGTTTCAGTTTTGGGTTTTCGAGTAACACTTGGTGTACTGGCGACATTTCCTTTCTGTAACATTATCTTTCTCACATGACATACCTGAAAAAATGTAACCAAGGGCGCGTGTTACGTTATATAGGGGATGCGATTCGTGATTCATAAAGTATAACCCGCGCGTTACGATTCACATGATCCTGCATATCGCGCGGTACGAAACGGCCACATGCCTGTGTGGACTTCCATGATGCGCGAGTTACTCATCAATGGGAACATGTCCGTAGCATAACGTCACACGATTCAGGATCACAGGAATACGTAATGCACGAGTCCCATCAAGCGCGACTCATAAGACGTTAGAGACATCCTTTGAACTCATACGGTTTCACTACCCTCGCGCGTGGCATATGAGACCTTTGTCACTAGCGCGATTTATGTAAGCCATAGGGTTCCTGTATAAAGTAAATATTACTTTACATATTTTGCGTTTTATCTTACAACATTCTCCTCCCTTGCTAATAGCATAACAACTATAACGTAATATATGCGGAACTTGAAAATTTAAAAACATTCCCTATTATATTAAACAACAGTTAAAACCCACTATTTAAATCCGAAGTTTGAAAAACAACAGCGTGGCCAAATTAAAAACAAATGTACTTTAACATAGCTATAAGAAGTTGAATCTTAATAACTTAAGATCCACTTACATCTTCATGTCCTTGCTCCACGACCTTCGGTACGCTAGGGGGAGTTTTATGTGCCCAGTTCTATTCGTTTCCGTTCCACTTGTTTGCTCACCAACATTTGAAATTTCCAAATCTCCCTCCGTACCTTTTGAATCAACATCACCACAAACTGTATCAACTGCAGCCTCGGCGCGATTATGTTCTCCCGCAATCTCATTCGTAGTCCCTTTTCCATCAACATCTACCGTTTCAGCTACAACCTCAAGAGGTTCTGCATCTATTGGTATTGGTTCAATTGCTTTTGCCACAATAGCATTTTTCACTGCTTGCTCTTGAAACTCTTTCGCATGTTCTAAGGTTACATCAATTTCTTCTGCTTCGATGGGTTTTGGCTCATGCTGCTCAGCTTGGTCTTCAAACTCTTGTGCAGTTTCAGCCACAAGAACATTCGTTTCTTCTTCATTGGGTACAATACCAATTTCCCCCTCAGCATCCGCTCCTACTGCACACACACATATCTCTGCCTCAACCGTGGATTGGACTACACCGACCCCAATATCTACCTCAACCGTGGATGGGACAAGCCTGCATTTGTCAACTCCCAAAACATACAACCTTTTTTTATTTACCTGCCCTCCCCCGATGTCTCAATAGCATCATTTGGTCCTTCAGGAGCTCCAGATGCATTATCCTCCTCAACCGTTTCACCTCCATCTTCTACTCACTCGTGTGTGTCTTCTTCATTGTCATCAGGTGTAGAACCCTCTACAACTACTTCTTCTATATCAAGTTTTTTCTCTCATTCTTCTAACTTTTTGAACCCATAACGAGACAAACAATTGTTTTAGAAACCTCATCCAGTTTTACCGAGACATCGACCCCTTTCACTGGTGACTCCTCTTCTACCGAACAGAAAGGTAGCACACAAACCTTTTCTAGTGCTTCATTAACCCCAACTTCTTCATCTTCTTCGTCACCTTTAACAGCTTGTTCTTGAAGCTTCGAAGTCAACAAAGCAACCTCCCTTTTGAGTTCTTCAATCCGTGGTGAAATTCAACAAGTATTAGGCAAATTAATGCAAATGCAATATTACAATTTAAAACCTGTTGAACGACTTACTTGTCTATTCTTTCGGGCAAGAGAAATCTTTAGCCTTTTGTTTTCTACGGAGTATCTGTATTTAACACCGGTTCTCTTCTTAACAAACTCTATTTTCTTAAATAAAATATTACAAGCGCTTGCCTTGTAAACTTTCATCCTTTTGGTCCTAGTACTTGAGCTGCCCTCTTTCTGGGGTGTATTTTTTTCCTGATCCATCCACCCCTGCAGCTGCTGCCCGTAATCCTCATCCCCTCCCTGGTAATCAACTGTACCAGATCCCTGTCCAATCTCCATCTTATTTGTTTCCCCTCCACTACAATACTTGGCCCGCTTCCTTCTTCTACGGATCACCGTTTTTTTCCTTTTTCTTGTTAAGTTGCTTACAGACCGTGCCCCAGCCTCCCCCGACCCGAATGCTAGTTCTTCAGCTTCCGTCAGCTCGAGCTCCCCATCTAATACCTGCAAAGCAACGTTAACGTTTCAACCAATAGCGCACACGCACGTACAAGACGCGTATTAGTCGACGGAAGTTACAGTAATACGCGACTCATATGTTGATTTATTACTCATGCCGCGCGAGTCATAACATCGTCCTCTCGTCACGCGAGGCACCTTGTGCCTGCAATGCAGCTTGACACAATGCGCGCGTGTTGCACGCGAGGAAACTTTGGTGATGGTTTTTTACCATCCTTAACACAATGCGCGCGTGTTGTATGCGACACACGTCCATTTTTGCGAATGACCCTAAATGCATCTCGCGCGCATTATAGGGAACTAATAAACATACCTCGCGATAGATTTGTGCTGCATTGCGCGAATGACAGTAAACACATATACAAACAGCCATACCTTACCTCGTCATCTGCGAGCTTCCTCACCCTTTTAACAACCGCAATAGTGGCCTCCTTCAATTCCAGCCCCCACCATTTGTAGCACCTAGGTATCATGTTTGGCCTTACCAAATCTGCCCCTAGCGTGGTGTGCTCCATTATGAAGGGCTGCAAAGTAAAGCCACACTCGTATCACTTTTATATGAGAACAAAATAATAAACTAATTGTTCGATACAAACCAACAACACGGCTACGCAGCCGATGACGTGATCTACCAGCTTACCTCGTCATCTGCCAGCTTCCTCACCCTTTTAACAACCGCAATAGTGGCCTCCTTCAATTCCAGCCCCCACCATTTGTAGCACCTAGGTATCATGTTTGGCCTTACCAAATCTGCCCCTCAA
This sequence comes from Limnanthes douglasii subsp. nivea, assembly GCA_036936605.1. NCBI lineage: Eukaryota > Viridiplantae > Streptophyta > Magnoliopsida > Brassicales > Limnanthaceae > Limnanthes > Limnanthes douglasii. The sequence continues at coordinate 45,267,258 of JAUPFV010000005.1, forward strand.
TTCCAGCCCCCACCATGTTTGGCCTCCTTCAATTCCAGCCCCCACCATTTGTAGCACCTAGGTATCATATTTGGCCTTACCAAATCTGCCCCTAGCGTGGTATGCTCCGTTATGAAGGGCTGCAAAGTAAAGCCACACTCGTATCACTTTTATATGAGAACAAAATAATAAACTAATTGTTCGATACAAACCAACAACATGGCTACGCAGCCGATGACGTGATCGGGTGTCCCTTTCTACAAACAGTTTACCATAGACTTCGTTAGCTTCTCAACAATTGCTCGCGACCAATCATAGTCATTAATTTTGAGCATGTCTTCCACGTAGAAAACCATCGTCCAGCCCATGATATCTCCAGACACTGAGTAGAACAGTGTAGAACAAATGAATAGTATCAAAAACTTCGCAACACCGATTACGAATTCCTCACTACCATCCTGTGCAGCTATTTCTATTGCTTCCTGTGTCAGAACAGACAGAAGTTACTTAATTGTATATGCCAAAACATCACTAAATCTAATAATATGTTATTCGTACCTTTATCATCGCATTTGAAATAACCTTTTGGTTTGACGGTCCAGTTTTCCTAGCACGTGGACGCAAGAAATATTTCTGCATCAGTGGAGACTCGTTCTCCGCACCATCTGCAAATCTTCCAGTGAAAGCCCCGCCTCTGTTCATAGGCATTTCCTCCGTTCCGTGTTTAAGACCGAAGATTGCTTTAACATCCTTCGTTGTCAGCTTGACCTGCTTCGAACCTATTCTAAAACACCCATTCTTTATAGAATATCTCTTTATAATCTCCTCTATAACTTTGTTAAACCTCTTCTTCGGCAGGTCTTCGTTCCTTGTCGTGAAGGAAGTTTTAAGCAAAGTATAGAATGGCGTGTTCTTTGTAGCCTCAATATGCTCCTCGGTCACTATGTCTTTCTGCAGCTAATTCAATATGCTTACGAGACTAGACCTGTAAAAAGTACCTTTGCCCATAGCAGAACCTGTTTGAACAAAACAACACACCCGTAAGATTTTAGCAGTGCTAAACTCCTAGCAGAACTATGTCCTACTACAACTCTTTATAAACCAAACTTCAATCATCCATTTGATAACAACGCGTGTCACTCCTTTAACGTCGCGCGATTTAAAAACAAAGACAAGTGTACTGCCTAGTTATACAAAGTCTAGCGACACACTCAATATACAACACGCGTATTATTAGCAGGCTGAAATGCCTACTTCTCATTAAACTACTTCATTGCGTGATACATTACTTAGACTCACGCGAGTTATTAAGTTCGAAACGAATTCCCAAAAGTCGCGTAACAGGTACACGAGACCCACTTGCCAGACACCCACTACTAAACACAACCTAAATACTAACCAGGCTGACGCGAGATCGGTTTTACGATGACAACGTCATACGCGCCTAGTCACGGGGCACACCGTACTAACAAATAATATGCGTATCTCAATCAACCATTTCTATCATTCTGCATGTCAAAACCATCTACTGCCCTAACAATGTATTCACAGAACAAACACGAAACAGAACCACGAACTACTCTGCCCCAAATCAAAGCTACCAAAATTAAACCAAACCAATTAGACACTAACGCGAGACGAAGCACCATTTCTGGGCAAAATTACTTCAAATGCACCCAGGTCACTGCCTCGCGCGAGGCAGTGACCGACTTACAATTAACCACCTATGATTACTTCTTCCATCTTCGTAAACAACTTACGTTGCACTCCCCGGCCGGGAAATCTAACCCAACTACTGAACGAATAAGTCGGGAAGTCCAAAAACGGTTCTTATCGATATCATCAAACATGCAATCTACAAAACACGATTAAGAAAAATCTACTAACCTTCAATGTAGTTTCCACCGTTCGAACTTCCCCTGCACCGGTGGTTTTTGCTTCAGACGAGGAAAGAACAATAACCGGTCTACACAGCGTATACGATGCACATCGATAGTTTCGAACCATCATTCTTCTACCTTCGCCGGAGTTTATAATCTCGCGCTCGTCGGAGGTTGTTCGCAAAAAACAAGACAGTTGGTTGACAGGCTTCTTTTGGGTTCTAATTCTTCTCTGACTTTCTCTATAGTCTTTTTGGTATCTTAAAGTTTTTGGGATTTGGGGGGAAAGTAAAAATTAGAAAAATAGTAACCTACTTTCTCTTTCTTCTAGTATTAGGGCTAATTTGGTAAAAATATAGTCCTCTTACTACTAGACTAAGGGACTCATATTTGGGTACTTATTTTGGATTAGATACTTGAAAAGGTATTTATGGGTACTTTTCCCTACATTTTATATAAACTTTAATTTATTCGGGTTTTCATTTATTTAAAACTTAGAAATCAATATAACGTATATTTTATTTTATTTTTTTTACAGAATTTCATAATTTACAAATTATTTCTATTTTTCTTATGTAACATAAATAAATAATTGAATTTTTTTTCATGGTTCTATTTATTTCAATTTATTATTCATAATTGTATCAACAAAAACTTCTATTGTTTTATCATTAATATAAAAAAATGTTCTAAAAGTTAAAAAATTTATAAAAAAACAGGTACAAAATAGGAAACTTTATCGATAAATAAATTTTACTATTTTTATAAAATAAAAAACATAAATCGAAAAATTTATAGAAAACCTCCATAAAATGAAACGAATTATGAAAAAGATTGCTGATATTCATTTGATTTTTTTTTCAAACAACTTTGAAATTAAATTATGTAAAAATATATTTTGTTTTTTTATTTGAAGATTATAAATTCAAATTATGACGGTTAAAAATCATCATTAGCCTCTCATATTAAAAGAGTTTTTATGTTCACTTTTGTCTTTCAGTAATTCTTTATATTTTAAAATTTTGCATTTTAGTATCCCAATGTAATCGACTAGGACTAAAATTACAATTTTGTTAAAATGTGAGAGACTATTTTGTGACCCTGATAAAATATGAATGACTATTTGGTGACATTGGATAAACATGAGGGACTAAGATACAATATTGTTGAAACATGGGGGATGTGTTGTATACAAAAGTAAATATGGAAGTCTAAAGTGCAACGTGGTCAAAACATGGAGGACTAATGATAGTTTTTAATCGCACGTGTCCTATTTGTATATCTCCTTCTGATTTTTTTTTTGTATTTTTTAAAGAAAAGTATCATAAATACGTTGTCGACATCGTCTACATTATGATATATTTTCGGACGACGTTTTACTGTTAGAGGTTAGTTTCCTTCTCCGGTGGTGTTTTTTTTATCGGACGAGACACTGTAACGTTGATAACTACTGTTTCGAGTGTTATTTGGGTTTCGAACACACATAATGGATAGTAGACAGTTCTCATGTACATTTTTTCTTGATTTTGGCAGTTCTATATAAATCAGCTTGTATATATTTGAGATATCGTTGTTTTTGTTTGAAATTTCTTGTGTTAGTTAAAGGTTGAAGATGTTTGTGTGAGAGTATAAGTGTTATTTTAGTGTTGATGTTGATATCGGAGCAGGCCGACAGAGCAGAATGTGGTTAGTCGAATGTTTTACATGAATCGCAACCTCGCTGTGAAAGGTTGGCCGTATCTAGCAATGACCTTAGTTCAGCAAGTATTGGCATAATATGCAGAGCAATCCATGTAATGTTATACATTTCTAGCAATGTATACAATATGTGTTGCAAATGTCTAGAAATGTCCGTATTATGTCTACACTAAAATGCAATATGTCTAGCAATGTCTGCGCTGAATCTGCAATATGTCTAGCAGTGTGTGTAAGTTAGTTGATGTTTTTGTTTGGTTAGTGAAACCCGTAGAGTGTTTGGTTGGTAATGTCTAGGATTGTGGAAAGTTTTTTCTGTTATGTTGGGGTGATTGCGATATATGTTACTACTACGATTTTAGGATTATGATTAAGTTGACTAGAAATTGTATTTGCAGGAAACATAACTACGACGGGCGTATTCTACTAGTCTGGCTTAGTTAGTATAATTAACCTTCTAAGACGAAATATAATTACAACAGAACACATAGAAGCTGCCAGATACACTTCGTTCTATACGTTTCTAAAAACATTGTTCGACGTAAGGAACGAGAATCTGAAGCTGAAAAAGTTCCACAACCTGATCGAGGAAATTTTTATTTTTTACGATGTGAAAATGAAGGCTTTCAAGATAGGTCGTAAGTATGTTAAGCTAACTACGAAGGATGTGAAGGCCATATTTGGGCTGACACACGGTAACAAGGAGATGCCTATGAATAAAGCATGAGCCTTTATTTGTCGGTACACTGATGAAGCTGAGAACGATTCGGTGTTAATGCAGAAGTATTTTTTGAGTCCCCCAAACATATTAGTATCTAGTACCCCAAAATGGGTTAATGTCACTTAATATCCATCTCACTATAACATTTCTCTTTCAAAACCTATTTTTTTAGTACCACAACTACCCTCAACCTAGTATATAAGCCTTATTTTGTGAAAAAGAGGTATTTTCACCCAATCAACAAATTTGAATTTTGAATTTATGACCAACCGTTATTCTCTTTCTCTCTCTCTCTCTTAACCTACCAAAATACTCGTTTTCCAAAGAGGGTCTGTTTTTTTGAAAATTTGTTACGATCAGGTTCTTGCCGGAAACCACCGTTAACCACCGGCGATCCTACCCAAACACCGTCCAACGTTTTAAACCACTGTTCTTCGGCGATAACCTGTTGACATACTATAGAACCGTTTATCAACGCCCTGACGATAACATGTTCTCCACAATCAGCCACCTTCCAGCTCAACCTGAGATTGAATCCCCGGTGATAACATGAGATTTTAACGATATTTCACGGCGATAACCTGGTTTCTTCCTCAACCTCAACCACTGGAAGTCACTATTAAGGTTTGTTACGTACTGCACGTTGGTAGTTTTTTCGTTTTTAGTTTTCCAGCTCAACCTAAGATCGAACTTGGCGAAATTATGTACGTTAATCGTTTTTTAACGTTTAAATGTTGTTTAGTTTAGCTTTCTGGTCAAGTAAACAACGATACGTTGTTTTTTAACTTTCCTGCAAGCATTTACAGTTTCTTCAGTCTGAGCGAACAAGATGCGATTGCAGTTTCTTCAGTATGAGCGAACATGATGCAATTTTAAAGTTATTTGTATACTGTCGTTGCAAGTTTGCTTGAGTCTTCTACTGTCGTTGTATTTTTTGTGTTGAATACTTACACTGCTAGATACATGCACCCTTAGCTATGATGCTTGCAAGTTTACTTGGTACTAATACTCGTCTTTGCGTTTTGTGTTTGAATAAAGTCATTGCTAGATATCATTATAGTCATTGCGACTTTCGTTGGTTAGTGTGTGTTTTATTGTTAGCTAGCTGTGTGTTTCTGTTGTCATTTAGATTTGTAGCTAATTGATAGCGATTTGTAGCGTCAACAAGTGCATACATTGCTAAAGATGAATATTCCTTATGAAACTCAGAAACAGTAGTTGCTAAATTACGCATAGACACTGAGATTTACTAGTCTTAACACATATTGCAATTTAACAGATGTTAGTTTCCTTATATTGCAATTGTACTTTTAAAACATTGCTAGATTGGTTAAATACCGAGATAGATGTATTTGTTCTGTAACACATTCATGCTTTCTACATTGCCCTAAAACTAGCCCAATCTTCTACAATGCTGGGTAGTATATGTCGAAACCCAAAGTTTGCATTTACAAATTTGGTCACGAAACAACTATTGTTTCGTTGTCCGAATTTGAAAATTCTGACACTCTTTAACAGTACGTTGAAAGCACATGACAGGATCTTGTTAGAGGTATCTACACCATCAGCTATTCTTGTGGTGCTCAGAAGAATTGTTTTTTAATAACAAGACAAATTTTATTGGTTTGGAAGTATATCTTGATGTCGAGGATCTCAAGAGTGTTAGTTTTGTTATCAAAGAACAAGTGGTCGATAAAGGGTCTGCAATTAAACATAAACAGCCTGTTCAAACTTTCAAAGAAGCCTCCCATAACCAACGAACTAGTGGTGAAAGTAGTAATTTTTTAGTTAATTCAACCCCAAAGAAAATGCATCTCGCTACAATTGGATTGGCCGAAGCTATCGTCGGTGTTTGTCAGTCATTTGCTGATGGTGCTGCAGGTATAAGGTTATCCTTGTCCTGGTATGCATTAGAGAACAGTTTTGATTGTAAGTACATGCATAATACATTTAGGAAGATCACAGTTTATTGTGTGAACAAAAATTCAGACGGGTGCAAATTGAGGCTCTATGCTTCAATTGATTCTAGAACCGGTTTAATGACCATAAAGAGGTTTGTTAATACCCATACTTGCAGTCCCGTATTTACAAAAAAGAAGAGCAGGCATTTGTCATCTGATTTGATTGTCGATGCGATTCATGATTCTCTTAGGAACTGCCACAGTGTGACAGCTAAACCTATACAGTCCTCTATCAAGCATGACTACGGTTTAGACATTTCTTATCGTCTATTGTGGAATGCTTTAGAAAAGGCAAGGCGTGCAGTATTTGGAGATAACAATACTTCTTTCGGAATGCTAAAAGGATACTTCAAACGACTAAAGAGTCGTGATATTACAACGGACTACCATTTGGATTTAGCGCCCGACAATGCCTGCAGGGTTTTCATTCAAGCCGCCCTTTATTGTACGTCGACGGAACCCATCTAACTAGGAAGCATGGTGGGGTGTTGCTCTCAGCAGTGGCAAATGATGGCAACAGTGGCTAGTCCATCTGTTAGTTTACATGTTGCTAGACATGTGGTTTCTGGATATGCTCATATATCATCAGCAAAGATTGCTAGATTGGTTATATTACATTGCGATTGCTGCATATATCGTATTTTTTAAACTAATTCCAGCCATGCTAGATTGGTAGATTTAGTTTTTTAGATAGGCTAGTCTCTAGTTTGTCATTTATGATAATTGAAGATTGCTAGATTGAGTTTCACTATTAGTTTACATGTTGCTAGATAGATTGTATCTAGCTTGCGATTTATGGTCATTCAATCTAGCAATCTAGTAATGTCGTTTGTCTGTAACTTTTCTGTGGAACCCTGGAAACAAATCTAATCTTACGTATTGCTGCAGGACTATTTCCTGTTGCTTTCAGGATTTTTTGTAGTGAAGACTCGGACAATTGGTTTTGGTTTTTGCAAAGTCTAAAACCGCATTTGCTAGGGCGCCAGATAACGTTTATTCAGACCGTTATGCTGGTATTATTAACGCTGTAGCAACTCTATATCCTAATGACACCACGCTTATTGTATCTTCCATCTAGTTTAGAATTTGAATAAAGCTCTTGAACACACAAACAAAGTGCATAGAAACAATATGCTAGTGATTTTTAAGAGCTGTGCTTATGCCCTAACGGTGGACCTTTTTAACGAACGACTATCACAATTTCAGCGCCAAGGGGGTGATTGTATCGCCAATTTTTTAAACAATTTTTCCACCAGAAAAGTATGCTTAGGCATACGTCAAAGGCAAATAGTATGAGGCAATGACATCAACAACTGTGGAATCGTTCAACGCGCTAGAACAAAACAATTATGCAATCTGCCTATAATGGAATTGGTCGACAAGATTAAAGTTCTTCTTATGACTCAGATGTCTAGACATTTATCAGAGGGTCTAAGCTGGAACACCCACTTATGCCCCGAGTTTGACAATCTGTTTAAAGAGAATGTACAATGCGGTCGAACATGGGTAGTACACAAGCCTTCTGCCACTTTTTGAGGTTTTATCAGACCCAGTAATGGTGGTAAACATGCTGTATTTAAAATGTACACGCGGTTCTTGGCAGCAAGCATGTTTCCCATGCTCACATGCATTGGCTGCAATAGCATCTTTAAGCGAAGATCCGATGACTTTAGTAGAGCCCTTTTTCACTGCTGCAAATTTCAGGTACATTTATTCTTTTAACATACCGGCTATAACAAATTTTGGTGAAGCTTCTACCACTAACGATGATGGAGAGCCATTGGTTAATCCACCGAACGTTAAAAGACGAGCAGGACGGCCGAGAAAAAACGCATTCCATCAAGAGGAGATGTAACCACCAGCCAGTCGCGGTGTGGCCGCTGTTTCAAATCAGGACACAACAGGAGGTCCTGCGATGCTCCGTTCTGAATATAACAAACCTGTAGACTTAAGTTCGATTTTTTTTTTGTTTTTTTGGATATCCTTCGATAAACACTCCTTATCTTGCGATTTATATGTTTTAAGACTGTTAACCTTGCTACATACAATGTTTGCTTGACTCGTTAATTCTATCATTTACTCTTACTTGACATTGCTAGATAGGCTATAATGCCATTGCTAGATACATGCTATATCATTGCTAGTTGCACTGAAATTAAATTGCTGATGTCATATTGCTAGATACAATGTAATATCCATGCGATTGTAAGTCTAAAATGACATTGTTAGATACGTGGATGTGAATTTTCCAGATACTCCATTTTTCATCTCTACAAACCACTAACATGAAATACATGGGTATCATATTCTAACATTGCTAGATATAGCAAATTATCACCGATGATAAGGGAGAATAGAATACATAAGGGGAAATTGGAAAGATGTTTTTTTATTCCGTGAGTGTTGGACTTGATCATTCAATCGCTTTTTTATTTCATAAGTTTTTGGTTGCTTTTGAGTTGTTTTATTAAGTTCATCATTTATGTTTGGCTTCAACATAGACAGCTGAAGTGTGTTTTGTAATTGGATTTCCTTTGTGAAATGATCTTCTATTTTTCATTGAGTTTCCTTTTAAGTTCTTCAATTTCTTCTTGAAATTTACGTTTGAGTTCATTTTGTTCTTACTATCTACTGTTGATAAGTCAAAGATCTGGCTAGAAACAAGGTCGTTGGTACTAGGGGTGGGGGTGGGGATATATTTTTACTTTTTTGCAAAATAATAACCCATGTCAAAGATGCAAAACTTTTTATAAATATGATCGATGATAAATGTGCTACCTTAATAAATATGATAGATGTGAAACGTAAATAAATGTGATAGATGTGAAACGTAAATAAATGTGATAAATGTGAAACCTTTTATGGGATTATTCATGATAGATACGAAACATTAATAGGTATGATACATGTATTACAAATACAAGACAAAATGACCAACAAATCGGTGTAAAATTACCTGCTTCTAATATGAGTAAGTATCCCGCCCACAAGGACCCAAATACAGTTAGTGTCGAAAATTCTATTGTTGCTGTCGAAAACCCAGACACTACACCTAATATTGTATTAGAAGTCCATGATCCACCTCTACAACAAGATAACAGTGAATTCAGCGTGAAACAACATGATCCTAAAATTATGTTTGTTGTGGAAGAGAAACATATTAATCCTACTATTGTTGTTGTTGTTGAAGATGAACATGTTACTCCTGTTGATTTTAGGGTTGATGTTGTTGTTACATCTAAGGGTATTGTTGTTGTTGAAAAAGATCATGTTACTCATGTTAATGTTGGGGTTAAAAACCAAAATGTTTCCCCTATTGATGTTGCTCTTGTAACATCTAAGGTTATTGTTGCTGTGGAAAATGAGAATGGTTCTCCTATTAATGTTGGCGGTTGAAAAGAAAGTTGATCCCCTGTTGATGTTGGGGTTAAAAACAAAGATGCCCCCTGTTGATGATGATGTTATGGAAGCACATGATCTTGATATTATTGTTGTTGTCAAAGAAAAGAATCTTAATACTAATGTTGTAAAAGATTAAGATACTAATGTTGTTGTACATGTTGCTAAAGAATTTATTTTGAAGTATATAAAGTGACCAAAAATGTTGCTGTGGACAAAGATGTGATATAGATAACTCAAAACTAATAAAACCTATTCTAAAAACCTATGTGTTTGGAAATATATTTTTGTTGTGTATTATCTTCTTTGTTTGCTTAAATATTATAACGTTATCACTATCTATATATTTAATGTCTGTATCTCATAATTCCATGGTGGTTTTGCATAATATAACGTTTCTCATCTATCAAAGTTCAACTGTTTTTGCATCTACCATGTTGTTTATGGTTTCGAATCTATCATTCAGAATGCATCATATTTACTATTTTTTTGCAACTATTGTTTTTACACGTGTTTCACATCTAATGTGCAACTTTATATTTTTGTAAAGTATCAGACATCTGAAGTCCAAGAAATCGCAATGCCACAAGTCTGTGACTTAGACCCAGCTAATGATAAGGAAATTATAAGGATTGAAAAAGATATACATAAGAGACAAGTAAGTGAATTACCTTTCATCTCTTCTATAAAATTTCACTATTTTTTCATCTTTCATAGTTGCACTGTCTTTTCATCTGTCATATTTGCACTAGTTTCGCATCTAGCATAGTTTCACTGGTTTCTCATCTATCATAGTTGCAATGGTTTCTCATATATCACATTATCTTAGGCTTTGCATCTATCATAGTTTGATTTATCATCTATCATAATTGCACCATTTTTCATATAACAAATTTATTTAGGTTTCACATCTATCGTAGTTTCACTGCTTTTTATCTATCGTAGTTCTAAAGGTTTCACATCTATCGCATCTTACAGTTTCACTGGTTTTATATTTTTTCATAAAGAGTTGAATGCAAGGCTTTCATTTGAACTAAATTTGGATCCTTATCAATATAAACTCTTTGATGAACTTCATAACATGGAAATTACCAGACTTGAATGGACATTTACAAACAAATTAACAGCCGCAATCGAAATAATGCAATACTACAAATTAGAATTGATTCAAAAGGAGAAAACGATCCCGATCCAACAATATGGTCAATTTCAGAGATAACATAATCTAATATTTTTATTACTAATATGCTGGAGATAATAGACGAAGATGAAATTGACTATAAGGTAAATGTTAAATTTATATTTTTTTGTTTGCCTTGTTTCCCATTACATAGATAAACTAACTGTTAGCTTCCACTTTTGACAACATATGTAATAGACGGTTATATGTATATCCACCTTAACCAACGCAATTATAAAATACATGTTGTTGAATGTTCAAGAGAATTTATGCCAGTAACATACTTATTTGGAATCGTAATAGTAAAAATAATATACTTTTACAACACATATATTAATTAATAAGAAAAAATGTTTCTAAATATTAATGCTTTAATCTAGCCAATGCTAAACCAAAATTTGGATGTTAAACTGTATGTTGGCAATAAGCTACAATGAATCACCAAAAGGTTACATCTTTGTTCCACTTCTAACAGAAGCCCGACGAGGGAATTTTTCCCATTTGACATCACTGGTAATAAATGTCGAACATGAAACAACAACAAATCTACACCCAATTCCAAAACATCAAGATCCAACAAGAGAAAGTGCAGAAAGATTAGTAAGTGTCTCTCTACTAATTTATTTTCATACCATATATATATATATTTATGAGTCCGAATCCGAAGTGCTCCCCGGGAGGGCAGCCCAAAGTAAATCTCTCCGTAAACCGGACAGACTCCAAGAACTTAATTCGGACAGGACTTTTGAACCGGGCAGATGACTTCGAACACTGCAAGCCTAAGGCAGTTCGAACTATGACTAAAGTACTAAAAAACCTAAACACTATCTGACTAAGCTACTTGCCCATCTGCTTAAAACTCATGGGTCTTTAAACATGACCCTGGTCCATTAAACTTGACCCGAAAGCCCATAAGGGCCCAAATTTCATACTATAAATACCCAACCACCAGCATTAACTATGGGTAACAAAATTTACTGCTGCCAAGCTGCTCAATTCTCTCTCCACATTAAAAGCACTTTGAAACACCCTTAAACACCCACACACCACCTTGAAACACCCTTACGCCGCCTTAAAACTCCACTTGAAATTACCAGCCTACCCTCAGGCTACTTTTATCCTCACCAAATTGGCGACCACAGTGGGAGGCAACGGTGCCTGAATCAAGTATTCGAAACCAAGTAAAGAAATTCTGTCCGAATGAATCCGGATAATCCAGAGCTTCCACCAGCTTTGCTCGAAGTGGTGGAAGAGAACGATGAGTATACTGTCCAAGAGCGCGACAGGTTAAAACTTGAAATAGAAGCTCTGAGGGCTGAAAAGGCCAAGATGGGCGTGAAAGAGAAATCCAAAGCATCAGCTGCTCACCACACCGATAACCCAAGAGAGCATGAGGTTTCCAAAACTCATGTGAGTACTAAGAAGACGCATGCCATCTCTAAAAAATCTCACCGGTCCAAGCCTGTGGAGAGTTCTGACTCGAGTTCAGAGTCTTCGGACAGCTCTTCAGACAGTGAGGGAAATGAGAAGTCCTTGTCCTCTAGCAGTGATGAGGGTCGAACCAGGAAAAAGCAAAAACAAGTAAAGAAGTATTCCAGAAAAAGAGATCACCATGGAAGAATGAAGATGCATATTGAAAAAGGGTCATCTCACAACCGGAGGCATGTAGACCGGATGCTGATGGATCCTTTTGCCTTCCATGATGAGCCAGGTATCTTTGCAACTCATAATGAGGATACTGAGTTCAGTCGTGGGAGGAATTGGAGGCAATCACCATTGTCCTCTAAAATACTGTCCGGAAACCTCCCCAAGAGGTTTGACAGCACCAAGATGGAGAAGTACGATGGCAGTACTGATCCGGACAATCATCTGGAGCAATTCAAGAACTTCATGATGAACTTTGATGATGATGATAAACTACTCTGTAGGGCATTCTCCCAATCCTTCACGGGGAGTGCTCTGAAGTGGTACAACAGCCTGCCTCCGGGTTGTATCAGAGACTTTGATACTTTTTGGGTGGCCTTTCGAAGGCAATTTGTGGGGAGTAAGGAACTGAAGGGTAATGGAGATACCATAATCCATTGTGCCCAGGAACCAAACGAATCGTTAAAGGAGTACATAAGTCGCTTTGTAAACACAAATAATGGGTTGGCTGATTGCTTCGAACAGGTGGCAATAGCATCCCTAAGACAAGGTTTGAACCTAGGCAACCTGGCTGATTCGGTGACCAGGAAGAAAGCCATGACCTGGGGAGGATTGCTGAACCAAGTTGGCAAGCAAATAAATGTTGATGAAACGAAAAAGACCAGGGTGCACAGACAGGTGAGATCCACCCCGGTGGCACCAACTCCAAATCCAAACCAGTCCGGGAACAAAGCAAGAGAAACCGGACAGGGGCATGGAAGGGGAAAAGCTCAGTCTCAACCAGCTGCTCCTGCACAAAGCCAACCGGAGTGGTTTGCAGAGCTCAAAGAAAGTGTGGCAACCATTTTTGATAAAACAAAAGATGAAGTACACTACCGGAGACCGGCAACCTTGCAGTCTCACAGAGAACATCGAAATAATTCCTTTTGCCAATACCACCGATGATTGCATAGCGTTGAAACAAGAGGTACAAAACTTGATTGAAAGAGGGAAGTTGGGTGCATATGTTAAAAGGAGAGGAGGCAACAGGCCTGACAACACTCATAGGGTTGGTCCAAGCAACGCTGCCCCGGAGGGGGCTATGGTAATAGTTGAAAGGTTTGATGTGGAGTCTGAGTACTTGGATCCTGATCCAATTAGAAACAGAGTGGGTACTATTGAGGAGCGTTCTAGATCAGTCTCCGGGCTCATTAAATTCTTCGAGCCACTGACAATCTTCGGAGGGGACACTATGACAGCTCCTACTGCTTCTTCAAGGAAAAGGCATGTTCATAATTTGGCCTCCCAGCTAGAAGGAGGCATGGCATCCTATCAATCTCCAAACTCATTCCCATTCATAGTTTTCGATGAGGATGATTTGAGAGATATTGCTGGCCCTCATGAGGATGCTGTTGTCATAGGAGCATCTATAGGGGGCAATGAGATAAGGCGAATTCTGGTGGATACTGGAAGCTCTGCCAATATCCTTTTTCTATACACTTACAAGAAAATGAGAAATCCAGCTGTGATACAAAAGTCGGACAGATCAATCGTAGGCTTCACGGGCAGCTCAGCCGATGTGATCGGGGAGTTTGAAGAAGAAGTGTTGTTGGGCAGGGGCCCTTTTAAAAAAATGGTTAGAATACTCTTCATTGTGGTGGATTGTCCCACCTGTTACAATGCTATTCTAGGGAGATCTTGGCTCTCTAGGATGCATGCAGTGGCTTCGACAGTCCATCAGTGTCTGAAATATGCTGTTCAGGGGCAGGTTGGGGTTGTCCGGAGCAGCCAAAAAGTTGCAAGAGAATGCTATGCCACAGAAGAATGGTAAATGGCGTATGTGCATTGACTTCGCAGACCTCAATCGAGCTTGCCCAAAAGACTTGTATCCGGTTCCCCGGATAGATCAGTTAGTAGACTCTACTTCTGGGAACAAGCTACTCTCCTTCATGGATGCCTTCTCCGGGTACAATCAGATCCAGGTGGATCCAAAAGATCAAGAGCATACCACTTTTGTCACTGATAGAGGTTTACACTGCTACAAGGTGATGCCCTTTGGCTTGAAAAATGCTGGGGCTACTTATCAAAGGTTAGTCAATAAGGCATTTTCTGATCAAATTGGAAGAAATATGGAGGTTTACATTGACGATATGATGGTGAAAAGCGTCGATGAGCACTTGCACTTGTCCGACCTCCAAGAGACTTTTGCCAACTTGGCCAAAGTGAATTTAAAATTAAACCCTGAAAAGTGTGTGTTCGGAGTGCAGTCCGGGAAGTTCTTAGGGTATATCATAAGTGAGCATGGAATACAGCCCGACCCGGACCAACTCAATGCTTTGTTCCAAATGGAGCCTCCTCGAAACCTTAAAGAAGTACAGCGATTAACGGGGAGGTTGGCAGCCTTGAACAGATTTATCTCCAGGTCTTCGGACAGATGTGCTCCATTCTTTCAAACCTTGAAGGGTGCCAAAGGGTTTGAGTGGACACCACAGTGTGATGAGGCATTCAATGAAATTAAGAAGCATTTGTCTTCTCCCAAGACTTTGTTCAAGCCAGTCTATGGGGAGACTCTCTTTGTATATCTGGCTGTTTCAGGTTGTGCCATCAGTGCTGTGTTAGTAAGGGAGGTTGATGGGTATCCTCACCTAGTGTACTACATCAGCAAAAGCTTGATTGATGCTGAGAGGCGTTACTTGAAACTTGAAAAACTAGCTTTGGCCTTGGTAATAGCTGCAAGAAAAATGAGGCCATACTTCCAGGCTCATCCTATCGTTGTCCGGACATCTTTCCCTTTAAAGAATGTCCTTCAAAAAGCAGACATTTCAAGCAGAATGACAAAGTGGTCAGTAGAGTTGGGGGACTTCGACATAGACTTTGCTCCTCGGACAGCAGTAAAATCTCAAGCTGTGGCTGACTTTCTGGTCGAATTCCATTATGATAGGGATTCAGAACAACCTGCTGATTCAAAAGACAAAAAAGTGTGGATTGTCCGAACAGACGGAGGATCCAGTACCATAGGATCTGGGGCAGGAATATGTCTCACTTCCCCATATGGGGACAACATGTTCCAAGCTATTAGTTTTGCTTTCAGGGCATCCAATAATGAGTCCGAATACGAAGCAGCTATAGCTGGGTTGAAATTGGCCTACATTTGTGGAGCTAAAAGGGTCAAACTACTAAGTGATTCCCAGTTGCTAGTCCACCATGCCTTGGGCCTATCAGAAGCTAGAAAGGAACAATTGGTCAAGTATTTACTCCTCTTGAAAAATGAGGCATTGAAATTTAAAGCTGTTATCTATGAGCACATTCCCCGGGCAGAGAATGAGCTAGCAGACTCATTGGCAACGATAGCATATACGGAGTCCTATCCATGGATCCATGTGCTCGAAAGCCCTTCTATTCAACTTGATGAAGGTGAAAAAGAGGAAGTCTTTGAAATACAAGTAAACCGGCCTCAAGACTGGAGGTCTCCCCTTATGCAATATCTGTCCGATGGCATCGTGCCCTTGGATAAATCACAAGCCAGAACGTTGAAACACAGGGCTCGTGGTTTCATTATGATTAGAGAAGTCTTGTACAAAAAGTCCTATAGCAAACCTCTCCTACGCTGTTTAGGGGATCATGAGTCACAAATGGTTCTCTCTGAATTGCATGATGGTGAGGGATCAGCCCATTGTGGATTTAGAGCTTTGACAAGAAGAGTGCTTCTCTCCGGATATTATTGGCCATCAATTATGAAAGATGCTAAGGAGATGGTAAGGAGGTGTGACCCATGCTAGAGGTACAGCAATGAAATTCATGTACCAGCCATTCCTTTGGAGTCGATTTCTGAGCCCATCCCTTTTGCTCGATGGGGATTGGACTTAGTTGGGCCTCTCCCTGTGGCGTCCGGAGGGCGTAAAACTATAATTGTGGCCATTGACTACTTCTCGAAGTGGGTAGAAGCAGCCCCCTTGGCAGGGACAACATCAAAAGCTGTTATAAAGTTCATTCTATCCAACATATGTTGCAGATTTGGTGTCCCCCAGAAAATAACAACAGACAACGGGCCACAGTTTGACAACAGAGAAATGGAAAGCTTCTGTGCTTCAAGGGGTATTCAGCATTGCTTTTCTTCACCTTTCCACCCACAGGCCAATGGGCAAGTTGAGGTGGCTAATAGAACAATATTGTCCGGTTTAAAGAAAAATTTGGAAGGGGCTGCTGGGAAGTGGCCTAGTTATCTACAAGAAGTCTTGTGGGCCTACCAGACAACACCTGGGGCTGCAACACAAGAATCGCCTTTTGCCTTGGTCTATGGGATGGATGCAGTAGCTCCCATAGAGAAGACGCTCCCCTCCTTTCGTGTTCATAACTTCTCCGGACAGGCTAATGAGATGACAATTAGAAATCAACTTGATTTAATTGAAGAAAGGCGGGTAAAAGCTCATCTTAGAATGGCACACTATCAAGGCTTGATGAGAAGCAGGTTTGCTTCTAAAGTTAAAAGAAGGGATTTTCAACCAGGAGATAAAGTATTGAGAAAAGTTTTCTTGCATACTAAGGAAAAGCTCTTCGGAAAGCTGGCCCCAACTTGGGAGGGTCCGTATACTGTGGTTGAAAGAATCAAGCCTGGGACATACTGGTTGGAAGATAAAGATGGCAGGGTTTTAACTCACCCTTGGAATATTGAACACCTTCGAATGTACTTGGAATAAAGCTTATGTAAATATTTACTTGTTTAAACATCCATGTAAATATTTAGGGGCATACCACTTCCTCTCTTCGGCGCCACGGAGAGCTTTCAATAAAACTTGATGCCTTCCTCAATAATTTTCTAAGTTTTTGCAAAATTCTGTTGCTTGTCATACTACCCGGACTGGAAGGTCTAAAGGCTACTTAAATTCTAGCCAGAGAAACTAAACACTCTCACAATAAAATAACTCAAAGCTACTTAAATTCTAGCTGTCTAAAGTAAGACAAATAATAAAAGAAGAAGATGGTTGAGTAAAATAAAAGCATCCATTCAACAACTTAAAGTTGCCTTGGCCTTCCAAGGAAGTTTTGAACAAGTTTGGGGCACAGTACAAAAATCTGTCCGAATAATACGGACACCATCACAAAAAAGGTGCCTTGGCCTTCCAAGGACTTTAGTTCAAACAAAAGATAAACAAAACAAATTATAAATTAAGGTTGAGCCTTTGAAGATGGCTCACCCTCATCTGCTTTCTTGCCTTTGATGTCGCTCTTCTCCTCGACAATCTTCTTACCCTTAGGGTCAATCTCTTCCCCACCTAGGCTCTCTCCGGTTTCCTCTTCATCACCAGACGAGGACACATTAGTGTACCCTTCATCAACCATGGTCCAGTATGGGAGATCATCGTCATCCACATAGCGCCATAAGTCCCCTAGTCTCCTCTTCGGGAACTTCTCGTGAAACAGGAGGACCATATCGGACTTCACCTTTTCAATCATTAATTCTTCACTCCGTATCATCTCCCTGGCATAAGCGTTGATTTTGGCCTTGATCATGGCCTATTGATCCTTCACCAAAGCAGCTTTCTCTTCAACAGCCTGACTCACTGCATTCTCTAAAGCAAGTTTGTCAGTGGTCAGATTGGTGACAAGCTTCTCCTTTGCTGCAGTCTCTCCTCTTGAGGCTGTCAAGTCCTTCTCCAGTCCGGACAGCTTAGCCCGGAGATCTTTTACGGTCTCTTCTAAAGAAGCAACTTTTGTGTTGCTTTCATTTTGATTCTTCTTTAGCTGTTCGTTCGACTCCTTAAGCAAATCAACCTTAGTAGCAGCAGTCCTGAGGTCATCGGACAGCTTCTCCTTCTCAGACTTGAGGTCTTTGATGGTGGTTGCCTGACTTCGGACTTGCCTTTCCAAAGTAAGTACTGGCTGCACGTTGCTAAGGAGAGAATGGGCTATGATGTCCCTCTCACTGGAAACCATAAAAGTCTTACCATTAAAATTCACTGTGTTGGAACTACTTGGGGGAACATATGGCCCTGCGAACTCATCTCTGGACAGGCCAAGGAAATAATCACCTAGAGCACCTAGACCGGTGACGTCCACTTCATCCATGTTAATCTCTCCCCTTTCAACCTCATCAGTATGGAATTCCATTGGAATCCCTTCATTAAGATCCCCTGGGATCTCTTCGGCTAACGTCGGATCGGTTGGGAAGGTGGGCTCCGGATCCCGGAGAGCGAGCTCTTCTCCTTGGGAAGTCTTTTTCTTTTTGACTTCCCTGTCAGCACTATCACTTGCTAGCTTACGAGCCCGTTTGGAAGCCCTTGAAGGTTTTGGGGGATTCACTCATTGTTTCTCGCTCTCCTGTTCTACCACTTGTAGAAGGTTTGCATCAACTTGAGCCTGGGCTGGCACCTCTGAGTCTGTTGGGGCCTCTTTCTCGGTATCCTCTACCGCTTTCCTGCTTTTCTTCTTCTTGCCCTTCATTTTACTAGGGGCTTTGGCCCGGGCAGGAAGGAAGATTGTCCCATCCAGTTCATGAGACCTTCTCAGCACGACGTCTTCATCAGGTGGGGTGGAGAACTCCTCCCAGGTTAAGTCTCTTCGACCTGTGGTGTTCCACAGGTGAGACCTCGATAGGTTCCCAGCAGTGAAGGCTTTATGAAACCGGTTCTCCCAGTTCTCTGCGGCCCAAGCGTTGATTTTGCCACAGGTGACCTGTCCGGCCTTCAGATAGTCCCCGAACTCCTTTGGAAGCTCTGATAAAACAAAAGAAAAACTGATTAGTATAAACTTAAAGGAGAGAGAGGTTCGAACAGAAACTTAAAATAAAAACTTACGATCACTCCTCCATCTACTTCGAAGGAGGCTAGGATTCTCCCCGGTTTTGATTTTCTTGCCATTTTCCCATGAGCCACTGACAAAAAAGAACTGGCTCCTCCATTTACTCTCCGATTCCAGGAGATCATCAACAACTTTAAGATCGTTCCCCATGTTGAAATGATAAAAAGGGAACTGATGATGCTTGCACAAATTAGCCACAGCTGCAAACTCTTCCATAGGAAGAGGAATTCCAGATAGCCTAGACGCCATAATACATGACATCAAGGTGTACCAACCGTTAGGGCTGTGATGGACATAGCTTGACCAAGTGAAAATAGCGTACTATCTCCGGGTCCAGTGGGAACCTAAGTCCCCAATTGAATAGCTCCGTAAAGAAGACTATCTCATTTCTTTTGCAATCCATCGGGGTCTCTGGATCAATGGGAATTCGAATCTTTACATTCTCTGGGATCCCCCACTTAGTACGCAGTCGTCCCAGATCTTTAGTATGAATGAACGCATACTTGGTCTTTAACAGAGATGAAAGATATTTGAGCTCGACCTTATGAAAACATGGCCCTACTCTCCCTTCGAGGCTCTCCGGCAGGTCCGGATGCCTCAGATATAAGTCTTCTTTGCCTTTCTTGACAGCAACTCTAGCAGGTTCAGCTTGTCCGGAGGACTCAGACTCAAACCTAACCTCCTCGGTGGAGTCCTCCATCCTCTCCTCCATTATTGTTGGGGGAGCTTCTGTAGAAACAGCCCGGGGAGGGTTGAAGCTTGGCACAGCTAATCCTCCGGACTGTTGGCTCTCTGAATGTTTTCGACTTATCACCTCAGTTTGAGTTTCTGAGGTTGAAGTTTCTTTCGGAGGTAGAGGACTGCTAGCCCCCGGACCGGCCGTCCTTTCCCGGAGAATCCTAATAGTTGCCCCGGACCCTGATTCGCTAGTATTTTTGGAAGAAAGTCCTTTAACCAACCTACTTGGCCTTTTCATGATTAGTTTATCCGGGGAATGGTCGGAGTCAGACCCCATAGCAATGAAAGAGGATTTTTTCCTAACACTTGTGGCAGTGACCCCCGGTTCAACAATAGGGATCGACTCTTGAACTGAAGAGCCAGATACTATGGGAGAGAGTGTTGATTGAAAGAGTTTCCTAGGTTTTGTACCTTTAGAAGAAGATGAACCTCTGTCAGATTCTTCGATTGAAGGGGCTGGTTTCTCGACAGGCGACGCTGGAAGCCCTGCTGCAAGTCTTTTTTCTTTTTCAACTCTTTGAGCTTTCTCCAATTCTGAGAGGTTAAGCCAACTGCCCTTGATCAGTGCTGTTCTTGCTGTGAACATAAACAACTAAGGAAATTTTGAAGTTTTAGAGAGATAAAGCTTTGGGTGAAATGGCAGAGTGAAAGAGATAAGTGAGACTGTGAAAGGTGAATAGAATTTATAGTAAATGTGAAAAAAGGGTTTGATTCCTAGGAGAATCCGAAAAGTTGGGCAATGATTAAAAGACGGCGCTGATGTCATTTATGGCATTTAAAAGAGGTAACTTGTTCGAGAAAGTGGTGCAACTTTCAAGGTGAAAAAACGGCTAAAGTAACCAACCAGAGAGTGACACGTGTCCCACTAACTCTGACAAGAACCGTTTGGAATTCGTAACGATTGGTCTGTCCGGGTCCGTCCTCAACTCTCTTCGAATTGAAAAACCACTTCCTAAATCGGACTGTTTTTCAGTTCTTTGACAAGGACACTTGTTCAAATACCTAAAAAAGGGGCTCCTGATGAGTCCGAATCTGAAGTGCTTCCCGGGAGGGCAGCCCAAAGTAAATCTCTCCGTAAACCGGACAAACTCCAAGAACTTAATTCGGACAGGACTTTTGAACCGGGCAGATGACTTCGAACACTGCAAGCCTAAGGCAGTTCGAACTATGACTAAAATACTAAAAAACCTAAACACTATCTGACTAAGCTACTTGCCCATCTGCTTAAAACTCATGGGTCTTTAAACATGACCCGGGTCCATTAAACTTGACCCGAAAGCCCATAAGGGCCCAAATTTCATACTATAAATACCCAACCACCAGCATTAACTATGGGTAACAAAATTTACTGCTGCCAAGCTGCTCAATTCTCTCTCCACATTAAAAGCACTTTGAAACACCCTTAAACACCCACACACCATCTTGAAACACCCTTACGCCGCCTTAAAACTCCACTTGAAATTACCAGCCTACCCTCAGGCTACTTTTATCCTCACCATATATATATATATATATATATATATATATATGTCTCTCATATAGTTTATTTTTATGTCTATTAACTTATAGATTAAATACCTCCAAAACAAAAGCATTTTACGAGCATAAGAAAAAATAAAGATCATATGTCCAACAAAAATTCCTAAACAAAAACGTGGATCACTTGACTGCGGAGTAATGTTTTGTACGAAAAACTTGTCCTTGAAAAACTTATGACATTTCACCATTAAGAAGAGCATACATGTTTTACATGTTTCTTAATGAATACAACAATAACAGATTTTGGGACAATATTTTGTAATATTTGCTGTAATTTGTTTTGTAATGTTTGTAATAAATATTTATTGTATAGTTTGTCTATAATCAATATTTTTTTTACATTGAATAATTTTATTATAGTTTCGTAACTCTCACCATGTATATATATAAAGTCTCACATCTATCATATATATAATTGCAAAGGTTTCACATCTATCATATCCTTTGTGGCCCTGTTTCGCATCAATAAAAAATATAAATAAAATGTTTTGCACCTATCATATCTTTTGTAGTGTAGATTTCACATCTATTGTTAATTCTGTATACCATGTTTTCCATCTATCTAGTCATTATTTTTGTTGGGCAGTTTTCCCATCTTCTGGTCTAATTATTTTTCTTCATCCAGTTAACATTTAGAGGAGTTTTTTTGTTTTTGTAATTAATGTATTTTACCAAACTCCCACTTATTTTTTAAATCAAAATTTAAACTATTGACTCACATTTTATTGGTTATTTACTTATATGATTTTACAAAAGTAGATACTTATGATTACTGTGTAATAACTACAAACCTTCATAAATAACAAGCAAGCTATAATTACAGTCCATGCTTCTAAACATTTCAACTTCTAAACGCTTCACCTTCTAAAATTTTAAACTATAAATTTTAGTTCATACTTTAAGCTCTTATATACAAAAAAATTTATTGTTGTGAAAAATATCACCCCTTCATTCCCCATAAGCAACTGAAAACTAGAAACAAACCACAACAGAGGAATTCTCTTCATATTCTTCTGGCGATGGTTGTAGTTCTTTTTATGATGAACACTATTTTGAAGATGACGAGGATCCAAATGAGGATCATATTACTATCCTCTTAAAAAGATAGAAGAAACGTGACCCAGATGAAGATGAAGATGAACAGTCTGAAAAAAAGACTCGAAATACGAAAAAGAAGATTCAGAGGAAGAAGATTCGGAGGGAGAATACTCTAAAGATGACAAAGAAGACTCTAACTAAGCGTAGGAGTAAGGGTATGGTTTTATTTTTTATTGTTTCTATATTTCTGCATTTTATGTTTTTGTTTTTTGCTGACCAGAATGTTTATCCATGTTACTGACTAAAAAGAGTCTGAGTCTGAGTCTGACAAAAGATAATCTGTTTTTACAGTTTGTCTTAAGCTTGTTTGTGTTATATTGAAATTTCTATGTATTTCTCTTTTTTCATAATGAAGTTTATCCTTTTTATTTATCTCTTTGTATATATATATATATATATATATATATATATTTATCATTTTACTTCTTTTACCCATCTATCAAAATCATGTATTTTAGTTATCATAGGTTTTGCATCAATCACCATAAAAAATATAGTTATTATGAACTGGTTTAGCATCTATCAAACCAATGTATTTGGTTATCCAAGGTTACACATCTATCACAATATAATGTATTTGGTTATCCAAGGTTGCGCATCTATCATAATATAATGGATTTAGTTATGAAAGGGTTTAGCATTTATCAAACCCATTTATTTGGTTATAAATGGTTTCACATTTATCATAAACAAATCAATTTTGTTCTAACACATTTCACATCTTGGAAATCAATATATTTGTTTATGCCTATTTTTGCATATATCAAGTCCATCTATTTTGGTTATAAAAGGTTTTGCATCAATCAAGTTCATTTATCATAACGTTTCGCATATATTGTGAATCAACTATTCTAATTATGACAAAAAAAGTCAAAAAAACTAAAAGTATAAAAAATTACATTGATCTTACAAAATGTCTACACATGATCGTCTATTATGACCAGATTTACAACAACGAGAACATGTTAAAGTTTGAATACTTAATTCTCCTTTATATGGAATTTTTTTCTTCTTAGGTCATTCAACTCTTACTTTTAAAAATGGATGAAGTACATCTAAAGAAGTTGTTGAAGTACATGCTTGGCCAAAAGTAGTAAATATGTCTATACCATATGGATATGTTGCCTTATAAGAGCTTACAAAATAACATAACTCAACATATTTTATAGGATCCACATCCATATTAAGTAGCGCAGCTAAAGCATAAGAGCATGAGAAACAATACTGTTGCCTCGCACCACAAGAACAAGTACGTACTCTAAGATCAACAAACATAACAATATTACAAAACACTTCATGCAAAATAGGAGTAGACGAATGAACTATCCATGGACAACCTTCTTCGACATTAGCTTCAAACATTTTATCATATTTAGGACACAAATTGCTAGTTCAACATTCAGCATCAACAAAACATCTCAAAATTTGATTCATTTGTAAAACTCTAACCCTGTCAATTAACTCCATAGGCACAAACATTTGTTGGGAGGTAAAAAGACTCAGCTGGAGTAGAAGCCACAAAACCATACCTTTTGCCTTTGAAAAAAGCACAAACGTATTTGTTGGGAGGCAAATTATCACAAAAGCTAACAACCTTCCCACCTCATTATTTAAGAAATTCATCCATATATTGAATAAATAAATTCTGACTATTAGCATAGGCGCATATTTTAAACATGTGTACCATAGTATCCTTAAATGTTGTCGAAGTACCAGTTAAAAAATACCTCAAATTATTTTAAACATGATAAAGACAGTATGCGTGATAGTAATCTGGAAATATAGAATATACAAAACTAATAATACCTAAATGACGATCACTAATAATGTGATTTGCCGATCCAATAGATAGGGTTTCAAAATCTCCAGAAACCATAATCAATTCTCAGTATCTTTAGCCCCAACAATACTAAATGCAACATGGAAAATACCTACAAAAAATATATAAAAAATATATTATAAATAAATGATTACAACTAGCCAGTTTATGGAACTCTACGGTACATGTAAGTATACTAATGTTCTAGCTGATGCAATTCGTTTCATACTTTTTCTATTTCATCTCAAATTAAAATCCAAAGCTTGGGTTCAATCACTACCATCTAACTTCAGCACGACTTGGGATCAATTGTCTTAACTATTCATATCAAAGTAATTTCCGCTAATAAAGTCGGTGAAATTCTGAAACACTATCAACAATTACGCTCAACAAAACGAAGATTCATTGTTTGAATCATATATATGATATAAGGAGTTGCTGTATTGATGTCCTCACCAAAGGATCCTGACATAGGTGGTAGTATAAAACTATTAAAATGGACTATTAGGGAATAATAAACTGAACATTAATGATGTAAGTGGAGGGTCGATAATGAACAAAACGCCAAATGAATCATACAAATTATTGGAGTTATTATCCACCTATAACTACGCATCTAAACAAAAAGAAGAATTTTGGAGCAATAGATAAACCAATTGAATATGAATTCAGATGCAGTATCAGACATCAATGCATATCATCCATAAAAAACAAATCAATTCATGGAATCCGAAGATATCATGTATGTGAGTAATTACCAATTGGGTATAAACCTGATTATTCTAATAATTATCACAGGTTTAAAAGGAAAAATTCTATGTTTTCTTAGAAAAACAACAAGAACGTTTGGAGACATTAGGACTTGGAGAAGTTAGAAAAGAAAGCAAACTTTAACAAAAATATGAACAAGTTTGTTGAATATTATACATATCGATTTGAGAGAAACGAATCGAGTATAAAAATTATCAAAGTATTAGTTTAGAATCACGAAGCAGGCCTAAAAGAGTTCGAGGTTAAATTAGGACAGCGGCGATGACATCAAGAATTAAAGGAACATGGCCGAGCAACACGAAAAATAACATGAATCAAGTTATCTTTTCAATCTTATTTATGTTCTGCATTATAGATTCAATTACTTAGGTAAATCTTCACCTCATCATTTTGGTTTTGTTTCCGGGAAAGATTTCAACTTACATCCTTATTCAATAGGCCTTACCCGTAATATATTTTTTCCCTAAAATGGATTTGGGAATGGGAAAAATCTCAGCCAATGGGTAAAAAATCCTGACACTACATCCGATGTCACCAAGAGAGGTGGCCTTAAAAGATGAAGATGAGCTCTGGACTGAGTTAGGAAACCTTCATTAAAAGGACAGTCTAGCACACATTGCACCAACATAATGGATGATGCGACTTTCATCCATTCGAATAATGAAGAAGAAGATAATGATCTGGTGACCTGACAAAGTAAAAGATTGACGACCTTTCCCAGCTAGTGATCGGTCTCGTGGATATGGTAAAACGTATCACCACTATTTATGAGGTAACTGGTTGGCTCGTCCCGCCAGCCTTCCGGTCGAGAGGATTGAATCTTGACCCCACACATCACAACCATGTCGGGGAGGATCAACATGCCCATCCTACAACAACCGATAATGACGACTTTGGCTCATAATCCTTATACCAATCTGAGGCCGAGCTAAGGAGAATAAACTTGGAGTTTCGTAATCAACACCATCAACTTGAGAAGAACGGGGTTCAAGTTCCCTCACTTGGGAAATTTTTTCATGACACGTTTCTCTTTCAATAAAAAAATAGAGAGAAGAATGGGGTACATGTGGGCACTCAAACAAAATAGAGGAGAGACCCTTAAGGATTTAGTATCAAGTTATGTTAACCTAAGTGCCAAAACAGTCTACTACCATGACCATATAAAACCATCCGCGACCTTCTCCCCAGGTTTTCTTTCTAAAACTTTGTTAGGAAGGTAAAACCTCTAACCATGACTGACTTAATAGCCTAAGCCCCAGAAGTATGTCAACCTCGAGGAAGAAGATGCCCAAAAAGACCAAAAAGGGAACACAAATGCGACCCCTCACTTGTCCAAATGTCGTTCATCCCCACGATGATGCATTATTGATAACAACTGATATTGCAGGTTGCAAGGCGCATCAGATCCTGGTGGTCACGGGGGCAACGTGAACGTGTTCTTCAACTTTGCAATGAATCAATTCCTATTTAAGATCGTTCTTTATCTAGTCTTCCATTTTGTGGTACTATCAATGGACATGCCATCATGCCACTAGGGACGACGCTCTTATAGGTATCGATTATAGTCGGAAGATGCGTCAAAACCAAGGTGACCGAGTTCATGGTGATGCACACCCCACCGCCTACAAATTCATTGTGGGAAGGCCATGGATGTCCTCTATATACCATAAGTGTTTGAAGTACATAGTTGATGGAGAGGTAGACATAGTCTGAAGTAACCAGAAGGCGTCGCGCGAAGGTCTGGCTGAAGCCCTAAAAGAGTTAATTCGAGGATAAATAGTTTGAAGTATCAATCCAAGTTTGGAAAGCCCAAAGTATGGCTGTGACAAACCATTCATTTTTAGCTTTTATGTTATCTTTTTAAAATTTACCATCTTTTTGCATCTATCTCAACATTTTATTCAACTAACTTCCACTGTAGCCGATCATTTTTAATGCATAACTCCCAACTCATTTTATTATGTATTCACCTCCATATTTGATACAAGACAAGTACACAACCTCTCGCTCTGATACCACTTTGACAAGAAATAGAAGCACAAACGAAATATTCTTTCTTGTATCAAGTATGATAGAGATAACGATCCCAAACAAAATATCAAGTCTGAATAAATAAACGCAAACAACACAGAACACTTTTTACGTGGAAAACCTTCCCAGTGTAGGAAGTAAAAACCACGGGACTGATTTCGGAGTCCAACCAAATATTCACTATCAGAAGATGGGTTACAAAACTATTCTCTAGATAAAACTAGAGCATACGCCACAAGAAGTATGACAACTTCATACACAACCCCAACACACAAGATAATGAACCGAAATCAGAAAACTCACTGAAATATCCCCAAAACGCAGTTAGAAGAAGATGATCGAAAAACACACTTAGATGACTCCAAATCAAAAACTATGTGGACAGATTGTAGAGGAAAAGTAGACGAGCCTTCTCACCAAAACTGAAGCCGATCGGACAACCGGAGACAGTCCGATTGAAAGCACAAAGTTCCGCATCGAATCACCTTTTTCTCTCAAAAACTGCACTATAGAATATGATGCTAATTTTCGAAAGACACTATATAAATATATATTTATACATAAACCAAAATCCTATGTGTTATCCAAATTGGGCTTAGCCCATATGATAATTGGACTCCCACATAGGAAGAGCCCAACAAATCTCCCCCTCACAACTATGTGGGAGGATTCGCCATCCCGACGATCAATCTACAATGTTCAAGCTTTCCCCTAGGCAAAGCCTTTGTCATCATGTCAGATCCATTATCATCTATATGAACTTTATCAACCTCCATTAGTTTAGCATCAATAATATCTCTAATCCAATGATATCTCACATCAATATGTTTCGACTTTGAGTGAAATGACGAATTCTTCACGAGATGAATAGCACTCTGATTATCACATAATAGTACATATATGTGTTGCTCAAATCCAAGTTCTTTCAAGAACTTCTTCATCCATAGTAGCTCTTTACTCGCTTCTATCACTGAAATGAATTCAGCTTCTGTCGTTGAAAGGGCAACACACTTTTGTAGTCTTGATTTCCATGAAACAGCGCCACCATAAAAGTTAATCAAATATCCAGAAGTACACTTGCGAGTATCGACATCTCCAGCCAAGTCTGAATCAGAATAAGCCAACAACTCAAGTTTATTAATCCCAAACCTGAGCTTCAAATTAGAGGTTCCTCGTAGATACCTCATAATCCATTTCACGGCTTCCCAATGCTCTCTACGTGGGTTTGACAAAAATCTGCTCACAACACAAACACTATGAGCTAAGTCAGGACGAGTACATACCATGGCATACATGAGACTTCCAACTGCAGATGCATATGGAATATTAGCCATGTCTCTCTTTTCTTCATTAGTTGAAGGACATTGTTTCTTGCTTAACTTGAAGTGACCGGAAAGTGGTGAGCTAACCACTTTAGCTTTGTCCATATTAAACTTCTGAAGATTTTTCTCAATGTATTTTTCTTGTGATAAGAACAACTTCTTCAAGTCTTTGTCTCTAGTAATTCGAATGCCGAGAATCTGCTTTGCTGGACCTAAATCTTTCATTGCGAAAGACTTACTTAACTGTTTCTTCAAAGAATCAATCCGCGAAGTATTCTTCCCAACAATAAGCATATCATCCACGTAAAGTAAAAGAACGATAAAATCGGTATCAGAAAATTTCTTCACAACTACACAATTATCAGAAGAAGTCTTCTTGTAATCCTGCTCCCCCATAACTAACATGAACTTCTTATACCACTGTCTTAGAGCTTGCTTCAAACCATATAGACTCTTTTTCAATCTGCATACATAATCTTCTTTTCCTTCAACCACAAAACCTTCAGGCTGTTTCATAAAAATCTCTTCTTCCAAGTCACCATGCAAGAATGCTGTTTTTACATCCATTTGCTCAATTTCCAAGTCTAGACTCGCTGCAATGCCTAGAACCACACGAATAGAAGACATTTTTACAACTGGAGAAAATATTTCATCAAAATCAATACCTTTTTTTCTGACCAAAGCCTTTGACTACCAATCTTGCTTTGTACCGAGGTTGTAGAGAACTATCATCTTGCTTCAACCTATACACCCACTTGTTACTCAAGGCTTTTCTCCCTTCAGGTATCTTCAGTAACTCAAATGTATGATTCTCATGAAGTGATTGCATCTCTTCATTCATCGCTTCAATCCATTGATTTTTACATACACCACTAATAGCCTCATCATAACACTCAGGCTCACCTGCATCGGTTAACAAAATATATTGATCAGAAGGATATCCAGTAGAGGGTTGTCTATCTCTAGTAGATTTTCGCGTTGGAACTTAAAATTGTTCAACATCTTCTTCATTCACTTGTTCATCCACGAAATCATTATCATGATCACCA
Organism: Limnanthes douglasii subsp. nivea; assembly: GCA_036936605.1. NCBI lineage: Eukaryota > Viridiplantae > Streptophyta > Magnoliopsida > Brassicales > Limnanthaceae > Limnanthes > Limnanthes douglasii. Next base: position 45,296,861 of record JAUPFV010000005.1, read on the forward strand.
GTATAAAAAATATGTGAACCTCTGGAAGCAGGTGAGTCACCATCCGAATTTTCTTTAACTTTTGTAGGAGTATGTGAAAACGGAATATGCCCCAAATCTACCAAGTCATTCTGAGACATAAGCACTGAATTTTGACTCTTGTCAATATCATAAATTATCTGATCTTCCATAAATACGGCATCTCTGCTCCTAATAAGCTTCTTATTAATTGGATCATGAAATCTATAGCCGAACTCATCAAGACCATAACCAATGAATACACACTGTCTTGTCTTCGAATTGAGTTTAGATCTCTCATCTTTAGGAATATGTACATAAGCTTTGTACCCAAAGACACACAAATGATCATAAGAAACATCTTTACCTGTCGAAACTCTATTTGGGATATCTTCATCTAAAGGTACAAAAGGACTAAGATTCAAGACATGTACCACTGTATTCAAAGCTTCGCCCCAAAAGTATTTAGGGAGTTGTGATTGTGAAAGAAGACATCTTACCCTTTCAATTAATTTTTGGTCTAGTCTCTCCGCTACGCCATTCAGCTGAGGGGTCTTGGGAGGTGTCTTTTGATGCCGAATACCTTGCTGTCTACAATAATCATCAAAAGGACCAATGTATTCTCCCCCATTATCACTTCTAACACACTTCAATTGTTTCCCACTCTGTCTCTCAACTGAAGCTTGAAACTGCTTAAAGACATCTAACACTTGATCTTTTGTTTTCAAAGTGTAAGCCCAAACTTTCCTGGAATGATCATCAACAAAAGTAACAAAGTACAAACAACCACTAAGTGTTCTCGTTTTGAAAGGACCACAAACATCTGTATGTACCAAGTCAAGCAAACTTGGTTTTCTTGAAGGAGCCAAGCTCTTAAAAGATACTCTATTCTGCTTTCCAGCCAAACAATGTACGCATTTCTTTAAATGAGATTTATGTATCCCACGAATGTACTGTTTCTTCCTCAGAATATCTAATCCTTTTTCACTAATGTGACTGAGTCTTTTATGCCACAAATCAAGAATTTCTTCATCATTAACAACATTGATTTTCTCAGCAGACACCCTTGCAGACATGATGTAGAGGGCTGAATATTTTTGTCCTCTTGCCACAACCAACGATCCCTTAGTAAGTTTCCACTGCCCATTCACAAAAATACTGCAATAACCTTCATCATCTAGCTTCCCTGTAGATATCAAATTCAATCGAAGATCAGGTATATGTTTAACACCCTTCAAAATCAATCTTGCACCCATGCTTGTTTCTAGATAAACATCACCAATACCAACCACTTTAGACAAATCATTATTTCCCATCTTTGCAGAACCAAAGTCACCAGAGGTGTAAGATGAGAAAAATTCTCTACGAGAAGTGGCATGAATTGTAGCACCACTGTCAACTACCCAACCATTTTCATCAGATACAGAATTCACAACAACATCATCAATAACAACGAAGTAGCTCTCTGAAACTGCAGCAACATGTTTCTCGTCACCACTTTCATCATAATTTTTCTCCTTGTTCTTTTCTTCTTTACCATTGTTAGATTTTCCAAAATTATTTTTCTTTCTCAACTTAGGACAAAATTTCTTAGTGTGCCCGATCTCATGACAGTAGTAGCACTCCCAATCTGCAAATTTATTAGACTTGTTCCGACTCTTGCTTCTACTTTTACCTCTAGTTTTCCAACCGCGATTTTCATTTCTACCACGTTTCTCAACGGCTAGAGTTTCTGAATGTGAAGAAAAGCCAACTGCTTTTCTTCTCATATCTTCATTCAACACACTACTTTTAGCTAATGCCATTGAGATATTACCTTCAGGAGCTGAATTAGAAAGAGATATTCTGAAAGTATCCCATGAGTCTGGCAGCGAACCAAGCAACCATAACGCCAAAACCTCGTCATCAAATTTGATACCCATAGCAGCCAACTGATTAATCAAGCCTTGAAAGGTATTCAAGTGATCTGTAAGAGGTGATCCATCTTGATACCTTAAATACATCAACTGTTTGAACAAAACTAACTTACTGTTTCCTGTCTTCCGAGCATATAACTCCTCAAGTTTACTTCACAATTTCCTTGCATCTGTTTCGTCTACAACATGATTCAACACATTATCATCAACCCATTGCCGAATAAAGCCACAAAACTGTCGATGAATAATTATCCATTCTGCATCAGACTTATCTTTAGGTTTTTCATCACCGAACACTGGTAAATGAAAAATTTTAACATAAAGAAGATCTTCCATCTTCGGTTTCCATATATGATAATTCGAACCATTCATCGTCACCATTCTGCTTGTATTCACCTCCATATTTGATACAAGACAAGTACACAACCTCTCGCTCTCATACCACTTTGACAAGAAATAGAAGCACAAACGAAATCTTCTTTCTTGTATCAAGTATGATAGAGATAACGATCCCAAACAAAATATCAAGTCTGAATAAAATAAACGCAAACAACACAGAACACTTTTTACGTGGAAAACCTTCCCAGTGTAGGAAGTAAAAACCACGGGACTGATTTCGGAGTCCAACCAAATATTCACTATCAGAAGATGGGTTACAAAACTATTCTCTAGATAAAACTAGAGCATACGCCACAAGAAGTATGACAACTTCATACACAACCCCAATACACAAGATAATGAACCGAAATCAGAAAACTCACTGAAATATCCCCAAAACGCAGTTAGAAGAAGATGATCGAAAAACACACTTAGATGACTCCAAATCAAAAACCCTCTGGACAGATTGTAGAGGACAAGTAGACGAGCCTTCTCACCAAAATTGAAGCCGATCGGACAACCGGAGACAGTCCGATTGAAAGCACAAAGTTCCGCCTCGAATCACCTTTTTCTCTAAAAAACTGCACTATAGAATATGATACTAATTTTCGAAAGACAATGTATAAATATATATTTATACATAAACCAAAATCCTATGTGTTATTCAAATTGGGCTTAGCCCGTATGATAATTGGACTCCCACATAGGAAGAGCCCAACAGCTGAAACCCTAAAAGAGTTAATTCGAGGATAAATAGTTTGAAATATCAATCCAAGTTTGGAAAGCCCAAAGTATGGCTGTGACAAACCATTCATTTTTAGCTTTTATGTTATCTTTTTAAAATTTACCATCTTTTTGCATTTATCTCAACATTTTATTCAACTAACTTCCACTGTAGCCGATCATTTTTAATGCATAACTCCCAACTCATTTTATTTTGATTATAAAAAATAATTTCTTATTTTATAAAAGTTTACGCTCCAATCCAATTTTTAGCCACCAGAAGGGTAAAAAGTGGAGCAATAACTTGCACGATATAAAAATAAAAAATCCACGAAGCAGAGCAATCTTACACAAAAGAAGGATGTCTGAGGAAGGCCAGCAAGTGGTAATGCTTTCCTAGACCATAGGACGGAACTAGCCGATGGAATATGGTTAAGCGTTGGTTTAAACAAATGTATTCATCAAGACATGCTCAATATTAATTGTAATTAAGGGGAGTATGCCCCGCAATAAGTTAGAGTATAAATAAAGTAAAAATATATATATAACTAAAAAGTCTTTCAATTAAGATAATATCAAAGAACTACAAAATATAACGCAACATGCACCTTCAAATGAGGCAATAACACCCACATCAAAAGAAAAGGTAAAAGGAGGCCACACATACCAACTTACATCCTCAACAAGTTCGAAAAACAAGAAGTCCAAAAAACAATAAAGTAAGAAAAAACTCATAACCACAAAACTAAGTACCGATCTCCAATCTTTGATCAACCTCGCGTCCCTTAACGGGTATCTCTTGATCTTGTGTCTGACTCATGCCTCGTGTGTCTCAACCACAGAGCGTAGGGGTCCCTAAATCTAGTTTTGTCAATCGTCTAACAGACTCGAGATAACTCCATACGAATCGCGACATGTATCATTGATTTATGCCCTAAGCCGATCCACCGTTTGAGTAAAGCTAATTTTTTCTCATCAATACTGGACGACTTAAAGACTTTGGATATGTCAACCCCTTCAGTAATCTCACGAGCTGTTCGTTAGAGAATTGGCTAGGGAATTCATAAGAAGAAATAAAGTCAACGGGACCGGAGGTTAAGGTATCACCCTCAGCACCAACCTAATCATCTGAAAGCTCAAACGTCCTAACAGGAGAAACAAAGGCTACCAAAGGAGGAGCCTCGAAGTTGAAACTCATGAAAGCCTCAAGCTCGGGATTAAAAATCACATCACGGTAGATTATTTTATCGCTTGAACGACCATGGTAAGAGGGTGACGTTCGAATATATTAGTATAAACGATGAGTAATTTCTCTCGAGACTTAATGATAAGCTTGAGATCGTGTTTCTATTGTGTTTTGGCTTCCCCAACAAGAGTTCACATTAATTTTTTAAGACTGGCAAAAACATCCTCCATGGTCTCGGTTAGACATGTGAACGACCTTCTCAGTAATCAATACTTTCCTCAACCTCTTACACCTCTTGTGCAAGATCTTATTAGATTCGTCCCCCTTCTCTAAATTCTACCACAAACGAAGTTATTGAGGTAAAAAAAGTGAGGAACATCAGTAGGAAGAGAAGAACATCATCCAAGAAGGACAACATCCAGGTGACAAACAAAGTATTTCTCTATTATGGCTATGAACAATGACATGCCCTCTTGATCCCACTTGAAGGTATCTAATGCCTTATGATTACAGAGCATTATGATTACAGAGCATTATCAAGTCGGCGCTTACTAATCATTTGTTGCAATAATTTTTTTCCTTCTCCATAATCTGACGTTAAAAATTAGTCAGGGTGGCAACAACGACAAAGACAATGTCGGGCTCCTATGGTCGTCTTCCAAAAGACGTGTGAGAACAAGGTGGAGAAGATGAAGCTCTTCACAACTAACATCCTGATGAGCCTCTCTATCTTCAACAACTTGTTTGGTATGTTGATTATTAGACTGATAATCAAGTTACTATATAAGAAGTGATTGAATTATTAAGGGATAAGGCACCCTTGGGAATAGAGATGATGATGACTCAACCAGGAGCACAAGCACGCTGAGAGGCCTCACACATTAGTTTTTTTTGGAGACTCAACATGAGAGACATCTTAGTCAATCTTTAGAACTGATAAAATTATTAGGCTGGTAGATGTCAATAAAATGACGTTGCAGCTAAGAAACATCGGAGTTACAAATATTGGGTGTGTGAAGATGGTACGCGATCCCGACTTAACTATTTGACCAAGTTTATTTTACACGGTGTCATGTGTGGAGGTACAATTCCAGGCCGAGCCAAAGCGGTTAAGCCCATTGAATTGCTTCACTGTTACGCCGAAAGTCTCAGACAATTTTTTTATTTTTGTACATCGCCAATAGTACTGGCACGAAGACTACGTTTGACATTCCCAAATCAAGTTACTATATAAGAAGTAACTGAATTATTTTAAAGTTAGGTGAAAATTAAAGTTAATAGTGCAAACAAAACATCATAGCTATTATATGGTAATAGTGTATATCAAATAAATACAAATGTTCATCTAAAAGGTTTATATACTTTTTATTCTATTGGTTTTTTCGATCTTGATTGCATTCTATTTTTTAAAATTCATTCGATCTGTCCAAGATAATAGACCTCATGAATTGAATGAACTATTTTGTCAAAAATATACCCAGTGAATACAAAATATAATGGAAGGAATGCTTGTCATCAAAGATTATAAGTTCAATTCCCTTTACAGAGTTCGAGTCCCTTTACATACACTTTCTCGGCTGAGTCTGTCACTGTGTGTGGTTTACTTTCTGGCGTTGGTTTGCAGGCTATCGCGTCATAATGAGGGTTTACCCTGTGCACACTCATTGCACTCTGAATAACGGCTGCGGGTTCTCTCCGAAAAACTAAAAATAAAATAATAAAATAAATAATGTAAATATCTATATAATCAATGAACCGTATAAATACTTACAAAATGAATCTTGAATAATTTTCAATAGTTCGGTAACCGTCTGGATGAGCCATATCATTGTCAAAATGGAGTGATTCTATTAATGCCTTATTTAAAACGTGGAAAACAAATCTAATAGTCCGATGCAGCACCACACCCAAATGATCGATCAGTCAGTTGAAATTTGGTCTTACTATTGCAGTTGCTACAACCTCATTATCTCTAGACTTTGTATTTTGAATTGCAGTTGTTTATTGGTAATCGTAATTCGGTTTACAATTTCATAAAAATATTAGCAAATTCTTTTACCTAAATGTGCAGATTTTTTAAAAAAGAATATAACTTTCTTCTAATTAAATCGACCATCGGATTATGCAGCATGAAATGTCCAGCTTTTACAGAATGTTCACAAACGAAAGAAACTTAAACACCGACTAGGAATAATGTGTGTTTATATTGGCTCTAACCGGTCTAAGGCCGATTTGCTTTCCTACATATACTATATAAAATGTCACATAAAACTATTGTTATTTGCTGGTGTGTTAGTTTATTACGTATTAACTGGCATTAATCCACCTACCTAATTCGAGTAGGGGCATTGATAAAAAGACAAAATGGCAATCTATCGATTAGGTATCTTGAATTCTGTATGAACCTGTAAACGTGAAAGTTAGAGATTTCTCTATCTATAAGCCATTTTTATTTTATAAAAAAAAAACTTCGTCTAAATTACTTATAAACCAATTTATATTTTATTTTCGAAACTAAAAATTAAAATAACTATTTCTAAACAAATCTTTACCTATGGAATATGACTTCTGAAGTACTTACTCATCAAACATATTATTTTTTAGTATTCAAAAATAGGCACGTCTTGTTCACATCAGTGAAATCAACGCACATGCTTGTACTGGTGACGGTGGTATTGGTGTTTAATGATGCATGTGCGTTGATTTCACTGATCTGAACCAGACGTGCCCTAAAGATGCATTCCCCCTACCTCGCTTTGATCAATTCGTGGATTCGGCATCACGGATTGAGAGGGATGTTCCGGAGCAGAATGGGGTGATGGGCCACCGGAGAGCGGCGACGAATCCATCGGTGGGACAAGATCGACTACTTTCTATCGCTACCACAAGTCCAATAGAGAAATTCAGCAACATGATGATGGCTTTTAACCTTGACGATGTTATGCTCTGTCGAGCTCTATCTATGATACTAAAGGGTAATGCGCTGGACAAGTTTAGCAGTTTGCCCAAGGGGTCTATTTATGATTTTGCAGGTTTATGAAGAGCTTTGAGGGAGATATTTGTGGGTAACAAGGAACTTCTGACGAGAGCGAGACTCGATCATGGACCTCTACCAAAGAACAGACGAGTATTTTAAAAGTTATGTTAAACGTTTTGTTCACTCTATGAATGCTTTACTAGACATAAAGGGAAATATGGTTGTCGCCTTCTTCTTCGAGAGGCATTGATCGGCGATGAGAGCTATATACTGACCTAATCAGATTCACGACAAAAAAACTGAGAGATCTACTGGCCCTAGCAGACACGTTCATCAGAGTGGATGATACTAGGAAAAGGGATTCACCCGATAGGCATGTTTCTGATCGTAAATGATGATGGGCCTCGCCGGCATAACATTCGTCAATCAACGCACTATGAGAACCCCTCTAGACAATTCACCCCGTTGTCCGAGACCATCTCGGTCATTTATGATAAAACGAATAGAATAACAAAGTATCAGTCCCCGCGAGTGATGAGCGTACTCGAATTTAAACAATCAAATAGGTATTTCGCTTCTACCACAATGACCACAGCCACACAACTGACGAATGCTCACAGCTCATAGAGGAAATTTAGAGATCGATTGATAACGGTGAACTCGTCCAGTTCATTAAACACCAAGACCACCGTCACCAGCCCGAGAAGTAGGAGGAAACACGTCCAGTCAACGAGGAAAAGCCATGCGATGATCAATGGGCAGATCCAGGAAAACAAAAATGGATGTTCACCATTACGGGGGGACATTCTGAGGTAACCGACGACTTGTGGATTGACAATTTGCCATCGCTGTGCAATATCACCGAAGAGAAATCCGAGGTGGCCAGTAATTCAGTCTCTGAAACCCGTAGCAGATAGCCATCTCTCTTTACTATTGCTTGAGGAATTTCCGAGGCAGCCCCCAAGTCAAGTATTAACAAAAGAGCAATGATCGACCACACAATATAAGAAGTTAAAGCTTCTTCCTCCCATAATTGCCGAGATCCTGTGACGGACCTTACGCTTAATAATAATGATCTGAGGGGGGTCAAAACACCACATGAGGATGCATTACAAGTGAATTTAGATATTGGAGGAGTAATGGTAAATCAGGTGATAGTAGATAGAGGTAGCTCAACCAATATCACATTCCAAGCTAACTACGATCGCATGCATCACGTTTCACCCTACAAACCCACCTAATGAACTTGGTTGGATACGAAGGCTAGGCGTCTCAATGTGTGAGAGAGGTCGAGTTGATGGTTAAAGTAGGTTATGGGGCCACAAAGAAAGAGCTTAAGACCTTGTTCATGATTTCAGATACTCGCAGTTCTTACCACGCAATTATCGGACGACCTTGGTTGTATCAGATGGAGGCCACCCCGTGAACTTTTAAACAATGTATAAAATACCCAGTGGGGAATGCAGACGACATCATCAGAGGAAGTCAACAGACTTCCCGAACGTGTTATGCAGTTATGATTGATCCAATAAAGCCTCTCCGATAGCAATTACCTGGCAATAGGGTGCATGATAAAATAGTCAGAGCACTACCTTCACCGGATCCTGTTGACGAGCCAAGAAAGATGGAGCACGACGAAGACCCTCCAAACTCGGTTGAGGAGTTAGTGGCAGAGGGCTACACTTTCCGACTAAGTAACAATTTGATTTCTATTTTAAGCAACTATTACTTGAACTGTTAGGAAACAATTTGGATGTTTTCGCGGGAGATGCTAGTAATGTGATAGGGGTCGACTCCTCGATTATCCACCATGAATTAGCGATCGACTCATACGCCAAGCCTGGGCGGCAGAAACAACGGTCATTTTCTGTATAAAAGCAAAAGGCTATCAACATCGAAGTGGCCAAATTATCTCGGTTTGGACATATTGGACGAGCACGGTATCTAGTGTGGGTAGCAAACCCAGTATTAGTAGAAAAGAAAGAGGGGTCAATGACGCATGTGCGTTGATTTCACTGATCTGAACCAGACGTGCCCCGAAGATGCATTCCCTCTACCTCGCATTGATCAGCTCGTGGATTCGGCATCAGTTTGTGAATTCTTTTTTTTTTTTCATGGATGCTTACTCAGGTTATAATCAGATATGACTTAACCCGTCAGACGAGGAACACACATCATTCCAAACAAAGCGAGGCCTGTACTGTTACACTATGATGCCTTTTGGTTTGAAGATTGTCAGCTCCACATACCAACGAATAGTGAATCATATTTTTAACGAGCACTTGGGAAAGCATACAGAGGCATATATCGATGACATGATCGACAAAACACACACTACCGATAAGCAACTCGAGGTACTTCAAACCATATTTGACCTAGTGCGACGGTTCAATTTAAAGCTCAACCCAGTGAAATGCTCATTTCACGTATGTAGCGGAAAATTGTTGGGTTATATAGTCAGTAAAAGATGCATTGATGTCGATCCTACCCAATTGCAAGCGGTTATACAAATGGCGCCACCAAAGAATATAAAAAAGGTCCAGTGTCTAACAGGACGTCTAACAGTATTGTCCTGCTTTATTTTCAGAGCCTTTAATAAAAGCCACCCTTTCTTCAAAATTCTCCGAAGAGCTAAAATATTCGCATGGATTAAAGAGTACAACAAGAATTTTTAGGAATTAAAAAAACTATCTCACATCGCCGGAGATACTGTCTGCCCCAGTGGTAGGTGAGCCATTGTTTTTGTACTTATCTGTCTCACATTTCTCTGTTAGTGTAGTCTTTTTTTGGAAACCAGCCGGTGTTCAAAGACCTATTTACTATGCAAGTAAGACTTTTGTTGATGCCGAGATATGACACCTCAACTTAGAGAAGCTCGCACTAGTTTGGTAATAGTCGCATTGAATATGCGCCCATACTTTCAAAGATAAACAATCACTGTTAGAACGCCGTTCCCCCTCAAAACTGTGTTACAAAAACCTGATGCGTTTAGCGGGATGACTAAGTAGAGCATCAGGCTAGGGAAATACGACATTAAATTTGAACCACACAATGCAATCAAGGGGCAGTACGTGACTGATTTTCTCACAGAATTGTCTTCGCATCGTGATACATCTCATCACAATGACACATCACTTGCAACCGAGCAGATGGAATGGGTAATTGAAACAGATTGGGATTCGAGCACATCAGGAGGCGGTGTGGGGGTTATCTTTAGATTATCCACACGAGAGGAGGTCAGACAAGCGATTCGTTTCAACTTTGCGGTAACAAATAATACTGCAGAGTATAAGGCGATGATTTGCGGCATGAAGCTAACATTAATATATGGGGCTCATCTTCTCCATATCCGTTTTGACTCATCTGGTCATAAATCAGGCTAGGGGCACTTATGATGCTAAGAATGAAGGAATCCAAGGCTACTTAACATTACTCCAGGAATATGAGTCCAATTTTGCAACAGTGGTGTACGACCAAGTCCCCCACCTTGAAAACTCTGCCATCGATGCCATTGCCAAAGCTGCAACATTAGGAGAGCATCCTCTTATCCTCACTCAACAACTGTCAACCACAAAACTTCTCAATCAGAGCAACACCATCCACACCATAAACTGTGCCAGTGATTAGAGACAACCTTACATGTTATATCTCAAATCTGATGCCCCTCCGCCCGATAAGATAGCCGCTCAAGCACTTCAACTACGGGCTGTGAAATACCGTGTGTTAGACAACATCCTATACTGAAACATTGCAACGCGACCCATGCTCCGTTGCCTCGATCAAGCAGAAGATTCTTAAGTTCTGTACGATATACATACTGGAGAAATTGGGGCACATTATGCATTTTGTAGCCTTATTCAACGTTTTCTGTTAGCGGGATATTGCTGGCCGAAATTAACCACCGATGTCGAGCGACTCATAAAGGTCAGCAATCATCCAATACAGGCCTCCTTCCAAGCGAGCCTATGTAGACCGTGGCTGTCCCCTGCCCTTTTGAAAAATGAGGCATCGACCTAGTAAGGCCATTTCCTATGATAACTGGCAAGAGACAATTCTTGATAGTTGCAGTACTTCTCTAAATGGGTAGAAGCTACAACTCTCTTTCGCACTCGATCTCAAGATATATGCAATTTCATTAACCATCAAATTTTAGCTTGGTTTGGAATACCTCACATCCTGATGACAGACAACGACCCTCAATTGCAAAACACTGTGGTCACGAAATTCTACAAACGTTATATAATCATCCAGTACTTATCCACACCATACTACCCTGAGGCGAATGGCCAGGTCGAGGTCACCAACCACATCATCTTCGAAGGGATTAAAAAGAAGCTTCAATGAGCCAAGGGAAAATGACCAGATAAACCAATCGAGGTCGTATAATCATATCGAACTACCCCACGAAATACGACCGATGACACTCCTTTCATCCTCGTCTACAGTAGTGAGGCAATGGTACCAGCATAAATAATTATACTAAGCCGCCGGTTCTCCAGCTATAAAGAAGACAATAATACTACCGACCGAGCTGATGCGATATATTATTATTTTTGTTCATCCAAGACGTTGCTAGATAATAACAACTTAACAATTTTACAAATATTAACCTAGACTAACATTGCTAGATATAAACAACCATGCAATTTTAAACGTTGCTAGATTAATGTTAAATAATAAATAGGTGTTGCGATTGGTACTCATATTTAAGTACTCCAAAATTACCTTCAAACATTACCTTGCATCATTAGATATGGAAAAAAATAAAGTCAACCAATTTGGAGTTTTAACGGTACCAAATACATAATGAATATTATAATTATATAATAATTCCAAAAAACCATATTCAATATCGAATGTAACTACCATCGTTGGTTTGTGTTTGAATCATTGAGGAATTACTTAAAGATTTCAACTCTCCTTGTTGCATGCATATCATCTCCATATTTCAAAGGTATATATCTTTTTTGAATGATATTGTTCGCGTACTCACAAACAAAAATCCCGCAGTCGAGGCTGTTCTTTTCTTCAAGAACGAAAATCCCGCAATCGAGGTTGTTCTTTTTGTTGTTGTGGGATATCTCTCATAGTCTTGATTTTGTAACCACCCTTCACAACTTGTATGTATTTTTTCTTCATGCAGTAGGCCAACTATTAAGGAATGAAAGAGTTATAAGGCTATAGTTAATGCTATAAGGTCGCGTTTGTTGTGCATGCCATCCATTAGCAATGTTACTATGCATAAAATATATACGTTGCGTTTTATTTGATATGTAGCACAACTAAGGGGATGTTGCTCCCAACCGAGGTCCTATGGGAATATCGAACTACCCCATGAAATACGACCGATGACAATCCTTTCATCCTCGTCTACAGTAGTGAGGCAATGGTACCAACATAAATAATTATACTAAGCCGCCGAATCTCCAGCTATAAAGAAGACAATAATACTATCGATCGAGTTGTGAATGTGGATGTCATAGAAGAACGGAGTGATCAAGCGCGTGTTCATACAAAACATTACAAGAGCCTGATGCAGGGATGCTTTAATGCTTGACTTAAGCCTCGTAGCTTCCAAGTAGGGGATACAATTATGAATAAATATTTTTAAGGATTTGGTGACAGAACAACCGGCAAGTTAGGACCAAATTAGAAAGGGCCATGTATTGTTATCCCTAAGGGACATAGGAGAGCATATCGCATTATCGATGCAGAGGGACATGCCTTGAAGCACCCTTGGAACATAAATCACCTAAAGTTGTATCGCCAAGAATTGTAACTTAGAGGATGCACTATTTTTCCCCCAGATGGCACATGAGGGTTTTAATGAAGCATCAGACTCTTGTTTATTACTGTAATACAATTTTAATGTTTTCGCCAATATGTGTGTTTGTTTGTTAAGTTTTCTCCATCCTTACAATTTCAAATGTGTCAATGACCACACATACGGGCTATGAAAGGGGCCATACTGAGCCCAGACTATACAGTCTATTAAAACGAACGGACTGATTGGCCACGCCTACGGGCTATGTAAAGGCCATGCTGAGCCAAATACCTTACACATTAAGCAAGCTGATCTAGTATCAAGCCCTTATTGGGCTACGTAATAGGGTCAAAAGGACCTCGCCACGAATAAGATGAGGAGAAAGTCTCACTCATAGCTATGTAGTGAGCCCTACTAAGCTTGACCTTCTAAGGATCTCTCCAAATGGTATGCTAATTAATAAACGTATGCCTTTACAACCAAGCTAGTTCTCTAATATTAGACATTAAAACAACATACCAACAGATATTTGATAAGCTAAACTTAAAGATCGCATCAAGGTTTGTTTCCTGATTACATCACAAAAAAGAAATATGTTCCAAAGTCTTACACATAAAGATAAAATTAAACATTAGGTGCCAGAGGAGGGTCATCCACCTTAGATGCCAAAGGATCCACCTCGGTTTCGTGCTCCACACCCATCGTAGCCTGGGTAGCTACCTCGCCCACATCCTTGTTTGAAGGTACCAACCCAGAAGTAGATGCACCACCCACCCGCGGTCCCCGTTCCACATATACAAATTTTTCTATCCACCCCAACCTCATGCCAGGATTAAGCGCTAACAGCTCCGCCAACATCTTCTGTTGATTTGTGACCATCATTTCCATGTCAACTTCCATTACTTGCCTCTCCCGCTCCTCCGAGTTGGCCTCTGTTTTCTTCTTCAGCTGCTTACGCTACTGCTCTATTCTACTCTTTAGGTCATCCACCATAACCGTTAGCTTCCTATTTTCTACTATTAGCTCAACGATGTGCTCAGATTCTCCTCCATCATTTGCATTTGGGCTATATTTTGTGCGAGCAGACCAAAACTCTGCGACATCAAGTCATCATTTCTCTTGATGAGCATATTATTCTGCGCTATAAGGTTAATGTTTCCCGTGGTCAGTTCTTTACATTTCTCCTCGCAAAAGTCCTAAGCACCTTTGAGCGTGGCCACTTCCTACCAGAGCCAATGATTTTCCTAATATATTTTGTCGCTCATGGGAATGCTGTAAAATAATAACTCCGGGCACCGTTTGAGCTGCTCGAACATCAACATCGATGGGTGGAGTATCACTACATTTGAAGGAGAGAACTTGTCAGCCATTTTGCAACCACGAGTGGCCTCGACTTCTATATTCTTTGTTGTTAACAAATCTGTTCTTAATATATTTACAAATGAATACCATATGCTCACCTCTTGCATAAAGGGAAAAAAGGGTCGTACACCTGATGTCTTCACAAAATGCTTCATCCTTCGAGCTATCTTGTCGGGAATATGTTTTTTCTGCTCACCTCCCTCATCATTTTCTTTTGCTCAACTCGGTTGACCATCCACTCGAGCCTCATCTAATACTATCACCTCGGGGGCTTCCCCCGTTCTACTCGGCCTAAGAGCCTAATATTCTGGCACCTTGTTTCTTTCCTCACCATCAGTTTCTTCATCCACCAATTGCAGCTTCCTCGTCCTAAGGGGAATTGCCTCAACAATCATGCAATAATTCTTTTGTAAAGAGATTTCTATATCCTCGATCTCTTCATCATTTTCTTGAGCGGGCCGAGTACGCTCCTTTACTACTTCATTCCCCAGTTGGGCAACATTATCTTCCTGCTGGTTCACCTCCTCAACATCCTAAATTGCTAACAACTCTCCCTCCTTTTCATTTTGACCTTGCCAGGAAGAAGACCCTTATGTCTCCTTTAATCTTCGAATCTGGAGCACTGCCAACAATACCCCCGTACTATTACGGTCAAGACACTTCTGCTCCATCAGTGCCCGTATTCATTCTGTAGTAGCCACTTCTCCACTATCAACCATTGTCACATTCCCGTCCTTTGCAATTACTAACTCGGGAATCGGCCACAACCCATCTCCCAAATATTTTACTTGTGTGAACAACCGAGATGGTTCTTGTAACCACATAAAACTTGATAAATTTGATACTTGGAGCAATACATTTATAGACTCTTTTGACAACCTTTTTTTACACCACTCATGGTGCTTCCCTTCACCTGCACAATCAAACACTTGTGTTAACATTAGAATTTACTTGTTAAGGCTACGAGTTATACAATATTTTCCTTACACTTGGCTTTCCACTACCGTTCTAACTGAAGATTCATGACCGCATTCTCATGCTCCCAATTTTACGACACAAATACGAACGAATGGTTCCAATTTTTGTCAGAAGTGAGAATTTCAACTATATTCCTCATCCCGTTCAACTATGTGTAAAAAAAGGGAGACTTCTTCTCGAACGCGTCGAGTACGCTCCTTTACTACTTTATTCTCCAGTGGGGCAACATTATCTTCCTGCTGGTTCACCTCCTCAACATCCTGAATTGCTAACAACTCTCCTTCCTTTTCATTTTGACCTTGCAATGAAGAAGACCCTTATGTCTTCTTTAATTTTCGAATCTGGAGCGCTGCCAATAATACCCCTGTACTATTATGGTCAAGATACTTCTGCTTCATCAGTGCCCGTATTCATTCTGTAGTAGCCACTTCTCCACTATCAACCACTGTCACTTTCCCGTCCTTTGCAATTACTAACTCGGGAATCAGACAAATCCCATCTCTCAAATATTTTAGTTGTGTGAACAACCGAGAAGGTTCTTGTAACCACGTAGAACTGGATAAATTTGATACTTGGATCAATACATTTATAGACTCTTTTGACAACCTTTTTTTACACCACTCATGGTGCTTCCCTTCACCTGCACAATCAAACACTTGCGTTAACATTAGAATTTACTTGTTAAGACTACAAGTTATACAGTATTTTCCTTACACTTGGCTTTCCACTACCGTTCTAACTGAAGATTCATGACCGCATTCTCATGCTCCCAATTTTACGATACAAATACGAACGAATGGTTCCGGTTTTTGTCAGAAGTGAGAATTTCAACTATATTCCTCATCCCGTTCAGTTATGTGTAAAAAAAAAAGACTTCTTTAGTTTAGTTACATCCACAACACCAAGCAAGTCTGCAAGACAGACCGAGATACCTAATAGATGTGAGCTCAGTATAAAACTAAGAACCATCCTTCACTTATTCATAACCATATGCATGCATAATACCTAATATGCCTGTAAAGCTAAAAAGGTCTCGTATAAGAGTGGGTAAAGGGAACCATATGCCCCAATCGAATACGATGGTATATAGGTATGTTTTATCTTCTCTTACCTGATAAGGGTGCTCCTCGACCTCTGGTATCCTTACTATTACATCATTGGGTATCTTGTACCTAGCCTTAAAACTTAGTAGATCGTCCTCATCAATATACCCATATTTTGGGGTTCTCTCTAGGAAGGCTGGGTCTTCATACTATGATTCTACCCCATTCACCCATTCTCCTTTTTGTTTACGTTTTTCTTTGGAGCCATCAAGATTAGTAGAATGGTTGCAATGATATAATCGAATGTATAAGAGAAAGTAAATCACATGGATAACTCACGAACGAGCACCACTACTAGTAATGGGGGTTTTTATTTTCCATAGTAAAGGAAAGGTGGGTTCTACACCTATGGCAGAGCCAAGAGGGTTCTGATGAGTCCGAAATTTGTTGTCACTCTTTATAAGAGCCGGACATGGGCAATTCGGACAACATCCACCCACTAAACCGTCCAAACAAAACTAATGTACTAAAAACTTAATCACTTCAAGACTAAGCTAATTAACTACCTGCTTAAAAATAAATGGGTCTTTGAACTCGACCCGAATCCATAAGTCAACCTGAAATCCCATGTGGCCCATAATTAAGGGTATAAATACCCAACCACTTTCCTTTAATGAGGGTAATGAAAATTAAATACAACCAGGCAGCTCAATTCTCCCTCTACACTCTATCCAAACATTAAATACCTTCAAAATACCACAAAACTCTGGACTAAATTATCCTCAAACGAAAATAAACCTCACCAAATTGGCAACCACAGTGGGAGACGACAGTGCCTGAATCTAGCATTCGAAACCATCTTGAAACACCAGTTCGGATGAATCCGGACGTGCAAGAAGTACCACCAGCTTTGGCCGAAGTGGTGGGAGAAAATGATGAATATACCATTGAGGAGCGAGATAGGATAAAAGTTGAAATAAAAGCTCTGAGGGCTGCCAAAAGAGCAAAGATGAGCACAAAAGAGAAGTCCAAGGCTTTAGTAGCACATCATACTGACAATCCAAGGGAACATGAGCCCTCAAAAACCCATGTGAGCACAAAAAAGACTCATACTAGATCAAAAAAGTCTCATCGGTCCAAACCGGTGGAAAGCTCTGATTCAGACTCAGAATCTTCCAGCAGCTCCTCAGGCGAAGATGGAGTCAAAGAATCCCTGTCATCCAGCAGTAGTGATGAAGGCCGTTCGAAAAAGAAACAAAAGTTAGTCAAAAAGTACTCAAGAAAAACGGATATGCATGGAAAGTTAAAGAGGCATATATGCAAATGATCGTCTCATAGTCGGAGACACGTAGATCGGATGATGATGGATCCTTTTGCCTTCCATAATGAACCATGTATCTTTGCAACTCCTAATGAGGATACCGTTTTCAGTCGTGGCCGGAATTGGAGACAATCTCCATTGTCCTCCAAGATCTTGTCCGGAAACCTCCCTAAGAGGTTTGACAGTACAAAAATGGAAAAATACGATGGCAATAAAGACCCGGATAACCACTTGGAACAGTTCAAAAAATTCATAATGAATTTTGATGATGACGACAAGTTGCTTTGTAGAGCATTCTCCTCGTCATTTACGGGGAGTGCTCTAAAGTGGTACAACAGTTTGCCACGAGGCTGCATCAAAAATTTCGATACTTTTTGGGTGGCTTTTCGAAGATAGTTTGTTGGAAGCAATGAGGTAAAGGGAAATGGAGACATAATTATCCATTGTGCTCAAGAGCCGAACAAATCTCTAAAAGAATACATAAGTCGCATTGTAAACACCAAAAATAGATTAGCTGATTGCTTCGAACAAGTAGCAATAACTTCTCTAAGGCAGGACTTAAACCCTGGAAACTTTGCTGATTCAGTAACCAGAAAAAGGCCATGACCTTGGAAGGTTTGCTGAATCACGTCGGAAAGCAGAATAATATAGATGAAACAAAGAAAACTAGGGTGCACAGGAAGGTGAGGTATGCTCCGGCTGCACCAAATCCAAACCAAAATCAGTCCGGAAACAAGGTTAGGGAGGTCGGGCAGAGTCATAACAGAGCCAAAGCTCAGTCTCAGCTAGCTGCACCAGCCCAAAGTCAACAATCTAGAAATAAGCAAGGGCCTTGGGTTCAATCAGAGTGGTTTGCTGAATTAAAAGAAAGCGTAGCCACTATTTATGACAAAACAAATGACGAAGTACATTATAGGAGGCCGGCTGTGTTACAATTGTTTCTGCCAGTATCACAATGATACTGGCCACACCATTGAGGATTGTATTGCTTTGAAGCAAGAAGTCCAAAATAAGGTCTAGTATACTCTCAGGATTTCTACAAAATAAGGTCTAGTATTGCTTTGAGGATTGTATTGCTTTGAACGAAACGCCTAGTATACTGCCAGGATTTATACAAACTTTTGTCGGTAATTAATGATAGTGTCTCCGTTCATTCGAAACTTCTTGCTCCTTAAAAAATACCGTCTAAATAAGGTCCATAACATGCAGAAATGTTTTATGGATCCCTCCGGTAACCGATTATACCACTTTGAGATGGAATCCTTAAAGGTTTGAGAGAAATCAAGACACAGTAGCTTGTCATCATCCTCGAAATTTATCATAAAATTTTTAAACTTCTCAATATGATTAACTGGGTCTTCGAAATATTAAACTACTTCAGCAAACTCCCGACTAGATTGTCCGAAGACAAAAGAGACGCCCTCTATTTATGAACTGAATTATACAGAAAGACCCTCATCAGAAGGATAATCACGCCTTGTCTTCTCTCATCCAAGTCGGTGTAATGGTCTTCATCTTTAGAACTCTTCACCAACATATGATCAATATACACTTAAAATTTTTGTATGATCTGGCCCTTAAAAGCCTTGTTCACCAACCATTGGTAGGTAGTTCAAGTATTCTCTAACCCGAATGACATTAGTTTATAATTGTATAGACCCATTCCGGTTATGAACGAAGTGATTTCTTGATCCCACAGATCCATCGGAATTTGGTTATAACCTTTGTAGGCATCCATGAACGATAAAAGCTTTTTCATAGAGCTTAACCCACAAGTTACCTTTGTTTAGATCGCCGAACTCAAAATATATGCTCCATTTTCTGTTCTTATTTTTCAGGATGAAATGCTTTGCCGTCTACATGGGGTATTGGGTTTCTCGTATGTGGCCTATCTTTGACAATCAGTTCACTACCGCCATGATTTCTTCAGATTTAACAGAGAAAAAATATAATATTTTCTGTATAATTTGACGTATGTTACGCCGGATGGACAACTTATGTAAAATAATATATGCTGGTACACCTGTAACATCCTAGGTATTTCATGCGAACATATGAACATTTTCTGATAAAAATAATTCAATCTTTCTCGTTTCTCTAGTGATAACATGGTGCCAACCTTCAAGGTTTGACCGTTAGTAAAGATATAGTTTTCAAAAAAATTATCCAGGATAAAAAAACCGGGAGTCTCTCTTTGAACATCCACATCACCAGATTCCGAGATTGACCTCTGAAACTTCTATCCTTTCTTAGCCTCAATATTCCAGATTTACTTTGGGGCCAAATCTGTTTTGTAACACTCTCTAGCCACTTTTTGGCTGTTTTGGACTATGCCCACGTTGCTTCCAACCACATAATTTGAAGATTGGTGAACTGTTGAGGCGATAAAGTGCATCCTTGACAATTAAGATCTACCAAATATCGCATTATATGATGTTGGTGCGTCCAGTACTATTGAAAAAATTATTACCTCCTTCATCCCGCAACCTTGCTTTATAACTCATTCAAATTATCCAATCACCTCAGCAGTCATTTAAGTGAAGGCCATACTAGTCTGATCAGATCAGATGATGTTTGGAGGGTTTTTCATCAGTTTGTACGTGGTCATGAGTAAGATATCAGCAGAGCTTTCAGAATCAATTAACTCTTTGGATTTTTCTCCCCACACCACAAATATCACCGCATCTTGATGTGGTCCATCCACTTCTCTCATATCATCATCATCATCAAAACACAACAAGGGCGATGGGCTTTTATATAGATGAGTCGAAGCAAATTCTTCCAATTGGGTTGCCCGACTCACTACATGTGTTTATTGAGAAAATTTAGTAATTTTTAAAATATTATCCCCACAAAAATATAGTTAGAGGCTCAATTTGTTTATACAACTCAGTAACCTTCCCCTTGGGCTTTAAAGGTTCCTCTATCATTATAACTGGTGAGGATAATTATCGCCTGAGGGTAGGCTTGTAATTTGTTTGGTGTTTAATAGTAGTATGTGAGTGTTTTATTTTTAGTGTAGAGAGTAGAGAGATAATTAAGCTGGCTGGTAGCAGTTAATTCTCATTACCCACACTTAATGCAGGTGATTGGGTATTTATACCCTAATGTTTGGTCCCTTATGGGCTTTCGGATCATGTTTTAATGGACCCGGGTCATGTTCAAATACCCATGAGCTCTAAGTAGGAGAGCAAGTAGCTTAGTCAAGTAGTGTTTAGGTTTTTTAGTACTTTTGTCATAGTTCGAACAGTCCTATGGTCTGAGTGTTCGAAGTGATCTGTCCGGTTCAAAGTGATATGTCCGGTCCGGAGGCCTTGGACCGATCTGTCCTTGTCCGGGGAGCATGCAGAATTCATACTCATCAATAACAATACTTCGGCCATGGTTCAGATTCAAATAGGCACGTCAAATGAGTCCACTGTCTCTACGATCATTAAAGTATTTCTTGTTCTGGACCCACTACGACCACCTCCCTTTTAAACAGATTTATGTTCGGAGTCTGTTGCTGAGACAAGTAATTATCTTAATGAATGTTGTTAGCTTCCCGTTCTCGATTAATACTCAAATTTATCTTGTTAAAACTATACAATCCTTTATCTCATAATCGACGTCCTCGTGATGGTTGCAGTATCTGCTACTTCTCCCCTCCCTCAAAGTCTGAATTAAATAAGGTCGAACCCACCTATTCGACATCAACCTTACTGGCCGTTAGACATTTATTAACTGTTGATTTTTTCTCAGTCTCGATGGTGCTTGACTTGGACCCTTGGTCGAAATGTTGTCGGAGGGTGTGATGTTTGGATATGCGGGTGACTTTTGATAAATACCCATGGGTGATTGCATATTCTAGTGTTTTTTTGTTGAGACATAGAGGCCAAATCTGACGCTTAAGTCTCTTACATAATTATTCTCTTATGAGCTTGTACTAGCAAAGCACTGAAGGTTAAGGTTTCTTTCTTAACAACGTTGTCTGTTAGAGATCCGGGGAGAAGCCCTTGCCTATACGCAGCAAAAGCGACCATATCGGTTTTTGTTTGAACAAAACGCCTGGTATACTCCCCCAAGATTTCGAGAAGATCTTGTCGGAAATTAATGATAGTGCCTCCGTTCCTTTGGAACTTCTTGCTCCTCACAAACAATTGTCTGAATAATGTCCATAACACACGAAAGTTTTTTATGGATCATTCCGGTAAGCGATTATACCACTTTGATGTGGCATCCTTATATGTTTGAGAGAAATCACAACACAATAACTTGTCATCATCCTCAAAATTTATCATAAATTTTTTAAACTGCTAAATATGGTTATATGACTCTTGGATCCCATTGAACGTTTCCAACTTCGAAATATCAAAACACTTCGGAAAGCGCCCCGCTAGAATGTCCTAAGACAAAAGAGATGACCTTTAGTTATGGATTGGGTTATATAGGTTACCTATAACCCTTCATTCATAACTTTATAAAGACCTTTCTTAGAAGGTTTTACAAATTAATTACTCACTATATAATCAAACTCTAACTTCCAGAGGGAAATTGAATGTGTGTCGTTGCTTGCTATTGTTCTTCTCTACCTACTATCACCGTCTTGTTCTTTGGTTAATATATCGACGTTTGTTTATCCAAAATTTCCCCTATCTTTCTCGAATCCCTTACATGCCGGTAAGTCCGGTGATAATCTCAATACTTCTTCGAACTTTGTCTCTTAAAGCTCCTCTTATAACGACGATTTATTTCGTGAGAACATGATTTATCCGAGTCGTAAAAAGAATAATCACTTGATACTGAAGAGTCATAACCGTGCCTTGTCTTTCTCTATTTTATCGACACATAAAGACTTTCATCCCTTTCCTCCTTACGCTTATCCTTCAATTGATGACCATACTTGGTTATATTGCTTTCAGAAAATTGATCCTTTCTTACCTCAGATCGGACCTTTCTAGCGGCTATCGTAGCATCATTTTCAACATTTAGTTTGGAAATATCCTCCAACAATTCTTTTTGCTATGCCTCCAGAGCTGATTGATCGAGTGGATTTTCAACAAATTGATCATTGTACTATTTTTCTTCGAACAACTGTTTCTCGGACATAGCTCCAAATACTAATCTCTCAACTCTAACTCCGGGTTCCTTTTCCATTTCAGTGTTCATCTCTCTTAAACAATTCTTGATCGTGCTTAACTTTTTCTTTTATTTTAGAAATCGAATCCTCGTACCGGATCACTCTCATTGTGGTCGCCAATGATAGTTCCAGATATATCCGAGATATTTGGTCTAAGATATGGCAAGAGTTAGATTCCAGAAAGATAAACACTGGTTTTTTAAGAGAGAAAATGTCACAAAAATAGAAATAAAATAATTATTGTCAATTTTCCCTAAAAAGGGAATGTTGCTTTATGTAGTAATGTTAGTGGGCCCTAAACCACATCTTCGGTTCATTTATGGCTATTTCATTCCATTATTTTACTAATCTTAAACACATGTATTCTTTACTACATTATATACCCTCAACAATATTACACATTTGTTGAGCCTATTTTACAATACTTATATTAGACCAAATTAGCCAAATATTATAGAGATCCGACTAATGATTCAAATAAATCACATCCTTATAAAATTCAACATAAAATTTTATTATACTAAACCTTATTTTTTCACCATTTTTCTCGTGGTGCTTTAAAGTCATCTATTCTATTACACCAAAAATATTAGCAACCATTTGGCTTGATCTAAAATGAGTGAGTGTATATAATTGTGGCTCAACCTCAACTAGCAAGAGGTGTTTGAGGGTGCACCCGAAAAATCAAATCTGTACGGATCTAAAATCTAAAACGGACAATATCTTGCTAGTCCTCCGTACACTCATTACCAGTCATGGCACTAAATACATTGAATACACTCATAAAAGGTAAGCTGGAGTCGGATAAAAAAGATTTATTTTGTTAAGTTTTGGTGTCCTCCCTTTTGAGCATCCGTTTTTTTCACTTTCATAGGAATCATAAGGGATCCTACGAGGAATCATATGTGGATCCTACAGAGACTATGCCTGCCGTATTCAGAACCAGTATAGGTACCTGAATCAATTATAGAATCCATGGTGTTATATTTTTTTGTTTCTTATTGAATAAGTACAAAATCTTGTTTCATTTTATGCTTATCATGAGTTATATCCTTATTACTCGGTTTACACTAGGTTCAGTAGTCTTTTCCCCAAAATCAGAAGATGTATATAACTTTTAACTTTTTTCTATATTCAAATGCTTACTTTCAACTCTTAACAATCAGATTGAATCCAGCCAAATGCTGGAAAGATAAAACTTATTTTTGGGTTTTGATCCTAAACAGAACCAGTCGGAGAATGGACCTTAAACACATATTACTGAGCAGTGAGCAGGGGCGGATCCAGGATTAGAATTAAGGGTGTGCCAAAAATATCATTGAACTAAAAAAAGTCTGCGTATTATATAGTCAAAATAAATTAATATACTATTACAACTAAAAATGAAAATCTATTTCTAGTCTAAACGTAATTGCATTCTTCTCTTACTCATGCCTTGAAAGCGCTTGATAATATCTCGATCATCGATTGTAGCAAACACTTCTTTCTCCACAAATGTCACTAAACTATCATTAAGCCATGGATTGGACATTCGGTTTCTCAACTCATTCTTCACATATTTCATACTAGAAAATACTCGCTCAACACTTGCGGTGGCCACCGGTAATGACAAAGCTAGCTTTAAAAGCTTGTACACAAATCCAAACGTGTTGTGTTTTTTTGTACGCACAAGAGTCCTACATAGATCCGAGATACTCTTCAAATCGGAAAAATTATCGTCCATCTTCACACACTCAATATAAGTCTCTAGTTGGCTAGACAACTCTTTATCACTAACATCCACAAAGTCATTTGGGTATAATCTTGCCAACCTCACAAGTGAGTTAGTGTTAAAACCTTGAAATGAAGAACAAGGATTCAAACATATATAACAAAATAATTACATTTAATACACTTAATTTCTGAAATTTCAAACTAGCTTTAATTTTTTTTCTTTAACATTCACTAATTTGTTTGAAATTGATTTTCAAAAGCTTTGAAATTCTCTTTATAAATCAATTTTTTTTCATGATTCTTGTTAAATTAAACAATTCTAACAATTCTAAATCAAGAGATTCCACTAATTCTCAAATTGATTTCTTAACGTACTTTGTAGGAAATACTAAACCCACATTAACATACCGATTCTCAAATTGATTTATTCACATAGTAGAAAATACTAAAAGCACATTGACATACCTAAAATCAAAGGATTTCACTGCTTCAATGCTGCGTTTTTATGTTTGTAAGAGAAAATAGGTGATTTTGATTGAAGATGAGAGGGTAGAGGACACTGCTGCGTTTGAGGAGAGAGAAAGAGAGAAGCGGATTTCCACTGCTTCAGTGTTGCGTTTTTTTTTTATGTTTGTAAAAGATGTGATTTTGATTGAAGAGGAGAGGGTAGAGGAGGCTGTTGCGTTTGAGGAGAGAGAAAGAGAGAAGCGATTGCGTTTTGAGGGAGATAGAGATAGGGGTTGATGTGTTTTGGGAGAGAGAAAAAAGAGGGCTGCTGAGTTGGGGAAATAAGGAAGAAAAAGAAATAAATAAATAAAAAAGAAAAAAAATTAAGAAAAAAAAGAACGAAGAAAAATAAAAAAATAAAAGATTTTTTATATTTGTGTAGATTTAGGGTTTAGTTGGGGGCAAAATAAAAAAGGAAAAAAAAAGAACAATTTAGGGTGGTCCAAAGTTTGAACTCAAGGTTAAAATATGAATACTCTTACCACTGCACTAAACTTATTTTTAGAATTTAGGGTGGTCCATGGCATACATGACCACCCCTAGATCCGCCCCTGAGTAACCCTCGATTGTACTCTAAGCAGCAAGCGTGCAGACGAACCTTTGTATTTCAACATTAACTTTGATTTTTATAAAAAAAATTGGATACTTCTTTAGCTAGGTTTTAATATAATTATGTAAATGGACCTACTTAATAAGAAATATCCTAGTTAATATGATAATATCTCGACAGTGTCTTATAATGATTTATGGCCGCCGGAGAGAAGTGGTAAGGTGTATGAACGTTTTTGTAAAGTGAACTGCATTTGGACTGGTTTGGTGCCAAACTAGTAGCAACCAAACGTTTTGGTCCTGAATATTGCCCAGTCCATGTCGTATATGTATTGGTTCGGTCTTTTATACGCGTAAACCAGTCTTATCCGCGTGGTGTCCGTGTTTTATACGCGTAAACCAGTCTTATCGGCGTGGTGTCCGTGTTTTATACGCGTAAACCAAGTCTTATCCGCGTCGTCTCCGTGTCTTTAACGCGTATACATTATAACATAGTACCTATAAATTCCCACATACATTTTGTTCCAGAATCACGCTCTATCAAATCATTATACAATATTTTGTACCTTTCTACTCTTTTGAGCTGCAGGTCCTTTTTGCTTAAAGTTTTATTTGTCTCAAATCTACTGCATCGTTCCTTTTTTCTTATCAGCGATGGAAATTCTAGAAACTGAAAGCGCGTCTGAAGATGAAAGAAAGATAAGCGATCCGTACTAAGGTAAATCGAAACAAGCTTTATATTTACTTGGTGTATTAGGATAACTTATTTATGGTTGGAAACCAATACATATTATATCAGCAGTATTTGGGTTAATCACCCTATCCAGGGTTAAGAGATTGATAAGATCTCCTGTCTATAGCTGTCATTTCATCCAGTCTCATTATCTACAGGTTCCAAAATTTCCATGGTTAAGACTCAGATGAAGCCCCCAATCTGTTAGATTACTTTCTATGGAATCTTGGTAAGGAAACCGTCTCATCGGACAATATTCCATAGAACGTAATAAAATAAATTGTGGACTTCGTCTGTCTCTTAAGCGTGGATATCTGGGTGATGATGTGGGACGAGTAGATAATAAGACCGAAGAGAATGATGCTAAAGATCGGATTTCAGGTCATTCACTTGACCTGGATATCTTGGTGATGATATTGAATGTCAAGATAATGATATCAAAGAAAATGATGCTAAAGATTTGGGAGCTGATTTAATTATCCGAACACTTAAGATTTATATTGATTTTTGTTGTTGTTTGTTCTTCATTAACAGAGGGATGGATGAATTATCAATATCTGTTTTGTTAGTAGGGGTTATATATATGGTTAAAACTAGTATTGAGTTTGTTGAGATATGCCCGGACTTGGGTCGCCATAGGTAGGGAGGTCACCACGCCGGCTTCGACTTTGAAAATCAGCAGAGACGAGTGTCGCGGCTACTTGTTTGTGAAGACTACGGTCATGAGAGGGGCAGCATCCCAACACCGAACCTGGTGCTATGCAGATAAGTAGGAGCAGTGAAGGGGTTTTCCATTCGAGAGGCACAATTAACGGCAGCTTGGGGCAGTGAAAGGGCTTGGATCGAGATCAGGAGGGGGAAGTTGTCGAAGGACATCCGCCCTTGTTCGAAAGCCTTCCAACTTTGGTACGCCGCAAAACCTTACTGTGATAGTCTTGAAGGTTTGAGGTTAATAGGTTTGAAAGTAAATTTGATGATTTCACAACACGTGGGTGATAGAATACAAATAATGTATTCTATCATTGGGGGTACAGGCTGGTAAGGTGGCTGCAGGACAGCAGGAAGACCCTCCGTGTTGCACGATTTCTCGGCATAAGAATACATGTTCAAATATTGGCTGTATATTGCCTTCAGGAAATACATATTCCACTTTCTGATGCTTGATGTGCAACAGCATTTGAAATAATAAAAGAGAGAAAACTAATTGCATTCTAACGAAAGCTTTCTCCCGGTAGAAATACAGAAAAGTAATGCCAATTACCTTGAGGAACAGACTCGGCTGTGGCGTGACACAGCGTTGCTAAGAGCGAAAAAAGACAAAACAAGGGATAACTATGGTCATGAAGAGAGCCATAAGACATCTACCTCTTTTTTGACTGGGATTAAAATTGCTGGTAGTTGTAAAGCCATTAAAAAGACTCACAGAGGAACAAGAAAAGTGTAACGGCTACCATCGGAGAGTGCAAACAAAATAACCAAAGTGTCACGGAGATTCTATTGGTCTCCTGCCACATCTATACTCCTGCCAGATCTATACGTTACTTTTAAATCTTAAATTAATGTCTCTTTGATTCTACTTATTTATATCTCTAAATCTATATCAATGTGTAAGGAAACATAAACTCAAAAGGGATAATTATAATTCAAAGTTATTCTACTTCTCTATTGCCTATTCAAATACTATCAAAGGGAATTTGTGTTCTTAGAGGTAATCTTCTTACTTATAGCATTATCTCAAAGTTCTTATTCTACTATTTTTCGAACATTTCGTCGGGTTTCTAGTTTGGATTTATCGTGCCTAATGAGTCGCCATCGATCTTCCAGACCCGGACTTTTTTTCCTCCTTCAAGTTAAGCAATCATGGAAACTAGGGCCCAAGCTTTGATCGAGGTTAACAAACAACTTGAGGAGATGAAGCAAGTTCAGGTCGATCTAGCCAAGCAAAATGAAGAAAATCGTGTGGCTCAATTCCAACAAAACGATCTATTGAGGAATGAGATGACTGCTCGATTCAATGATATTAAGAACATGTTTGTGTAGTTACGCCCTATTACACAGAACCCTGAAAAGCGTCCGCGGGTCAACAACGATCCTTCACATTCCGGCGTTTTCACGACGCTTCCCCGAACATTGTCTTCGGAACCACCTGATTCATTGAACCTTGTCTAAGGTTCGAATCGTAGAACCGATCAGGAGCGTAATATGACAGTAACAAGCGGTTTGCTCACCCGCCTTACTAAGGTTGGGTTTCCTATTTTTGATGGATCCGACCTACGCGATTGGGTTTTCAAACGCGAACAATTCTTTGCACTTGACGGAACGCTAGATGAATTGAAGGTAAGACTCACTACTATCCATATAACAGGAAAGGCATTGCAATGGAACCATAACTATATTGCAGAACGTTTCAATCGATACCCACCATGGACAGAATATGTTCTTGCGATATCTACTCGTTTTGGAGGATTGTATGTTGATCCATTATCGGAGTTGGTTAGCTTACAACAAGGGGCAGATTCATGATAAATTCGAGTGTAAACTCACACGATTATCCTTACCACGAGCCCATGCATTAAGTATTTTCTTGACTAACCTAAATCCACATTTGCAGTTTATGTACAACTTCATGTGAGACAGTTTCAAATGTAGAATCCGTTGAGTCAGAACAAACACAACCTCTTATGATATAGCTACATGAACTGACTGGCAACAAAACCTTCAATTGTATCCATTTGACGGGACAAAGTGGTAAGCAAAAGATCCACATTTTGATTAATCCCGGGAGTACACATAACTTCTTGGACCTAAAGGTTGCCAACGAAATCTGTTGCCCTCTTGAAGTGACAAAACCGATGGTGGTTTCCGCAGCCCTAGAAAGCACAATTGTTACAAAATACAAGTACAGCAATTTTTCTTGGAAAATACATGGTTATGATCTCACCGCCGAGGTAGGAACTTTAAACCTTGATTGTTGTGATTTTATGCTAGGTATTCAATGGTTGCACACCGTTGGTCCAATTCTATGGGATTTTCTCAACCTCCGAATGGAATTCAACATTAACGGTTTGAAGCATGTGCTGCGAGAGAATGTAAAAACGGGATGAAAGGCGATCAAAGGAGCAAGTTTGAACAAGTTAATGCTTCAAGAACCTCAAATCGCATTGTTGTTTGTCCATGAGATAACAAATGACGTTTTAGACGACTTAAACCTGAAAGCTCTTTTGTCTCATATTTCGGCGATCGGAACAAAATTCTCTAAGGACTCTATGCTGCGTGAGTTGATCGGTTCGTACTCTAAAATATTCGTAGAACCCAAAGCTTTACCGCCTTTTCGCGAAGGGTCCAATCACAAAATTCCAGTGTTAAGCGGTTCTAATCTCGCTAATCTCCGACCCTGTCGCTACTCATCACTTCAAAAATATGAAATAGACAAGATGATAAATGATATGTTTAACCAAGGAATAATTGAACATCGCTCTAATCTGTATGCTTCCCCAATTGTCTTAGTAAAGAAGAAGGATGTTACTTGGAGGTTATGTGTTGATTATCGCGGATTAAACAAGAAAACCATCAAAGACACATATCCTATTCCACTGTTAGAATACATGTTAAATGAATTGGGTGAGGCTGTATACTTTTCGAAATTGGACCTCCGTGCGGGTTTTCACCAACTACGAATATCACCCGAAGATATATCTATAAGACAACATTCAAGACTCACTCCGGAAACTATGAATATCGTGTTATGTCGTTTGGTCGCACAAATGGCCCTTGTACTTTTCAAACCTTCATGAATCACGTTTTTAGTGAAGTTACGAGAAAGTTTGTACTCGTCTCTTTCGACGATATCTTTGTGTATAGCTCTACTTGGGAAGCACATCTCACCCACCTACAATCTGTCTTCGAGATCTTTCGCCAATAACAACTTTACCTCAAAGAAAGCAAATGTATTTTTGGAGCAACTATAATTGAGTATTTAGGACACTTCATTTCGGTAAAGGGAGTTCAAACTGATCCGGGCAAAGTCGACAGTATTACACAATTCCCTACACCATCGACGCAAAAACAGTTACGAAGTTTTTTGGGACTTGTTGATTATTATCGGCGGTTCATCAAAGGATATAGTGTGATCGATAGGCCCATGTCTAACTTGTTAAAAAAAGATGGTTTCGAATGGAATGAAGAAGAAAACGTGGCTTTTACGGCTTTAAAAAGAGTTTTATCGTCTGATGAGGTTTAACTTTGCTTTAGTAAATTGCTAAGAAAAAATTCTATAGAGAGAAAATGCTTAAGAGTTTTTTAGAGAGAGAAAACACAAGTATAAATGAGCTTTAAGTAAAAAGTGTTCAACCCCTTTATTAGAGTAGTTAGGTAGTCTTAAACTCAATCTGTTACAAAAATAGACTAATTGCTATTTAGTCCTTACAAATTATACAAAGTTACAATTGCTTCCTAAAACTTACACTATTGATAAATCAAGGATGAAACTTACATTAATTACAATTAAGTCCCTAAATTTATATTATTTACAAATTAATCTTTAAAAACTTATTTCCATATCAGAAGCCCTCTAGTTCTCATGTCAGTAAATGTATGAGAACTAAAAACTCTTCGAAACCGTTTATCTTCGAATCGTCAACCTGCCATAAATCAAAAAACAATCTATTTTAAGCCATTGTCTTCGAATGATCAAACTGACATGATTTAAAAATAATTATTCGAAGCATATATATATAACATAAAAACTATAAACTCTTAAAAGCATATTGAGCCAATCTTAGAAACATATTCGAACCAATCTCGAAAACATATTCGAACCAATGGAAAAATAACCCTCCAATAATAACCAGAGGAACCGATATAATCACTTCGAATAAAAATTGCCTCGATGTATTACGTAGATAATCCGTCGTCGAATGTAACGGTTACATATGTAACGGTTATACTCATCTGTGACATAAACCTGACAAGTGTTGAACATCCAACCCACCCAACGATTCGCATTCCAACCTATCACGAAATGGGTTTGTCCATCTTCACACGTCTTCACTTGTTTCAGTATAAATACCATTTATTTCTCATTCAACTCACTTTACACAAAAACATTTTAGAGAGACGTCAGAAATTTTTTGGCTACCTTCATTTGCTCCTCCCCTATTCACAGAATTCCCACCGGAAAACTCGAATCTTCCGATCAATCTTCACCTTCTCCGATCAACCCATTCCTGGTTAATGAGAAGAAACCAGTAACCAAAACGTCGAAGGCCATGTTACCCAAAACACCAGAATCGTCTGATACTGACATCAACTTGGTGTTCGGATCTTACGACTATTTTTTCATAACGCAAAGAGACGAAGAATATCGAAGAGAAGGGTTAATTCAAAGTGGCCCAATTGGAACTACAACTGAGACATTTTACTACTGTAATTTCGATCCTACCAAAGTTCCAAATCTTTCTCCTTCTCCCAAATTTGAAGATCAAACATCATCTAGAATCTCAGGCCCTAAAACTCCTCGAACTTCCTCAACACAAAGCAAAGTTTCTCCTCTGAAACTGAAAGCAAATAACCCTTTTTGAGAAAAATATTCTTCAACCAAATCAAAAAAGACCTTCATCGCCATGGGAGATGAATCAACAATCATTCGAACTCCCTCTCCTTCGAAAAATACTACTAACGATCCTCCTTAGAGAGAAGTGACAGAAAACGCAGTTTGAACTACTAACTCTCTTACATAAGCAAAAATTTCAACTTCTCAAGATCCTCGATAAGATACTTCTAAGACCAGCGAAGCTGACTCGGAGGCTACAAAATCCAATGCTGAAGCTAAATCTCAAGAAGAAGCTGATGTCTGCTCGATTTCCGATGAGGAAAAAGAAAATATTGGGAGGAACCTCAGAAACCTCGAAAGAAAATATATTATCGCCTTGAGAAATGTTCAATATATATATATATATATATATATATATATATTACAAAGAAAACCAAGCCTCTTCCCTTAAGAAGCAATAGGGAATGGGAGAAGATATCACACTTCGACTACCAAAGGATGGAGAAACACCCCTTGACTGCTACGATAATGAGCTAGTGGTATACCCAAAAATCATCAACTGGGGTCTTCGATTTCCACTAGATCCGATGATTGTAGAGTACTTCGAAGTCCTCAGCTTGTGCCCTACTTAGGTGACTCCAAATCAATGGTTCACTCTCATGTCAGTAATCATGGCATCCCGCCTATCCAAAATACCGATCAGCATCAAAGATTTCATTTCCCTGACTCAGCTTTCAAAAGGTCTGAAGCTTCCATTATATTACCTTACATTGATGGATGACCTCAAGATCAACGACGATCTTCAGGAGGCTGATAAATTCTGGAAACAAAGATTTGTTTTCATCTCCGGAGCTTGGGAAATGGCAAGCCAATTTCCCAAGATAATCCTTCGAAGTTAACTTTGGTTTGGAGAAACAATCGTAAGTTCACAAAAAAATTACACTTTATTACACACTTTATTTCCTTATTTAATATTTTATTCTGCTTGTTTATATAAGAAATTTTGAAGCGCTACTCATTACTTCGATAACCTGCTAAAGACATATTCCAAAAACGCATTTCCTGGGCTGAAAAGGAATAGAATAATGCATCTCATACTGCCGTTCAACCTATCAATTTCATCCAATGCCACTTATTTCCAATCAAAGAAGGTGGGCTACCACCTAAAGATTTATTTTCCAATCCAGATCCCAAGCTAGTATGCCAACAAATTCCCCAGCCCGACTACAAAGTCTTTCTTCCTGTTCGGAACAGATCGGATAGCCACCTGCCGAAAAATAAAAAGGAAAAGATCACCAAAGAAAAGAAAGGCAAAAAGGAAGTTGGCGCATCTGGTGACAACCCTTCCACGCCCTCGAAACCGAAACGTCGAAAACGTAAAGTTGTAGAACAATGACTAAAACAACTCTTAATCTATAATATAGGAAACCACATAAGGAAACCACATTAATATAAAATGTATTTAATTTAGAAAGACTAAAACACGGGACTCAATTAAATATAGGATACCTAACAAATAGAAGACTCTACTTTAGTCCATCTATGATGTTAAAGTCTAGCTCCATTTAGATCAGAATTATTCGGACCATCCTGCTTCCGACCAACCTGTTTTGGCGCATCACATATCTCCTTAAACATAATGGTCACCAGTTTTGATAGTTTGCGTCAGCCTATGGATCCAGAAGACGTCGTTGCCACTAAGTCACAGCTCAAATTTCACTGTAAAAGTTTTAACAATTTTTGTGTATACATGTTATGATAGATCCAACTATACTCATGTAGTCCGATTAAATTTTTTTTTAATCAATTACTTATAACCTACATCTGACTAATATTAGATTAGACGGAATCATGTGATAATAATAAAATACTATCATGGATTTATATGTAAAATACCACTTGGGTTAATGAAAACTTGTAATGAATATCTTTATACCCAGCCGTTAACATATTTGATTATGTGAACTCAAATTATGTGATGCTATTTTAAGGAATATAAATAAATTGAGTATTGATGAATAATAAAATTAACGAATTTTGAAATATAACTTAAACTTTGTTTTGAAAAGCGCGTATGGCTTCGAAAGGCAACAAAAAAATAGAACAATCTACTTCTTTTTCATCTTTAGATATTTGTTACTTTCTTATAATACTTTTAAAATATTTTATCTTAGTTTATCAAAAATCATACTTTTAGTATTTCTTCACGCGAAGTACAAAAACCATAGTTTACAAGTTTTTGGAAAGATGTATAAACTTCGTTGTCAAATACGTATCAAAAGAACTTACATGATTTGGTACTCTTTAACAATTTTGATTAGTTTTATATTTAATGTATATTACAAAGTTCAATCCGCAAAATTTATAGTTTGAATAAAAAATAAGAGATTATCATGAGAATTTAAACTTATAATATCATTTTGGTCATTAAATTTTAAAATTCAAAACCACATATATCTCCAAAAATTTAAAATATAAATCGACTTTTCACCGAATAAAAATATTATGGTTTAAGCTAGTACATATACTACATAATCTTGTTAGGTGCATGTTAAAAGTAACTTCAACTTGGAGTACTGCCGAGGATTACATGCGGTCAAACATTAGAAGTCGAAGACATGTAGATGAACTATTATAATATTTATAAAAACTTAGGTGTAACGACGTTCGATGAAATCTAAAGGCTAGCTCTTCCAAAAGCAAAAAGTATGTCACTATTCAAGTCGAAAGTGCAAATTGATCATCTGCAGAGCCGAATGTGCAAACTGATGATCTATGAAGCCGAAGATGCATAGTATGATTGCCGAACGACTTTAGAGCATACCTAGAAGCTTCTACAAGAAGATGAGTCACTAGAAATCTGAACTAATATTGAATCTCAACATGTGATCATAAATTCGTTCACCTGAATTACTGAATAATATCACTTTTGAGCAGAACAAACTACTGATCTTTCTTATTCAGTTGTCCCCAGTGAAGTCGCCAATTTGATGAGGTTTAACTTTTCTTTAGTAAATTGCTAAGGAAAAATTCTAGAGAGAGAAAATGCTTAAGATTTTTTTAGAGAGAAGAAACACAGGTACAAATGAGCTTCAAGTAAAATATGTTCAACCCCTTTATGCCAAGACTTAGTCTTAAACTGAATATGCTACAAAAATGGACTAATTGCTATTTAGTCCTTACAAATTATACAAAGTTACAATTGTTTCCTAAAACTTACACCATTGATAAATCAAGGACGAAACTTACATTACTTACAATTAAATCCCTAAATTTACATTATTTACAAATTAATCCTTAAAAACCTATTTCCATATCATCGTCTACTCTAGTTTTAGCATTACTCGATTTTGACAAAAAAAATTGTCGTCGAGGCTGATGCTTCTAACATAGGGATTGAAGCGGTTCTTATGCAAGAGAATCATCCGATATGCGTTATTAGTCAAGCTTTGGGACCTCAACACCAACGAATTTCGGTTTATGAAAAGGAGTTGCGGTTGTGTATACAGTTCAACAATGGCATGCTTACCTTGCTCATCGCTTATTCATCATCAAAACCGATCAAAAGAGTATAAAATATATGATGGTGAAAAATGTTACTACTCCTTTTCAATACATGTGGCTTTCTAAGTTGATGGGTTACAATTTTTTTATTGAGTACAAACACGGAAAAGAAAACCATGTTGCGGATGCTCTGTCACGGGTTACGGGTTCACAACTCCTTAGTATCACATTATCTACGGTTCAATCGGGTTTTTTTGATTTCATCCGTCTTCTTTGGCAGTCTGACCCTTCCCTCAAGCAGATGATCGACAATATTAATGCTGGTATGAATGTTCATCCTCACTATACATACACTAACAACGAACTGTGCAAGAAAAGAAAGTTAGTTATCAGAAACCACAAAGAAGCAACTTGTCAATTCTTCAGTGGTTACATGATTCCGCGGTTCGAGGTCACTCAGGTCTCGATTCTACTCTTAATCGTGCCAAAATTCTATTTTAGTGGCCGAAAATGAGTACAGAAGTACAAAATTATGTACGGAACTATGCGATATGTTAACAAAACAAATATGACATGACACAAAAATAGTGGTTATTACAACCGTTGCCAATACTGGACGGACTTTGGGAATGAGTTGGTCTTTATTTTATCGAAGGACTTCCGAAATCAGTCGGGAAGGATTGTATACTTGTCGTTATCAATCGATTAAGCAAACGAGTGCACTTCATCGCCATCTCGCATCCATATACCGCTTTCGATATTGCTCAAATTTATCTTGATAATGTCTTCAAACACCATGGTATGCCGAAGGACCTTATTAGCGATCGAGACCCTACTTTTCTAAGAAAAATTTGGCAAGAACTTTTCTGAGTGCATGAAGTCAATCTTCGACATTCTTCCGCCTATCATTCACAAACCGATGGCCAAACAGAGGTCACAAACCGAACACCTGAGACTTACTTACGCTATATGACAGGTGAAGCTACAACAACCTGGTCCAAATGGATTTCATTAGCCGAGTGGTAGTATAATACCACATACCACACTGCTACACACATGACGCCTTTTGAAGTCGTCTACGGATACCCGCCTCCGACCCACTTGCCTTACCACCCCGGCGAAAGCAAGTCACCAACTATCGATAAGACACTGTAAAAATGGAAAAATATCCTCTGAATGTTAAAGTTTCATTTGAATCATTCCCAACATCGAATAAAGCAAACTACATATTTACACTGCTCCTACTGCACATTCAACCTAGGCAATTACGTGTACCTCAAGCTCCAACCATACCGACAGAATTCTTTGAAAACAAATAAGGTACCGAACAAGCTTGCTCTGAAATATTATGGTCATTTTCGTGTTACGGATAAAATTGGGAGCTTCGCCTAGAAACTGGAGCTTCCCGCCACCGCAGCCATTCACGACGTTTTTCATATGAGCCAACTGAAGCTTTGCCCTAACCCGCCGTCAACAATCTTTGCTCTGCCTCCATACCTCTCCGACTTGGGAAATTCTAAAGAACCCGAAGCAATATTGGACAAAAAACCAGTCAAGCATCGTAACGTCGCTGTCACCAAAGTTCTCGTTCAATGAAGGGGTTATCCGTCATCGGCCGCTACTTGAGAGTTTTACCAAAATTTCGCCGCCAAGTACCAAAATTTAAATCCTTGAGGACAAGGATGTTCCGAAGAAGGGGGCAATGTTACAGAGATCCTATTGTTATCCTGCCACATCTATACCACATCTATACGTTACTTTTTAAATTCTTAACTGATTTATGTTTGGTTCTCGTCATTTATGCAAGAGAAACTGAAACTCAAAAGGGATAATTATAATTCCAAGTTATTTTACTTCTCTATTGTCTATTCAAATACCCACCGAAGGAAATTTGTGTTCTTAGAGGTAATCTTCTTACGTACAACATTATCTCATAGTTCTTATTTTACCCTTCTTCGAACTTTTCGTCAGATTTCTAGTTTGGATTTAACGTGCCTAACGAGTCCCGTAACACAAAATCTTGCAAATGCAAATGAAGTTGAAGATTAGAAAAATATGTACATGAAATTAAAAATTCCTCTTCTTCATGCCGTGGAGTTTACGAAATCGAAAACAAAATTTTGACAATCTTCAAGAATTCTAGAGAGAATGAAGAAATTCTATTTTTAAAATTATCTGTTTCAGAAGATAGTTTGAAGATGAAAATGGAACCGGATATATAGGTCCGATTACTCACCTCATAATCCACCGAACCCAAAATAGAACCAGCTATGTAGGTTCGATTAAGACAAGGATCAGCTAACTACCATCAGTTTCTGACAGAATTTGGAAGATTATGCAATATTGCATCCAAAATAGACAAATCACAATCAATTAGCTAAAGCTAAATACTTCATTAGTCAAAAGAATTGATAATTTATATCGAAAATGTTAATTTTGTTTTTTTTATCAAAATTATATTTTTGTTGGTTTTGTTTTGAATCTGTAGATAAAACTGACCAAATATGTAAAAAAAATTAACAAAAATGAATGTTTTAATAAAAAAACATCAATAATTCTTTTTTTTAATACATATGATATGTTCCGGTGACGATCCATGATTAATCAAACCAGGGATCAGAGATATAATTATTGCGACCGGATAACGGCGATAAATTCTTCTTAGCTTGGCTTGTAATATTTAGAGATCTGTAGATATTGATTAGTTTTAGTGTTCCCCATTTATATATAGGATAAATATGGTCTAATTTGGGGCTCCTGTCAAATGAAGGTTATAAGAAATCTGATGTGTAGGGTGTTAGATATTTTAGTGTAATTGGATTGACTAGTCGACCAATGCAGTCATAATATATTATCGAGCAAGTCGGAGAGTGTGGAGTACACGCTTGTTATAATATATTATGATTAGTGGGTCCAAGGGGCGGCTCCTGGTTGTGGTTAAATTTATTTTAAATGATAAGGCTATTGTGAATATTCATGGAAATTTTGAATTTGGAAAATTAATTCAAATTTGAATTTGAATAATTTTGCCCGTTTTTATCATTTAAAATTATAGCCGTTATTGGACTTAAAACTGTTTTACAGTTTTTGAAATTTGGTTGAATAAATAAGTCTGGTTCTGTTGAAGAAAAAAAACAACAACAAAAATTCATTCTCGTTGTTCAAATGTATACGCTCTGATTTTATCCGGTTGAAAATTTTGGAGAACCACCAAAATAATTTCGATCTGAAATTGTCAAAACAAGACTTTAGAGTTTATCCGGAAATCTCTAAACAAAATTCCCAACAAAAGATTGAAATTATCTATTCTTGTTTTGTGAAGAGATTTGTACAAAGATGTTCTTGTTTTATGATTTTTATCAAGATTGAAATGAAGAGATCGGTTGTCAATTTTTAAAGAATCCATAATCAAGTATTGAAGTATCAATGAAACTATGGTATCATCCTCTTGTAAGTTTTTCTCCCCTGACTTTTACTTATGGATGTCTGTTTTTTTTAGACAATGAAAATGGTGATAATCTTTGAATTGTTTTAAATTTTGTAAAGGATACACACTTTGGATTAATTGTTGTTTTGGTTGTTGAAAGTGTGTATCTAAGACCGAAAATGCTTGAACTCGATATTCGAAAGCATTTAGAGAAAAAAGGATACTATTGTGTTATTCGAATTTGTGGGTGGATAAAAATTGGTAGATAATGGTTAATAATTGTTGTGTAAATTTGAAAGAACAGAGAACTAATGTACAAATTTATCTTTGCATGCAGTTATTGTTTGAATTATTTGTATGGAATAAAGTATTTGTATGAAAATAAATAAATAAATAAATAAACTGCAATTGCAGTTTATATAAAGAATATTGAAAAACCATCAAACTGCAACTGCAATATGAATGTGCTGTTTTAAATTGCAGTAGTACAGAGAATATATATATTAAATACTTTTACTTTGGTTGAATTAAGGCAAGCATTGATAATGCGATATGATATATATTATAACTTTACGGAAGAAAGCATGCACTGAATATAAAAATATTGAAAAGTAGAAATGTTAATAACCGCATAAACTTGGTTTTAATTAAGAAAAATTGTATTTAAATCGCAAATTTTGTTGCGGGGCGTGCTTTTTTGTCCTTGTTTTTTACCATTTCATTATTCTGAATACTTGAATAGCAATAATGTGTTAATGACAAGTTTCATAACTTAAGATTTGAATAAAACTGTGAATAAGCGATCCAGTGCGCTTCAATTATATAATATAAGGCACTATACATGTATTTAAAGGGTTTTACCCTATAGCTGCGAAACGCTTTCGTGGTATGCATTATATATTGGCAACCCATATGAACAAATTGGGATATCTAATAAATATCAAATGTGTAATTAAAGTTATATATATACTAAATGTTTTTTAAATATTATATAAATCGCAGGAATAAACTTTATTTCATGCATTGCATGCAAATGAAGTTTATTTATATTTATTCGATACCGTTTTCAAACCGTGGATTGCTTGTTAATGGTACTTAATTAATAAATAAATATTTAATTTATGATGTTAATACATGATTAGTACAATAAACAGAAAATTGTTTCTGTTTATTAAAGGTAAAAAGTTAATTGTTAAATAATTGTTATGCATGTAAAGTTTATGGCACAATAATGGTTTATGCATGCATTGAATATAAGTTGTATGTATGATATTATAATTTATAAATTTGGTCAATTTTGATGTTATTCAGATATAAGAATTTGGTAAATTTTGATGTTATTCGGATATAACATAATTTACAAATTTGGTAAATTTTGATATGTATGTGAGTGACATGTTGATTTTTGGCATTGACCGAATCAACTTAAAGAAACCAAGAAATTCTTATCGTCTAGTTTTGAGATGAAAGATTTGGAAGAAGCTGAAAGGAATCTTGGTATATGTATGTGATGACTAGCACTAGGTCGGATATTGGATTTGTTGTTGGAGTGCTTAGTAGTATATTCGGATGCGAGTTATATTTTAAATATGGAAGTCCACTCCTTTATAAGTGGATGTGTATTTCTACTTGGAGGACTTGTTATCTCTTGGGCATCTGAGAAACAAAGTTGAATTACTGATTCAACAATGAAATCAGAGTTTGTGGCATTAGCAACAACTAGTAAAGAAGTTGAGTGGCTAAGAAATTTAATGTATGAGATCATGAATGATGTTATTGCAGTAGAGTTTGTGAGAACTCGATATGATTTAGCCGATAATTTAACCAAAGGGTTAAGTAGAGATTTTGTGCACAAATCGGCTATTGGGATGGGATTAAAAGTCCATTTGAAATCTCTCATGTTAAGATACCCAATTCCCATCTAATATGACATTAGGTGCTGAATTCAATGTGGAAAGCTTAACATCTAGAGATTGGAACACATTAGTAGTATTATCCCAAAGTATGTGTTTAGACATGCAAGTTGTGGAGGTTGAAGTTTATCTTCTTAATAGCTCTTTTGAAAAATTGCATATGCCTGTGCAAGAGTAAAAGATCTACCTATTTAAGCATGAAGTTTAGCCGCTTCAAGAAGCTAGGACTTGGCTTTGATATGCTTAAGAAGGATAACGACACAAGGCTAGTAAACGATAGTGTCAAGTAAGAACATTTGAGAATGTAAATTTATGTGTATATTATCTTCGAGTATTCATTATGGATATTAAAGGTTCAATCCTTAGTGATACCTTGATATTCGAATATTTGGACTGTGTAATATACTAATATGAAATTCAATCGTTACGATATTTCATTTATGCATAAATTTGTTATTTGTTGTGTGAGTTTGTTTTAGTTAATCATAAATTGCACTAAAATGGGGGAAGATTGTTAGATATTTTAGTGTAATTGGATTGACTAGTCGACCAATGCAGTCATAATATATTATCGAGCAAGTCGGAGAGTGTGGAGTACACGCTTGTTAGAATATATTATGATTAGTGGGTCCAAGGGGCGGCTCCTGGTTGTGGTTAAATTTATTTTAAATGATAAGGCTATTGTGAATATTCATGGAAATTTTGAATTTGGAAAATTAATTCAAATTTGAATTTGAATAATTTTGCCCGTTTTTATCATTTGAAATTATAGCCGTTATTGGACTTAAAACTATTTTACAGTTTTTGAAATTTGGTTGAATAAATAAGTATGGTTCTGTCGAAGAAAAAAAAACAACAACAAAAATTCATTCTCGTTGTTCAAATGTATACGCTCTGATTTTATCCGGTTGAAAATTTTGGAGAACCACCAAAATAATTTAATGTATGAGATCATGAATGATGTTATTGCAGTAGAGTTTGTGAGAACTCGATATGATTTAGCCGATAATTTAACCAAAGGGTTAAGTAGAGATTTTGTGCACAAATCGGCTATTGGGATGGGATTAAAAGTCCATTTGAAATCTCTCATGTTAAGATACCCAATTCCCATCTAATATGACATTAGGTGCTGAATTCAATGTGGAAAGCTTAACATCTAGAGATTGGAACACATTAGTAGTATTATCCCAAAGTATGTGTTTAGACATGCAAGTTGTGGAGGTTGAAGTTTATCTTTTTAATAGCTTTTTTGAAAAATTGCATATGCCTGTGCAAGAGTAAAAGATCTACCTATTTAAGCATGAAGTTTAGCCGCTTCAAGAAGCTAGGACTTGGCTTTGATATGCTTAAGAAGGATAACGACACAAGGCTAGTAAACGATAGTGTCAAGTAAGAACATTTGAGAATGTAAATTTATGTGTATATTATCTTCGAGTATTCATTATGGATATTAAAGGTTCAATCCTTAGTGATACCTTGATATTCGAATATTTGGACTGTGTAATATACTAATATGAAATTCAATCGTTACGATATTTCATTTATGCATAAATTTGTTATTTGTTGTGTGAGTTTGTTTTAGTTAATCATGAATTGCACTAAAATGGGGGAAGATTGTTAGATATTTTAGTGTAATTGGATTGACTAGTCGACCAATGCAGTCATAATATATTATCGAGCAAGTCGGAGAGTGTGGAGTACACGCTTGTTAGAATATATTATGATTAGTGGGTCCAAGGGACGGCTCCTGGTTGTGGTTAAATTTATTTTAAATGATAAGGCTATTGTGAATATTCATGGAAATTTTGAATTTGGAAAATTAATTCAAATTTGAATTTGAATAATTTTGCCCGTTTTTATCATTTAAAATTATAGCCGTTATTGGACTTAAAACTGTTTTACAGTTTTTGAAATTTGGTTGAATAAATAAGTATGGTTCTGTTGAAGAAAAAAAAACAACAACAAAAATTCATTCTCGTTGTTCAAATGTATACGCTCTGATTTTATCCGGTTGAAAATTTTGGAGAACCACCAAAATAATTTCAATCTGAAATTGTCAAAACAAGACTTTAGAGTTTATCCGGAAATCTCTAAACAAAATTCCCAACATAGGGTTAGTTCTATTATAAATCATGTATTCATTTTTATCTTTATGGTTTCGTTTAATGGAAACTCTATGAAGTTTTAATGTCAAACGAAGAAGGTTTCTTTGTGGTTTTGTTCTTCATTTTGGGTAATTAATCTTATTATTATTAACCATTCTTTAGTAATATCTTCTCTTTTTAGACATTTAATAACGGTGAGGACAACGATTTATGTATTTGAGTAGAGACGCCTCCCTTATCAATGGCACTGTAAGTACCGACGGGTATTCTTAAGATTCTTAATAATCATTTAAAAGTTGTAGAAAACCTGGCATAGCCGAAGCTCCTATAAACACAACTATCAATCTACAAAAGTTAAAATTGTTTCTAAAGCGCAAACCTATAAAAAAATCTACAACATTTTAGAATTTGAATATAGATAATAGGGTTTGACTAAACTTTTGTCCTCAACTCTAAGTTGGTCCAAAAAAAGATTTTTTTTTTTAAATCTACAACATTTTAGAATTAGTATATATAGATGATTTAGAATTGGTATATAGATGATAGGGTTTGACTAAACTTTTGCTAAGTTGTTAAAAAAAATTCTTTTTATTTTTTATTACTCATTTACCCATCTCACCAATACATAAAATATTGATTTGTTTTAAAATTGGATGAAGTTAGCTCTACCATCATTCAAACACAAAATCAACAACCAAATTTTCTATTTATATACTAAATTCAAGTTTTTGACAAAAAATTTAATTTTTTGTTTAAAAAAACTTCATACTTTCCTAACAAAATATTCTACTTCATACATTTAAAAAAAACCATACAAATGGAAAGTTTGAAGCTTATTGGGGTGAAGTTGAAACTAAATTGAGGTAATCCATTATTTTTGTTAGAAGTTGAACTAGATTTAAATAAGTTACATACATATGGTATTCCGATTTGGAAACTGTCATCGTGGTTTTGCTTTTGGTCCACTTCTAAAATCCCACATAACCGATGTAGGATATGAGACTTTGGTCACACCTAACATCAATTATGTCAGTCATTTAAAATTTTATGTTTTGAAGTCCCTCGCGATGTAAGTTCAGTACGCGGACGGCGTACCATACCACGTTGCCAATAACTTCAGTTTAGGCTAGAAAATATGATTTTATAGTCGCTTGCAATGTAATATTTTGGTGCTGGCGGTGTAACTTGTTAGCACTGGCATTTATTTAATTTATGGTTAGAATATGAGCTAAGCTTTTCTTGTCGTCGGTGACGTGAACTACACCGCTAGTGTCAACTACAACGACGATACGCAATTTATATGTTGTTGGTGTAGTTTCACACAAACTATGTCTTATTTTCACACCGCTGACAGATAATGCCACCGGCAGTAGGGCGTGTGTACACACCGGTGATGTAAGATTTATACACTGTCAGTGCGTTTTCACGCTGGCAGTGTATTATTTTTGCATCGCCAACTGGAAATTCCACCAGAAGTGCGAGCATGTACACCCCAACCCCAACTGTGTTTTCCATAATTATGTTATCATTTAACATGTTTGATTCTTAATAATTTATGATCTTATGATGTCAAAAATTCTGGATTTGCTAGTAAATTCCCGTGTTAAGAATACCGATATAACGGGAGATGATTTAATGAAATTGTTGATTTAATTTTGATCAAACTAGGTAGGTTTAACGTCCTCCAAGGTACAGAGCTATAACAAGCTATAGAGGTACAACGTTTATTTTAGAGGTTTTATTTGTACCTACAATTGATCAAAATTTTGTAAGTGTTGGTCAATTACTCAATAAATGTTATAAAGTGTTGTTTGAGAATAAACAGTGTTTGATTAGAGATGTTAGTTACAAATACTTATTCAATGTCAAAATGAAAGGAAAACATTTTTCTCTAAATTCCGTAGAAAATGAGCAGATTGACTTTTAAATCCAGAGTTTGTGCCACTAAGATTTGGGCATTTTCATCATCAAGGA
Organism: Limnanthes douglasii subsp. nivea; assembly: GCA_036936605.1. NCBI lineage: Eukaryota > Viridiplantae > Streptophyta > Magnoliopsida > Brassicales > Limnanthaceae > Limnanthes > Limnanthes douglasii. Next base: position 45,341,601 of record JAUPFV010000005.1, read on the forward strand.
CTACTTCATATGCAATCAAAGTAGATAGTTGAAGGACTCACATACATTGATGATGACATGCCTCATTGTCGGGATTGTAATTTTGGGAAGCAACATAGGCAACCCTAATCTAAACAAGCGTGGAGAGCCTCGTGAAAGCTACAACTGGTCCATACTGATATTTGCGCTCCTCTACGAACATCATCACAAAATGGTAATCTCTATTATATCATTTTTTATTGATGATCTAACAAGAATGAGTTGGATTTATTTATAAAGCAAAAATTAGAAGTTGATGGTGTATTTTGGAAATTTAATCTAGAGTTGAGAATGAAAATGGATGTTTGATTCAGACTTTAAGGTCTAATAATGACGGGGAATACAGTTCGGAAACTTTTAACAAGTTTTGTGAAAATATTGTAATTAAACATCAATTGACAGCACCATACTCTCCTCAACAAAATGGAATTGGTGAAAATAGAAATAGATTCATAATGGAGATGACGAGATGCATGCTTCATGAAACGGATCTTTCAAAATACTTTTGGGGAGAAACAACAAACGTAGTTGTGTACTTACAAAATCGAATTTCAACAAAAGATGTAAAAAACTTGACACCATTTGAAGCTTGTTATGGTGACAAATCTTTTTTAAAGTTTCTTAGAGTATTTGGATGCCTTTGTTTCACTTACATTCCATTGGTCAAGCGAGATAAGCTTGAAAAAAGGCATAAGCTATAATTTTTGTTTGGTATAGTATTATATCCAAAGCTTATGGTATTTTGCAGCCACTTACTAGTTGAGTTATAGTAAGCCAAGATGGTCATTTATTGAAAATGAGCAATAGAATTTGGAAGAATCAACCAACAAGAACTATATTTTTACTCCACCAAACAATTCAATCAATGATAGCATGATAGAAGAACATAAAGATGTAGGGAAATATGTTTTGGTTGACGATCCGGTAAGAGGTACTAGGTGTCTATCTAATATTTATCAAAGGTATAATGTAGTAGTCTGTAAACTTGTAGGGTTCTAGGATGAAAAAGATAGTCAACATTGGATGGCTGCAATGCTGAATGAGCTGTCGATGATCGAAAAAAATAAACCTTGGGAGTTGGTTGATCGACCTATAGATAGAATAATAATTGGAGTAAGACGGGTTTCAGAATAAAATTAAATCCTGATAGTTTAGTTAACAGATTTGAAGCAAGATTTGTTGTGAAGGGATATGCACAAGCACTTGGATTTGACTATTTGGAAACATTTGCACCTGTTGCCAGGCTTGACACCGTAAGAATGTTGCTTGCTCTTGCTACTCGAAAGAGTTAGAAAGTGTTTCAACTTGATGTCAAATATGTGTTCTTAAATAGATCTTTGCAAGAAGAATTTTTTGTCAAACAGCCTAAAGCATTTGTTAGCATAAGGGATGAAGATAAAGTCTACTTATTAAAAAAGGCTTTATACGACCTAAAATAGCCTCCACGAGCATGGTACAGTAGAATTGGTGATTATTTGGTGGGTCTTAGTTTTCATAAAAGTCAATCTAAACTCATATTGTATGTCAAGCATGAAGGTACAAATACCTTAGTCATTTCTCTTTTATGTAGATGATTTCTTAATTATAGGAAGAAAACTTGAGCAAATTAATCAATTCAAACTAGAAATTGAAAGGGTCTTCGAAAATGACAGACCTTGGTCTGATGTCATACTTCCTCGTCATTGAGATCAAACAAAGCCAAGATGAAGTGTTCTGCTAAGGTTATTGAAATTGAGTTCAAGAGTTTGGTAGGTTGTCTGATATATTTGACAGCAACCAGATCTGACATCTTAAATTCTTTAAGTATTCTCTCCAGATTCATGTTTTGTCCCACTGAAACTCACATGAGAGCTGCAAAAAAGTGTTATTAAATACATAAAGGGAACCTCGAATTTTGGAGTGAAGTTTACAAAATAGAAAGAGATGAAACTAATTGGTTTCTCTAACAGACATTGGGGCGGCTCAATTGATGATATATATAGTACATCTCGTTGTTGTTTTTGCCTCAGATCATGTATATTCTCCTGGGGCTCAAATAAGCAGGAAATGGTATCTCAATTCACTGCTGAGGCAGAATTTAAAGGTGCAACAGCTACTGTTAATCAAGATCTTTGGTTAAGGAAACTTCTAATTGATTTAAACATGTAGCAAAAACAAAGAACTGGAATACTAGTTGATAATCAAATTATCGTTGAGATCTCCAATAATCCAGTTTTTCATGGAAAACTAAGCACTTCAACATTAAGTTAATTTTATTTGTTCGAGAAGTTCAAAAGAACGGTGATGTGACTCTTTGTTACTGAAAATTTAAATATCAAATTGCAGATATTTTCATCAAACCTCTTCCAGTTCGCAAGTTTAAAGATTTTAAAACAAGTTTGGAGTTGCAGCATCTAAACAAGGAGGAGTGTTGATTACTGTATTTATTTTCTATCGGTTAAGCTCTTTTGCTTGTTCTATTGGTTCTTAAATTACTTGTTAATTTTGTTTAAAGTGTGTAAGTGGTTCTTCTTGTATATTTAAACCGCAAGTAACTTACTAAATGAATTAAGTCAGTCTTTTCAGTTCCTTGACAATATTTTACTTTATTTTCCCTCTTGCATGTGAACTTCATTATCACAATTGAAGTTTTGTTCTTTTACATTTATAAATTCTTTCTCAAGTTATATATTTTCATATTCATAAGAGTTACTTCCAAATCATATCAATCGGATTGAATCGAGCAAAATTCTAGGGATATATAATCTACTTCTTCTATTTTGATCCTAAATAGAACTACTGTGAGAACAGACCTTAGACAAATGTTTTCTGAGCAATGACTAACCTTCGATTGTACTCTGAAGTAGCAGGCTTGCAGACTAACCCATGTATCTCAAGATTTATTTTTATTATTATTATTATTGTCGAAGAACTCATACCTCTTTATACGTAAGAGCTCGGGTCGATAATTAACAACGAAAAACAAATACTTCCTCAAAACTGGAAAAATATCTTGTAAACTATTGACAATTATCGGTGCTAATATCATTATTAAAACCTTCGGATCACACGTATTTTTTATAGTTGTTCTTATTTTCTTTTGGTTCAGCTCATTTGTTTGTTCTATTGGTTCCTAGATTACTTGTTAAGTTTGTTTAACGTGTGCCAACGGTTGTTCTTGTGTATTTAAATCGTTAATTACTTATAAAATGAATTAAGTCTGTCTTTTCATTGTTGGAATATATTTATTTAATAAATTTATAAACTAACAATAATTTGGACCGAAATGCTAAATAAAGTTATTGTCTTAAGGAAGTCCAAATTAAAAGTAGTCATGTTAATTATTTAATTAACTAAATTGGACGTATGTGTGAAAAGGCATTATGGGCTCAAGTGTGGTAACCGGGTTGAATTTGGGCACTGTGATGAAGATGGCACAAATCTCAATACTAAAGCATGAATTAAGAAATCAGGGATATAAATTGAATTATCAATTTATCGGGTTATGGTCCCGGACACAAAGAAGTAATAAAGGATGGACTTTACAATGTTGGGTTTCACACTGTAAAGTTTATAAATAATGGGCTACGTTTAGGTATTTCATCACTCTAAACTCTAATCAGAAATACGGCCGCTTCCTTGAGTGTCTCGAAACCTTTTCCTTCTTCTCTAATTTGATTATACAGGTTTCTCAATATCATAAACGGGATCGCTGGGGAACGTGGAATCGCTGAAGATTGCAAAGGAACATAAGAGAATACTAGATGGAGAGCAGCATGAAAACCCGTAAGTGTTCTTAGTTTTCGGTTTATTCATTAGGTGAATCTAAAAAGGGTTTAATTATTTTTTTGTGATTTGTTATATATTATTTGATGCGATATTGAATAATATATAACATTCATTTCTTTGACACTGATAACTTCTTCCTCAAAATTCCGTTCTTTCACACTGACCGGAAGAAGTTATATATTTTCATAATCATAGGCGTTAGTTCCAACTTATAACAATCATATTGAATCCAGCCAAATGCTAGGAATAAATAATCTACTTCTTTGTTTGGATCCTAAATAGAACTACTGATAGAATAAACCTTAGACACATGTTCCTGAGGGGTAAAAAACACTGTTAGTCCTCTATGTTACCACTTGTATCAACATAGTACCTTTCGTTCACTTCTGCATAGAACTCATCCCCTTTGTTTTAAAAATTTGCAAATATTGCCCCCCCGCACATATAAACCATTTTAAAACTGACACATGACACTTAAATTCTAAGTTTTGTATCACATTTGGTCCCAAAATCTAATGTTTTGTATCACTTTTGGTCCCCCAAAATATGCGGAGAGACTAATCGTGCAAATGTTTAAAACGAAAGTGATAAGTTTTATATAGAAATGAACAAAAAGAACTATGTTGATACAAGTGATAAACACGTGGAACTAACACTACTTTTTAACTTGTTCCTGAGCAATGATTAACCTTCGACTGTATTGGGAAGCCCATGTATCTCAAGATTCACTTTTATTATTAGTGTTTAAGAGTCGGGTTCGAATATTAGATTTCTCTTCTTTTTATTCACCTCGGCATTTTTTCTATAAACCCCGGCCTTTATTCTAATCACATACAGTGAATTACTGTTTTCCTGCTCAGCTGTCATCAGAGCAGCTATTGTTTTAAAATTTCCACTTTCATCTGACACCGCCATTCTATTACTTTAAATATTAAGTAAAAAATATGAAAAAGATTGTATCAATAATTAAAGATAGTTGGAGTAGAGATATAAAAAACAAGTGCAATAGGTGGATAATATTTTAGGTGCGTGATAATTTGTTTTTTGTATTCTAATCCTTATTTAAATAGACCTAATTAATAAGAAATATTCTAGTTAATATGATAATATTCTGACAACAAACTTAGAATGACATATGGCCGGCGGAGTTAAGTAGTAAGGTGTATGACCGTTTTTGCAAAGTGAAATATTGCATTTGGGCTGGTTTGGTGCTATATTTAAAGCATACAGTCGCTTACAAAACTTATTAAAATTATTCTAACCTATTAACAACCAATAACTGTGGCCTGAATCTTGCCCAGTCCGTGTTGTATATGTATTGTTTCGGTTTTTTATACGGTAAATCAATTTTATACCCAGTTTCTTTGTTTTATACTTGTAAATCAGTTTTATCCGTGTGGTGTACGCGTAAACCAAGTCTTATCCGCGTCGTCTCCGTATCTTATAGGCGTATACATTATAGCATGATATCTATTAATTCCCACGTACTTTCTTGTAGAATAACATTCTTTCAAATCATTTAACAGTATTTTGTACCTTTCTACCCTTTTCAGCCGCAGGTCTTTTTCATATAGTTTTTTTCTGTCAAAAGTTTAGTGAATCCTTTTTGGTAGATTGATATAATATAAGATAAGTGTATGATAGAATTTTTCGTTTTTCTTATCAGCTATCGAAGTGCTAGAAACCGAAAGGGCATCTGAAGATGAAAGAAAGATCGATAGTAAGGTAAACCGAAACAAACTTTTGCTGTATTAAGATAGCTTATTTATTGTTGCAAACAAATACTTATTATATTAACAGTATTTGGGTAAGTATCATCTAGTAATGACCTTTCCTATAATCACCCTATCCAGGGTTAAGTGAGGGATCAAACCCTCAATCTTTAGCGCCGGTCTCATTATCTACAGATTCCATATCATCACCAAAATATCCATGGCTACGAGATAGGTGAAGTCCCCACTCTGTTTTATTAATACTTTCTATGGAATCTTGATCTATTATATGATTTTCCTCCTAAGTAATGTCTTGTTGTATGGCAGTGTTCATAGTTGGTGTTATTTGAGCTTTAAATATTTTTTTCACCTCATTAATATGATTTTGATGATGAAAAGACTTGGAACTCATAGTTATGTGAATCCTTCTCTAGGCTTTTTCATCAGTAAAATCATATAATACTGCGGAAAAAAAAAACTAAATCGCACAAAGCATTAACTATGGTTTCTACATTACAAAAAGACAATCTTGTAGAAAACCATATGATTAGACAAGATTGCATATAAAGTAATAAAATAAACAGAGGACTCAGGTCTCTCTCTTAAACTTGGATATATGGGTGATGACGTGGGATGTCAAGATAACGAGATCAAAGAAAATGATGCTAAACATTGGATATGTAAAGCCATTAAGGAGACTCACAGAGGAACAAGAAAAGTGTAACAGCTGCCATTGGAGAGTGCAACCAAAATCTCCCGAGTTTTGCAAATGCAAATGAAGTTGAAGATTAGAAAAATATGTAAAGGAGATTAAAAGTTCCTCTTCTTCATGCCATGATGCTTGAAGAAGAAGGAATGCAGTGATTTTTTAATGGAGTCAGTGGAGTTTACGAAATCAAAAACAGGATTTTGAGAAGGAAGATATTCTATTATTAAAGCTAGCCGTTTCAAAAGATAGTTTGAAGATGAAAATGGAATCTAGCTTATAGAGTTTAAGTGAAAAAAACAAATCTTCTTAGGAAACCGAGATTGTAATTTCTCACCTCATGATCCACCGAATCCAAAATAGAACCAGTTATGTAGGTTCGATTAAGACAAGGATCAGCTAACTACGATTAGTTTCGACAGAATTTGGAAGATTATGCAATATTGTATCCAAAATAGACAAATCACAATCAATTAGCTAATGATCATAGCTAAAAACCTTCATTAGTCACTGGAATCGGTCATCTGTATCAAAAATGTTAGTGATGTTTTTTTTTATCAAACCTATCGTTTTTGTTGGTTTCGTTTTGCATCCCTAGAAAAAAAAATGACCAAATATGTAAAACAAGAGTTTCATAAAAAATAACATCATTAACTTTTTTTTTATATATATTACCATTCCGTGACTAACTAGAGTTCTTAGCTTAAAAACCAGAGTAGGATAATCAATCGGATCTGGATTAATCATATCAGTGCTGCCCAATAACCCCCATAAATTCTTGGCTTGTCATATAAGAGATCTGTAGATATTAATTAGTTTTAGTGTTTATATATATATATATATATAAAATGAATTCCGGGCTTGTGTAAAATGAAGGTTCTAAGAAATCTGATGTTTAGGGTTGGTTCTATTATAAATCATGTATTCACTTTTATCTTTATGATTAAGTTTAATGTGAACTCCATGAAGGTTTAATGTCAAGTAAAGGTTTCGTTATGGCTTTTTTTTTTTTTTTTGTCTAAAATGATTGCACTGACATCATAATTAACGAAACAAAAGCCGTTAAAAAACAACACATGCTGAGACAATTCAGTCAACCTAATAAGAAACAGCACAATCTACTACATAAAACCATAACATCTAGGCAGTAGCTGCGGCACCCTTGCCCTTTTTCTTCTGGAGTTTCTTCATGTAAAATTTCAATTCCTTACCCTCTAGTATATAACCATCAGCTCTGCCACATTAACCAGGCCGGGAAGAAATGCAGGCCAACAACCTACCACCTCCGAACTGCTCTTCTATATGGGCATCAAGTTTGCGATCCTTTTGGCGCTTCTCAATCTTCCTGTCAACATGGTTACTTTTCTTGGTTTCCTCGGTTGCAGCTTCTCCCTCCTCAGCAGTTTCCTTCTTGGTAGATGCAGCCTTCTTCTTCCTACCATTTTCAACACCATAATGTTGAAGATACCACTGCTTGAATGGTGGAGCATCCACCTGAACAATGGCACTCTTGACCAAAGTTTGAGTCCTGACTAGCTCATTGTTGGAAGCATTGTAAACCACATCAAGGAGACGGGTCTTGCGGGTGACTGCCTCACTACCCCACGAAAAAATTCGAGTATCTAATCTCAGTGCTCTCCACTTCACATTTCCTCCCCTAACTCGGATTCTTCTCACAGTCTTGTTGCTTGACAGCTTAGTGTTTGCTGCCTGACGTCCGAGCTCGTACTTTCGTTTCTTCCTCCACGCTTTCTTCTTGCCACCAGTGGCTCGCCTCTTGTGCATGGAATCCCTAGAAATACCCATTTTGTTCGCCTCTTGCCACCGGATACAACACTCTCGTCAGGGAGCTGTTAAACCCTGGTTTCTGTTCTATATATATCTCTCGAGATGAACTATTGAATACGGTGGTTTTTAACAAGGCCACGGTCGTAAATATAGTCAACCGTCCAAAATCAATATAATTTTAACCCCAAAAAAAGAGTTTTTCTCTTTGATTTATTTTACCAAGTTTTTTTTTAATCAGAATTTGTATTGAATTGAAAATAAAGAGAAGTATAAGGTCTTTTAGGCAATATTACATAAATTTGAAAAACTAGACTGAAATGGGAATAATTCGCGGGTACTTACTTAGAGGGTAATTTGTAAACAAAGTATTTAAAGAAGGACTAAAAGAGAAATAATAAAAGCCCATCAAGGATATTAATGGGGCTATTCTTCTCCATTATAAAAGGAGACCCATTATTCTTGGTAGGTGGGACATTCTTAATAAAATATTCTCTTTCTACTTTTTCTCTCTACTTTTACACTCTAGTCACATCCGGTCCAAGATCCAAGATTATTCTTAGTCATTTATTATCTCATCATTGGCGCCGTCTGTGGGAAACCGTGATACCGAAAAGGAATCTTTTTCTTTGAAAATCACGACCTGATCTTAAAAGAATGAATGGCGAATTTGCCGGAGAGAGGGTCGGGAGAGAAGTGGCTCGAGCCGGGTCACTATCTGAAGGTGAAGAAGCCATGGGTCGGGAGTTCTGCGCTCAGGGTCGGGACAAGCGTTCAACCCTTATCATGACCAGGAGACAGCTGCTGGAAGACATTGCAAGGTTAAACGCTGAGAAGGAGCGAGGATTAAATGAAAAAAAGTTCGGGTAGGAAAATGCAAGGAGCCATTCGTGGATAACCGAGGCGAGGGCAACCCAACTGCGGGACATCGCATTGAGGCTCAACCGCGGTTGTCCTCTCGGTACTGCTTCGCTCCTCGCCCGGAGAACAGTCAGAATGACGGAGCGAAGCAGTGCCGAGAGGACAGCCGCGGATTTCCGCCGAATACGCTTCGGACGACTCGTCGGGAAGGGAGTACCGACGCAAGGCAAGGCTAAACAAACGCACACAGAGAAATCGTTCCCGACGGGATAGGGCAGCATCGAGAAAAGAACGCTGGCGTCGTTTGAAAAAGAAGAAATACGAATAGGCAGCCGAGAAGAACAGGCAGCTCTACCTCAGGTCCAGTGGCAACCTTCGAACAGTCAGAACCGAGGGTACCGAACCAGTAACCAATTCATCAACCCCGGGGACGAAGGTCATTACGGGATTCAGACCCAAGGACTCGGGGGCGGAACATTCGGATTCGGGGTGAACTGGAGAGCTTCACCATTGTCTGATGAGATACTATCGGGGCACCTCCCGAAGAGGTTTAACATCTCTAAATTGACGGAAAGAGAGACCCGGACAATCACTTGGAAGCCTTCAAAATCTTTATGCTGAGTTTCGACAACGACGATAAGCTTTTATGTCGGGTGTTTTTGATGACCTTTAGAGACCAAGCGTCTAAGTGGTACAACCGGTTGCCACAAGGTTGTATTAAAAGCTTCGGGATGTTCTGGACGATGTTCCGACAGCACTTCGTCGGAAGCAAGAGTTTCCGAGCTAATGGAGATACCATCATGAATTGCAAGCAGAGGTTGGGAGAGAGCCTTAGAGATTATACCAGGCGCTTTATTGACACTAAGACCGACCTAGACCATTGCGTGGAGAACGTGGCGCTAACCGCGTATCGTTTGGGTTTGCTCCCAGGACCAATGAAGCAAGCGGTCGCCAAAAAGCAAGCGTTTACTTTTTTCGCCCTTCTCGCCCAAGTGGAAAAACAGATATTGATAGAAGAAACCGAGGCGTCCGAACTGGCGGCACACATTCAGCAAAACGCGCAAGCGTCGGTCATCATGAAACAAGGGGCTCAATTCAGCTATGCTCAGCAAGCCCAGCCGGTCAGCATAATACCCCAGACCCAATCCTTGCCTATCAAGCCTTCGGCTCCCCCGAGCCAAAAAACGAAGCAGACGAATCAAGCGATTTCACAACCCATATCTAACAAGTGGATCCGACCCGCTTACTTCGCCGACCTAGCAGGTACCACACACTCCTCCAGAAAAAGGCATATCGTGAATCTGACCACCCAGTTGGAAGCTCGGACTTACCCCCACCCAAAAGGCGTCCATTCACCGATCCTATATTTTGACGACGACGACATGAGAGATATAGCCGGCCCTCATGAGGACGCCATCGTTATCGGGGCGGCCATTGCGGTGGAAGAGGTCCTGCGTATCTTGGTGGATACCACTAGCTCAACCAACATAATCTTCGCGTCCACCTTCGCAAATTTCAGGACACCTCCGGTCATTACGCGGTCGGATCGAACTATTGTGGGGTTTACGGCGTCGGCAGCTGACGTGGTCGGAGAATTTGAGGGCGTCGTTCAGCTGGGCCGCGACGTATTCAAGAAGGAGGTCACCGTGTTATTCGTGGTAGTTGACGCACCGGCCTCTCATAATGCAATTTTTGGCAGATCATGGATATCACGAATGCATGCGGTATCATCCACGGTCCATCCCGGAGCAGCCAGAAAGCGGCACGGGAATGTTACCGAGTGGTTTTGGCACCCAAAAAGGATCAAGAGATGGCACAGGTGCGGGATTAGCAATTAAAGGGGCTTCCCTTGGGATCATTACTCGTTGATGACCCTAGGGAAGCTCCTAGATTTTTGACTACTGACGAAGAATGCGAACAACACCCATTTGTCGAAGGTAAAGTTTTACAGATCGAGATCCGGCTATCACCGGGCTTCAGGAAACAATTGTTATCATTACTGTGGGAGAATTTAGATTTATTCGCGTGGTGTTCGAGATACGTGACCGAAGTCCCAGAGTCTCATGTGATTCACAAGCTAACTGTCAACAAAAATGTCAGACCCATCTCTCAAAAGTGTCGGGCTTTTTCCCCGGAAAAGGCAGAAATCATTCTGCGAGAAGTTGAAAGAATGATTAGCGTCGGGCACATTAAGGAGTCAAGTTACCCGCTCTGGACCTCCAATCATGTCCTGGTAAAAAATAAAAACAGGAAGTGGAGGATGTGCGTGGACTTCACCGACCTCAATCGGGCATGCCCGAAGGACCCTTTCCCGATGCCGAGGATTGACCAGTTGGTGGACTCAACGTCGGGAAACAGACTGCTGTCGTTCATGGATGCGTACGCCGGCTACAACCAGATCAAATTGCACCCAGCAGATCAGGAAAGCACAACGTTCATAACGGGCCGAGGCTTGTATTGCTATAAGGTCATGCCGTTCGGGTTAAAAAATGCCGGAGCAACGTACCAGAGCCTGGTTAATAAAACTTTCCATGGCCAAATAGGAAGGAATATGGAAGTCTACATCGATGACATGTTAGTAAAGAGCGGCACGGACGAGGACCATCTCACCGATTTACAGGAGTATAAACCTCAAGCTCAATCCGGAAAAATGCTCAATCGGGGTAAGGTCGGACAAGTTCCTGGGTTTATTTGTTAGCGAAAAAGGGATTGAAGCCGACCCGAACCAACTCCGAGCTCTTACCGACATGACCCCGCCTAAGAGCATCAAAGAAGTTCAGATATTAACCGGGCGTCTGGCTGCTTTAAATCGGTTTATCTCTCGTTCGTCTGACAAGTACGCTCCATTTTTTCAGGTCTTGAGAAATTCCAAGAATTTTGTGTGGACACCGGAATGTAACGCAGCCTTTTTAGGAATTAAGCGTTATCTATCGTCCCCGAACCTCCTAACGAAGCCTCTGACAGGCGAGACTCTTTTTCTTTACATAGCGGTTACGGATGTTGCAGTAAGTGCGGCCCTAATAAGCGAGTCGGGAAAGGCCCCTACAGCGGTCTACTTCGTAAGCAAAAGCTTACTCGATGAAGAGACACGGTATCTAAAGCTGGAGAAAATGGCCTTAGCTTTAGTAACCGCAGCACGAAAAATGCGGCGGTATTTTCAAGCCCACCCCATTGTCGTCCGCACCTCGTTTCTGCTCAAGTACGTCCTTCAACGACCGGACATGTCAGGGAGAATGTCTAAATGGTCGGTTGAGTTGGGCGATTTCGACATCAATTTTGAGCCTTAGACGGCCATCAAAGGCCAAGTTCTAGCTGATGTTTTAGTAGAATTCCATTCCGAGCGCCCGGACCAAAACGCACCATTTGGAGAAGCCGAACCAAATAAGTGGATCATCCGTACCGACGGGGGGGCAAACGTCAATGGCTGCGGAGCGGGCGTGCAGATAATTACCCCAACGGGCATAAGTATGCACCAGGCAATCCGATTCGGATTCCCCACTTCTAACAACGAAGCCGAATATGAAGCCGCCTTGGCCGGTCTGCGACTAGCGCATGTATGTGGAGCTAGGCAAGTACGCCTCATTAGTGATTCCCAGCTTTTGATAAATCAAGCATCAGGAGCTTCGGAAGTCAGGAAAGAGCATTTGGTCTAGTACCTAGCCGCATTAAGGGTGTTAGCCGCATCATTCGTCAAGATAACGTATGAACATGTCCAGAGAAGCGAAAACATGGTGGCCGACTCTTTAGCATCGGCCTCTTGCTCAAGCAATTACCCTTGGGTAACCGATTAAGAAAATCCATCCATCATAAAGAGGCAGGAGTTGGATAATCGACCCGAAATTGCTTGTCAGGTATCTTCGGTAACTATTTCAGATTAGCGACGGGATATCATTGCTTTCTTAGCCGAAGGTCATCTACCAAGCGATGGCGCGATGGCGCGTCGGCTCGAAAGGTGCGCAACAAGGCCTGAGGCTACGTTCTATTGGGCGACATATTATACAAAAAATCGTTTAGCCAACCCTTGCTGCGGTGTTTGGGGGTCAATGAGTCGCAGATAATCGTGTCCGAATTACACGACGGGGAGGGCCCGGCTCATTTTGGTTACAAGACCCTAATAAGGACAATTTTTCTCGCCGGATTTTATTGGCCGACGATAACGACGGACGCTCAGCAGATAGTGAAAACCTGCGACACTTGTCAAAGATTCGCGAACGCGATAAATGTACCCGTGGTTCCTTTAGAGTCCATATCAGAAGGATTGTACTTCGACCGATGGGTCATCGATCTTGTGGGACCGTTACAAATGGCATCTGGTGGGAGACAAACAATTGTGGTGGCTGTGGATTACTTTTCCAAATGGGTTGAAGCCGAACCATTATCCGCCACTAAGGCTAAAGACATCGTCAGATTTATTTGGTCCAATATCTGTTGTCGGTTCGGGGTAACCCAGAGGCTCACCATGGATAATGGGCTCCAATTCAACAGCAGAGAGATGAAATCTTTTTGCACAACTAACAGGATTAGGCAATGTTTCTCTGCTCCATTCCACCCCCAAGCGAACGGGCAAGTCGAAGTCACCAACCGAACCATTCTGGACGGGCTCAAAAAGAACCTCGAAGGAAAGGCTGGCAAATGGCCGGACTTCCTGCAAGAAGTATTATGGGCTTACCGAACTACTCCTAGAACGACGACTAAGGAATTACCTTATGCTCTGGTATATGGTATGGACGCGGTCACTCCGGCAGAATCCATTTTTCCATCTTTTAGGATCGGTACCTATGATGAAAACACAAATCAAGACAACAGACAGTTAGCTCTCGACCTCATAGAAGAAAACGGAATCGCGCTCAGCTAAATTCTTTACACTATCAGACTCTAATGAGGAGTCGGTATGCGTCTAAATTACAACGTCGGGAATTCAAAGTCGGTAATAAGTTTTTGAGACGCGTTTTCCTGCACACCAAAGACAAAAGCCTCGGCAAGCTCGCCCCGAACTGGAAAGGACCCTACGAAGTGGTAGAGAAAATCAAGAGCGGGATATATCGTTTGCAAGACAAGCTCGGACGTTCATTAAGGCTACCATGGAACATTGAACATTTGAAATTGTATTTGGAGTAATTCTGCACTTTTGTAACTTTATGAGCATTATGTGTAAGAAACTATTGGTCGGGGATGCACTATTTCCTACCTCGGTGGCGCGAGAAGGTTTTAATGAGGCATCGATAACGCCCGACCACCCTATTTTTAATCGACAAATTTTGCCTTTCAATTTTTGAAGTATTACAAACAACTCTATCGGCTGACGAGCTGATCGACGATTGTTCTTACTAATCTCGATTGATCAACAGAACCTTCATAGGTTTTTCAGTGTTCAAACTAATCTACATCTTAATTCCCGACCCTAAGGGAAATTTTTAATTTTACATTGCTCAACATAACCTTCATAGGTTTTTCAGTGTTCAAACTTATCTACATCTTAATTCCCGACCCTAAGGGAAATTTTCGATTTTACATTGATCAACAGAACCTTCCCAGGTTTTTGAGTGTTCAAACTGATCTACATCTTAGTTCCCGACCCTACGAGAAATTTTCGATTTTACATTGATCAACAGAACCTTCATAGGTTTTTCAGTATCTTAACTGATCAACAATTTCCTTCTCGACCCTATGGGAAGATTTTCAATTTAACAATTGATTGACAGGGCCTTAATGAGTTTTTCAGTATTTTAACTGATATGCAATATCTCGTGACGATGAACTGATGAAAGTAAAGCTTAAAAATTAATGGTTCGGGCGTTTCCATTACACTATTAATAGATTTTTCAGTGCCTAAACTGATACACATATTACGTTCCGACCCTATGCAACAAATTAGAAATTATCTATGATATTTCAATACTCTCTTTCTTTGATAAATCAGCAGCTTCCGATTGAAAGTCAGTTCGTCTCAAAACCTGCTGATCAACTTAACGCCAAAACTGCTTCGGGGAACTGCTCAGAACGCAAAAGAGGCATGTCGTTGGATTGGGTACGCATAAATTATCCCGCCTCCCCCTCGGACTCGGTCTCCTCATCTTCGGATTCTTCGTCCTTGCACTCCACGCCGTCCGGGCGGTCAGCCTCAGGAACATCCAGCCACATGGACCCTGGGGGAAGCTCGGGGAAGCGGTTGTGAAAGGACAAGACATAGGCAGCCTTTGCCTCGGCCGTTTCCTTCTTCATATACTCCTGGGATTGGTTGGCGAACAGGGCATTGGCAGCCTTAAGGTCGGAGATTTCATCCCCCAACCTTTTAACGCTATCATCCTTCTCTCCCCGAACAAGGGTCAAGTTGTTTTCGGCTGTCTCCAATTTCGCTTCAACCAGCTTCTGAGCTTCGCGCTCCTTCTCCAATTCCTCCTCAAGAACAGCGACCTTC
Source organism: Limnanthes douglasii subsp. nivea (assembly GCA_036936605.1). Classification (NCBI taxonomy): domain Eukaryota; kingdom Viridiplantae; phylum Streptophyta; class Magnoliopsida; order Brassicales; family Limnanthaceae; genus Limnanthes; species Limnanthes douglasii. Next base: position 45,356,869 of record JAUPFV010000005.1, read on the forward strand.
CCCTCCAGAGCAGCGATCTTCCCTTCCGCGTCCCCAAGTTTCTGATTAAGCTCCGCCACCCGCCGCTCCTTCATTGCCAAAGGAATAATCATGTTGTACAGCATTAGGGACATCCCGTCCGTGATCCGAAAGGGAAAAGAGTAAGGGCTCGCAGGCGCGGACAATACTGGCGGTGCGGTACCGCTCGACGATGCCGCGACATCTTTCACCACTTCGCCATGACTCACATCCTCTGGCGGCACCACTATCGGATCGGTAACGACCGCACCTTTGACTCCCCCGAATTTCTCAAACAGCGCTGGAACGGTGGCATTCTCAGCAGACCCAGCTACGGCAGCAGCTCGAATGTCCTTCTTTGCCCGCTTCGGCTTCGCTGTTGGAACACCATCTGCTTCCCCCGTCCCTTTCCATTTTTGAATCTGCCCCTCTGGTCGACGGGCCTCATCATCCACCCCGGTATTTTCTCCTTGTCGCCCCTCGACACCCTGCCCACCGGCCTTGGCAACCGCAGGATCCATTTTCTCATCTGACTTGGGCCGTTTGCTGGGAGCTTTGCTACGCTTTGGCAGAAATAAATGAGCATCGGGCGCATGCGTCCTCCTGACCATGTCCACTAAGCTCGGGGGTTGGCGCAATTCCTCGATGGTCAGCAGCTCTGACGACCACTGCCAGAGGTTACTCGTTATCAGGTTTGTATCCTTGAAAGCGCGGTGGAAGCCGCGGCCGCAGTGCTGCTTTGCATAATCCTTCAAAACTTGGAAAGTTACTTTGCCAGGCTTGAAGTGGTCTTTTTTCAGACCTTGGATAAACTCCTTTGACACTGCATAACATATCGCCAAAATATTAAAAAAAAAATTACTAACCATTGGGAAACCAAGTCCGCAGCAGTCGCTGTGGGTTTCGTTATGGCTTTTTTTTTTTGTCTAAAATGATTGCACTGACATCATAATTAACGAAACAAAAGCCGTTAAAAAACAACACATGCTGAGACAATTCAGTCAACCTAATAAGAAACAGCACAATCTACTACATAAAACCATAACATCTAGGCAGTAGCTGCGGCACCCTTGCCCTTTTTCTTCTGGAGTTTCTTCATGTAAAATTTCAATTTCTTACCCTCTAGTATATAACCATCAGCTCTGCCACATTAACCAGGCCGGGAAGAAATGCAGGCCAACAACCTACCACCTCCGAACTGCTCTTCTATATGGGCATCAAGTTTGCGATCCTTTTGGCGCTTCTCAATCTTCCTGTCAACATGGTTACTTTTCTTGGTTTCCTCGGTTGCAGCTTCTCCCTCCTCAGCAGTTTCCTTCTTGGTAGATGCAGCCTTCTTCTTCCTACCATTTTCAACACCATAATGTTGAAGATACCACTGCTTGAATGGTGGAGCATCCACCTGAACAATGGCACTCTTGACCAAAGTTTGAGTCCTGACTAGCTCATTGTTGGAAGCATTGTAAACCACATCAAGGAGACGGGTCTTGCGGGTGACTGCCTCACTACCCCACGAAAAAATTCGAGTATCTAATCTCAGTGCTCTCCACTTCACATTTCCTCCCCTAACTCGGATTCTTCTCACAGTCTTGTTGCTTGACAGCTTAGTGTTTGCTGCCTGACGTCCGAGCTCGTACTTTCGTTTCTTCCTCCACGCTTTCTTCTTGCCACCAGTGGCTCGCCTCTTGTGCATGGAATCCCTAGAAATACCCATTTTGTTCGCCTCTTGCCACCGGATACAACACTCTCGTCAGGGAGCTGTTAAACCCTGGTTTCTGTTCTATATATATCTCTGGAGATGAACTATTGAATACGGTGGTTTTTAACAAGGCCACGGTCGTAAATATAGTCAACCGTCCAAAATCAATATAATTTTAACCCCAAAAAAAGAGTTTTTCTCTTTGATTTATTTTACCAAGTTTTTTTTTAATCAGAATTTGTATTGAATTGAAAATAAAGAGAAGTATAAGGTCTTTTAGGCAATATTACATAAATTTGAAAAACTAGACTGAAATGGGAATAATTCGCGGGTACTTACTTAGAGGGTAATTTGTAAACAAAGTATTTATAGAAGGACTAAAAGAGAAATAATAAAAGCCCATCAAGGATATTAATGGGGCTATTCTTCTCCATTATAAAAGGAGACCCATTATTCTTGGTAGGTGGGACATTCTTAATAAAATATTCTCTTTCTACTTTTTCTCTCTACTTTTACACTCTAGTCACATCCGGTCCAAGATCCAAGATTATTCTTAGTCATTTATTATCTCATCATTGGCGCCGTCTGTGGGAAACCGTGATACCGAAAAGGAATCTTTTTCTTTGAAAATCACGACCTGATCTTAAAAGAATGAATGGCGAATTTGCCGGAGAGAGGGTCGGGAGAGAAGTGGCTCGAGCCGGGTCACTATCTGAAGGTGAAGAAGCCATGGGTCGGGAGTTCTGCGCTCAGGGTCGGGACAAGCGTTCAACCCTTATCATGACCAGGAGACAGCTGCTGGAAGACATTGCAAGGTTAAACGCTGAGAAGGAGCGAGGATTAAATGAAAAAACGTTCGGGTAGGAAAATGCAAGGAGCCATTCGTGGATAACCGAGGCGAGGGCAACCCAACTGCGGGACATCGCATTGAGGCTCAACCGCGGTTGTCCTCTCGGCACTGCTTCGCTCCTCGCCCGGAGAACAGTCAGAATGACGGAGCGAAGCAGTGCCGAGAGGACAGCCGCGGATTTCCGCCGAATACGCTTCGGACGACTCGTCGGGAAGGGAGTACCGACGCAAGGCAAGGCTAAACAAACGCACACAGAGAAATCGTTCCCGACGGGATAGGGCAGCATCGAGAAAAGAACGCTGGCGTCGTTTGAAAAAGAAGAAATACGAATAGGCAGCCGAGAAGAACAGGCAGCTCTACCTCAGGTCCAGTGGCAACCTTCGAACAGTCAGAACCGAGGGTACCGAACCAGTAACCAATTCATCAACCCCGGGGACGAAGGTCATTACGGGATTCAGACCCAAGGACTCGGGGGCGGAACATTCGGATTCGGGGTGAACTGGAGAGCTTCACCATTGTCTGATGAGATACTATCGGGGCACCTCCCGAAGAGGTTTAACATCTCTAAATTGACGGAAAGAGAGACCCGGACAATCACTTGGAAGCCTTCAAAATCTTTATGCTGAGTTTCGACAACGACGATAAGCTTTTATGTCGGGTGTTTTTGATGACCTTTAGAGACCAAGCGTCTAAGTGGTACAACCGGTTGCCACAAGGTTGTATTAAAAGCTTCGGGATGTTCTGGACGATGTTCCGACAGCACTTCGTCGGAAGCAAGAGTTTCCGAGCTAATGGAGATACCATCATGAATTGCAAGCAGAGGTTGGGAGAGAGCCTTAGAGATTATACCAGGCGCTTTATTGACACTAAGACCGACCTAGACCATTGCGTGGAGAACGTGGCGCTAACCGCGTATCGTTTGGGTTTGCTCCCAGGACCAATGAAGCAAGCGGTCGCCAAAAAGCAAGCGTTTACTTTTTTCGCCCTTCTCGCCCAAGTGGAAAAACAGATATTGATAGAAGAAACCGAGGCGTCCGAACTGGCGGCACACATTCAGCAAAACGCGCAAGCGTCGGTCGTCATGAAACAAGGGGCTCAATTCAGCTATGCTCAGCAAGCCCAGCCGGTCAGCATAATACCCCAGACCCAATCCTTGCCTATCAAGCCTTCGGCTCCCCCGAGCCAAAAAACGAAGCAGACGAATCAAGCGATTTCACAACCCATATCTAACAAGTGGATCCGACCCGCTTACTTCGCCGACCTAGCAGGTACCACACACTCCTCCAGAAAAAGGCATATCGTGAATCTGACCACCCAGTTGGAAGCTCGGACTTACCCCCACTCAAAAGGCGTCCATTCACCGATCCTATATTTTGACGACGACGACATGAGAGATATAGTCGGCCCTCATGAGGACGCCATCGTTATCGGGGCGGCCATTGCGGTGGAAGAGGTCCTGCGTATCTTGGTGGATACCACTAGCTCAACCAACATAATCTTCGCGTCCACCTTCGCAAATTTCAGGACACCTCCGGTCATTACGCGGTCGGATCGAACTATTGTGGGGTTTACGGCGTCGGCAGCTGACGTGGTCGGAGAATTTGAGGGCGTCGTTCAGCTGGGCCGCGACGTATTCAAGAAGGAGGTCACCGTGTTATTCGTGGTAGTTGACGCACCGGCCTCTCATAATGCAATTTTTGGCAGATCATGGATATCACGAATGCATGCGGTATCATCCACGGTCCATCCCGGAGCAGCCAGAAAGCGGCACGGGAATGTTACCGAGTGGTTTTGGCACCCAAAAAGGATCAAGAGATGGCACAGGTGCGGGATTAGCAATTAAAGGGGCTTCCCTTGGGATCATTACTCGTTGATGACCCTAGGGAAGCTCCTAGATTTTTGACTACTGACGAAGAATGCGAACAACACCCATTTGTCGAAGGTAAAGTTTTACAGATCGAGATCCGGCTATCACCGGGCTTCAGGAAACAATTGTTATCATTACTGTGGGAGAATTTAGATTTATTCGCGTGGTGTTCGAGATACGTGACCGAAGTCCCAGAGTCTCATGTGATTCACAAGCTAACTGTCAACAAAAATGTCAGACCCATCTCTCAAAAGTGTCGGGCTTTTTCCCCGGAAAAGGCAGAAATCATTCTGCGAGAAGTTGAAAGAATGATTAGCGTCGGGCACATTAAGGAGTCAAGTTACCCGCTCTGGACCTCCAATCATGTCCTGGTAAAAAATAAAAACAGGAAGTGGAGGATGTGCGTGGACTTCACCGACCTCAATCGGGCATGCCCGAAGGACCCTTTCCCGATGCCGAGGATTGACCAGTTGGTGGACTCAACGTCGGGAAACAGACTGCTGTCGTTCATGGATGCGTACGCCGGCTACAACCAGATCAAATTGCACCCAGCAGATCAGGAAAGCACAACGTTCATAACGGGCCGAGGCTTGTATTGCTATAAGGTCATGCCGTTCGGGTTAAAAAATGCCGGAGCAACGTACCAGAGCCTGGTTAATAAAACTTTCCATGGCCAAATAGGAAGGAATATGGAAGTCTACATCGATGACATGTTAGTAAAGAGCGGCACGGACGAGGACCATCTCGCCGATTTACAGGAGTATAAACCTCAAGCTCAATCCGGAAAAATGCTCAATCGGGGTAAGGTCGGACAAGTTCCTGGGTTTATTTGTTAGCGAAAAAGGGATTGAAGCCGACCCGAACCAACTCCGAGCTCTTACCGACATGACCCCGCCTAAGAGCATCAAAGAAGTTCAGATATTAACCGGGCGTCTGGCTGCTTTAAATCGGTTTATCTCTCGTTCGTCTGACAAGTACGCTCCATTTTTTCAGGTCTTGAGAAATTCCAAGAATTTTGTGTGGACACCGGAATGTAACGCAGCCTTTTTAGGAATTAAGCGTTATCTATCGTCCCCGAACCTCCTAACGAAGCCTCTGACAGGCGAGACTCTTTTTCTTTACATAGCGGTTACGGATGTTGCAGTAAGTGCGGCCCTAATAAGCGAGTCGGGAAAGGCCCCTACAGCGGTCTACTTCGTAAGCAAAAGCTTACTCGATGAAGAGACACGGTATCTAAAGCTGGAGAAAATGGCCTTAGCTTTAGTAACCGCAGCACGAAAAATGCGGCGGTATTTTCAAGCCCACCCCATTGTCGTCCGCACCTCGTTTCTGCTCAAGTACGTCCTTCAACGACCGGACATGTCAGGGAGAATGTCTAAATGGTCGGTTGAGTTGGGCGATTTCGACATCAATTTTGAGCCTCAGACGGCCATCAAAGGCCAAGTTCTAGCTGATGTTTTAGTAGAATTCCATTCCGAGCGCCCGGACCAAAACGCACCATTTGGAGAAGCCGAACCAAATAAGTGGATCATCCGTACCGACGGGGGGGCAAACGTCAATGGCTGCGGAGCGGGCGTGCAGATAATTACCCCAACGGGCATAAGTATGCACCAGGCAATCCGATTCGGATTCCCCACTTCTAACAACGAAGCCGAATATGAAGCCGCCTTGGCCGGTCTGCGACTAGCGCATGTATGTGGAGCTAGGCAAGTACGCCTCATTAGTGATTCCCAGCTTTTGATAAATCAAGCATCAGGAGCTTCGGAAGTCAGGAAAGAGCATTTGGTCTAGTACCTAGCCGCATTAAGGGTGTTAGCCGCATCATTCGTCAAGATAACGTATGAACATGTCCAGAGAAGCGAAAACATGGTGGCCGACTCTTTAGCATCGGCCTCTTGCTCAAGCAATTACCCTTGGGTAACCGATCAAGAAAATCCATCCATCATAAAGAGGCAGGAGTTGGATAATCGACCCGAAATTGCTTGTCAGGTATCTTCGGTAACTATTTCAGATTGGCGACGGGATATCATTGCTTTCTTAGCCGAAGGTCATCTACCAAGCGATGGCGCGATGGCGCGTCGGCTCGAAAGGTGCGCAACAAGGCCTGAGGCTACGTTCTATTGGGCGACATATTATACAAAAAATCGTTCAGCCAACCCTTGCTGCGGTGTTTGGGGGTCAATGAGTCGCAGATAATCGTGTCCGAATTACATGACGGGGAGGGCCCGGCTCATTTTGGTTACAAGACCCTAATAAGGACAATTTTTCTCGCCGGATTTTATTGGCCGACGATAACGACGGACGCTCAGCAGATAGTGAAAACCTGCGACACTTGTCAAAGATTCGCGAACGCGATAAATGTACCCGTGGTTCCTTTAGAGTCCATATCAGAAGGATTGTACTTCGACCGATGGGTCATCGATCTTGTGGGACCGTTACAAATGGCATCTGGTGGGAGACAAACAATTGTGGTGGCTGTGGATTACTTTTCCAAATGGGTTGAAGCCGAACCATTATCCGCCACTAAGGCTAAAGACATCGTCAGATTTATTTGGTCCAATATCTGTTGTCGGTTCGGGGTAACCCAGAGGCTCACCATGGATAATGGGCTCCAATTCAACAGCAGAGAGATGAAATCTTTTTGCACAACTAACAGGATTAGGCAATGTTTCTCTGCTCCATTCCACCCCCAAGCGAACGGGCAAGTCGAAGTCACCAACCGAACCATTCTGGACGGGCTCAAAAAGAACCTCAAAGGAAAGGCTGGCAAATGGCCGGACTTCCTGCAAGAAGTATTATGGGCTTACCGAACTACTCCTAGAACGACGACTAAGGAATTACCTTATGCTCTGGTATATGGTATGGACGCGGTCACTCCGGCAGAATCCATTTTTCCATCTTTTAGGATCGGTACCTATGATGAAAACACAAATCAAGACAACAGACAGTTAGCTCTCGACCTCATAGAAGAAAACGGAATCGCGCTCAGCTAAATTCTTTACACTATCAGACTCTAATGAGGAGTCGGTATGCGTCTAAATTACAACGTCGGGAATTCAAAGTCGGTAATAAGTTTTTGAGACGCGTTTTCCTGCACACCAAAGACAAAAGCCTCGGCAAGCTCGCCCCGAACTGGAAAGGACCCTACGAAGTGGTAGAGAAAATCAAGAGCGGGATATATCGTTTGCAAGACAAGCTCGGACGTTCATTAAGGCTACCATGGAACATTGAACATTTGAAATTGTATTTGGAGTAATTCTGCACTTTTGTAACTTTATGAGCATTATGTGTAAGAAACTCTTGGTCGGGGATGCACTCTTTCCTACCTCGGTGGCGCGAGAAGGTTTTAATGAGGCATCGATAACGCCCGACCACCCTATTTTTAATCGACAAATTTTGCCTTTCAATTTTTGAAGTATTACAAACAACTCTATCGGCTGACGAGCTGATCGACGATTGTTCTTACTAATCTCGATTGATCAACAGAACCTTCATAGGTTTTTCAGTGTTCAAACTAATCTACATCTTAATTCCCGACCCTAAGGGAAATTTTTAATTTTACATTGCTCAACATAACCTTCATAGGTTTTTCAGTGTTCAAACTTATCTACATCTTAATTCCCGACCCTAAGGGAAATTTTCGATTTTACATTGATCAACATAACCTTCCCAGGTTTTTGAGTGTTCAAACTGATCTACATCTTAGTTCCCGACCCTACGAGAAATTTTCGATTTTACATTGATCAACAGAACCTTCATAGGTTTTTCAGTATCTTAACTGATCAACAATTTCCTTCTCGACCCTATGGGAAGATTTTCAATTTAACAATTGATTGACAGGGCCTTAATGAGTTTTTCAGTATTTTAACTGATATGCAATATCTCGTGACGATGAACTGATGAAAGTAAAGCTTAAAAATTAATGGTTCGGGCGTTTCCATTACACTATTAATAGATTTTTCAGTGCCTAAACTGATACACATATTACGTTCCGACCCTATGCAACAAATTAGAAATTATCTATGATATTTCAATACTCTCTTTCTTTGATAAATCAGCAGCTTCCGATTGAAAGTCAGTTCGTCTCAAAACCTGCTGATCAACTTAACGCCAAAACTGCTTCGGGGAACTGCTCAGAACGCTAAAGAGGCATGTCGTTGGATTGGGTACGCATAAATTATCCCGCCTCCCCCTCGGACTCGGTCTCCTCATCTTCGGATTCTTCGTCCTTGCACTCCACGCCGTCCGGGCGGTCAGCCTCAGGAACATCCAGCCACATGGACCCTGGGGGAAGCTCGGGGAAGCGGTTGTGAAAGGACAAGACATAGGCAGCCTTTGCCTCGACCGTTTCCTTCTTCATATACTCCTGGGATTGGTTGGCGAACAGGGCATTGGCAGCCTTAAGGTCGGAGATTTCATCCCCCAACCTTTTAACGCTATCATCCTTCTCTCCCCGAACAAGGGTCAAGTTGTTTTCGGCTGTCTCCAATTTCGCTTCAACCAGCTTCTGAGCTTCGCGCTCCTTCTCCAATTCCTCCTCAAGAACAGCGACCTTCCCCTCCAGAGCAGCGATCTTCCCTTCCGCGTCCCCAAGTTTCTGATTAAGCTCCGCCACCCGCCGCTCCTTCATTGCCAAAGGAATAATCATGTTGTACAGCATTAGGGACATCCCGTCCGTGATCCGAAAGGGAAAAGAGTAAGGGCTCGCAGGCGCGGACAATACTGGCGGTGCGGTACCGCTCGACGATGCCGCGACATCTTTCACCACTTCGCCATGACTCACATCCTCTGGCGGCACCACTATCGGATCGGTAACGACCGCACCTTTGACTCCCCCGAATTTCTCAAACAGCGCTGGAACGGTGGCATTCTCAGCAGACCCAGCTACGGCAGCAGCTCGAATGTCCTTCTTTGCCCGCTTCGGCTTCGCTGTTGGAACACCATCTGCTTCCCCCGTCCCTTTCCATTTTTGAATCTGCCCCTCTAGTCGACGGGCCTCATCATCCACCCCGGTATTTTCTCCTTGTCGCCCCTCGACACCGTGCCCACCGGCCTTGGCAACCGCAGGATCCATTTTCTCATCGACTTGGGCCGTTTGCTGGGAGCTTTGCTACGCTTTGGCAGAAATAAATGAGCATCGGGCGCATGCGTCCTCCTGACCATGTCCACTAAGCTCGGGGGTTGGCGCAATTCCTCGATGGTCAGCAGCTCTGACGAGCACTGCCAGAGGTTACTCGTTATCAGGTTTGTATCCTTGAAAGCGCGGTGGAAGCCGCGGCCGCAGTGCTGCTTTGCATAATCCTTCAAAACTTGGAAAGTTACTTTGCCAGGCTTGAAGTGGTCTTTTTTCAGACCTTGGATAAACTCCTTTGACACTGCATAACATATCGCCAAAATATTAAAAAAAAAATTACTAACCATTGGGAAACCAAGTCCGCAGCAGTCGCTGTGGGTTCTGTTTGTCATAAGGAAGACCGTTTTCCCAGAAGCCACTGAGAAAGATGAACCGGTGCTTCCAACCTTTATCACCCTCAAGAAAGTCATTCACGATCTTCCAAGTATTCGCCAGAGACGAGTAAAAGAAGGGAGACTTCTGGGATTTTGAGAGCCCAGACATGGCAATATATTCGACCATGGGCATGGCCTGACCCGACAGACGCGATGCCATGATGCATAATATTAACGTGTACCACGCGTTCGGCGTTAGCTGTGAGGGACAGAGGTTGAGGTTCCGGAAGTACAAGGCTATTTCAGGATCCAAAGGGAACCTAAGGCCCCAGTTGAACAACTCGGTGAAAATCACGAGTTCTCGCGAACGCACGTGCACTGGCGTCTATCCGGGCTCAGGGAATCGGACGTTAACACACGCCGGGATGCCCCACCGGGCCAGGAGCTCCTCCCGCACCTTAGTCGGGAAATAGAGGTATTTGCCCTCGTAAAGGGAAATAATGTCATCCCGAGGCAACCAACGGAAGTAGCTGGTAGTAATAGGCGCCTCAATTTCCGCGGGAAGTGGCTCCTCAAGGGGAGTAGTTTCACCACCAGTAAAAGTAATACCTTCGTCTGCGGTATCAGTCTCTGGCTCTTCGACATTATCTGCAGGAATAACATCGGGTTGATGAGAGTTAACCGCAGGGAGATCAGACGATGAAGTACGAGGGACTGCGACGCCAGAACTGCTCCCGGCATGAGCAAGTTGCGCGTGACGGCTAAGGCCCAGATAAGTGCATGCGGTGTTGGAGCCGGTCTGGTACCCCTGAATATCGCGGGTAAGCCTGACCACTTCAGGGGATTTTTTCCTCGCAGGTGAAGTAGTTGGAGAATCACCCATAGGGAGAAATTTAGCATTGCTTCACTGTTGAAGAGGAAAAGGAGTATGGGTGGTGTAAGAATTAACCGACGAGGGCGTCGGGTGGTTATTGCAAGGCTCCGGAGACGGTAGTGGACTGCTGCTTGAAGAGCTAATAGAATTACCGAGAGAACTTGCGTCGGACAAGACCGGTATAACCAAAAAATCAGCGGGAATCGGTTCGGGTAGAACGGGGTCATGAGGTAGAGGCACGGGTACAAAGGGTTGCGAAGCAGAACTCCAAATCAGTCCCGCAACTCGATATTCTTCGGCACGATCACCGATGCTAGCCCAATCTTGGAATCCGAACACTGGTTTCTTCTTGGTTTTTGGTTTTGGTTTGGGAGACTTATTTCTCATAAAACGAATTTTCCCTCACTAGACAGATCAGGACAGCAACTTCTCTCTCTAAGAACACATCTGAGAGAGAACTGTGCGTGAGGGGTATTTATAGGCGACATCACTTAACCGTTACGCGTATGGGGAAGCTCAAACGACGAAAAGAAGCGGGAAGTCGAAAGGGTTTCTTGAGGAACTGAACAAAGAGGCACGCGTCGAGCAAACGGTCGACACGTGTCGCCCCTAGCTAGACTAGTACAGTAGCCATGAGCCAGCTAGTTCTCATAGCCACGAATAATTGGTCAACACGTGTCGTCCCTAGCCAGGCTAATACGGGAGCCAGATACTAGCTCGCCTTGGCAGAAGCACTAGATGGGCCACACGGACCCGACCCGCTCCTCGACAGTCTGGACGTCGATCCAGGCCCACGATGAAATCACCAGGGAGGACTGGAAGCAGGGCCAGAATGACAGCGTCGAAACCAGACAGCATCGGAATAACGTGATCGGACTTCAGCTGAATAAGTATAAAAGGTCGGGCATCAGCAAAACCGAAAGACCGGGAGAGACCGACCCATTCGATCTGAACAGGCCATTCATCCCATGTTAGAGACTAGGGGACGGAGACCATCAAAGCTGATTGTGCAACAAGTTTTCATTCCCGTTGCTCTTGATGACTGGGGGCTACTGATAAGGGAATAATTCGCCGGTACTAACGCTAGGGAGTTAATTGTAAATGAAATGAAATTAATGTCTGTAATAGCATTTATCGCTTATTAGAGGGTAATTTGTAAACTAAGTATTTAAAGAAATACCAAAAGAGATATAATAAAAGCCCACCAAGGATATTAATGGGGCCACCCTTCTCCACTATAAAAGGAGACCCGTTATTCTTGGTAGGTGGGACATTCTGAATAAAATATTCTCTTTCTACTTTCTCTCTCTACTTTTACACTCTAGTCACATCGGGTCCAAGATCCAAGATTATTCTTAGTCATTATTCTCTCATCATAGACGATAGTCACATCAGGCAACCAAAAGATATGCTCCTCAGACATCTCTCTAGCATTAATGATACGACTCCATGTTTTTTATTTTTTGTAAGGGGAAATAGCTAATATAGGATGAATATTATCTCTAGAGTATATAGATAACATATATTTGGCCCACAGATATTTTTTTTTGTTTGAAGTTAAGCCAAAGATTCATTGAATAGAATTGCTGAACATCCTTTATATTATGAAGGTTTAGTCCACCTTCATTAAGAGGTTTACACAGCCTTTCCCATCTAGCCCAATTAATAACCTTTTTGTTTTCTTTGCTTCCCCACAGGAATTTATTAAAAAGAGTCCCCAATCTGTAGATGATACCAGCAGGCAGGATGGTATGCTGAAGAAAGTAATTGGGAAGAGTAGCTAGAACAGTTTGAATCAGAAGCAGTCGACCAACAAACGAGAGATCCAACTTATCCCAATCCAAGATTATGTTCCTTGTTTTGTATATTAAGTCTTCAAAGTTTGCAAGTCTTGTATTGATAGCAATTGTTGTGCCAAGGTATTTGTATGGTAAATTTGTATGTTTAATATTCAGGATGTTTTCAATGATAGTTGTTTGTTGAGCATCCATCTTGTTTGATACAATGGTCTTAGACTTAGTAGTGTTGATCTCCTGACCAGATACACGTTGATAATGATCCAAGGAGGTCTTTATAGTTTGCATAGAGTTAATATCACCATTGCTGAATACCATGAAGTCGTCCGCAAATGCTAAGCAAGATATATTCTGGTTACTTCTAGTTTTATATCTGAGATTAGGATTACCATTTGAAATAAGCTTAATGCTTCTGATTAGGTACTCTTCAACCAGTATGAAGAGACTTGGAGAGAGCGGATCTTCTTGTCTCAAGCCTTGAGAGTTAGGGAAGAAGCCTTTTAGTTCACCATTTACCAGGATCGAAGAAAACACCTTGATAATACAGTTGCTAATAAGAGCGGTAACGTTAGTATTAAAACCAAATAAATGGAGAATGTTGAAGAGAAACTTATGGTTGAGATTGTCAAATGCTTTGGTCATGTCAACTTAATGATGACATTGCCCCCCTTACTTTTTGTATTGATATCAAAACATAACTCATGAGCTACTATAATTGTGTCCTGAATGCACCTCCCCTTAACAAATCCACCTTGCTCTTCAGAGATTAACTTAGGCAAGATCCTCGACAGTTTGTTGTTGATAATTTTCCCCACAATCCTTGAGAGCATGGTGGTAAGACTGATAGGGCGATGATCTTGCCATTTGTTGGGATTGTCAAGCTTAGGGATTAAACAAATCGTTGTAGCTTTAACCCCATTAGGCAGAACATAACCATTGAAAAAGCCTTGAATAGCTTTACAGAGATCAGTGCCAACTATAGACCAGTACTTTTTATAGAACTCTCCGTTGAAACCATCAGGTCCTGCAGCAGATACAGAGTTTAAAGATTTAATAATATCATATATTTCATCAGCATCAGGAATACTAGTTATGCTATTATTGTCAGCCTCAGTAACCAAAGTAGGAATAGCATTCATAATATCAGGATCCATCTCATCACTTATAGGAGGAGCAAGCAGAGCTTTAAAGTACTCAATAGAAAAATTACCAATATCATCCTTAGTAGTCAACCAGTTATCACCAACTTTAACTCTGTCAATCCTGTTCTTCTTCAGTCTTTTTTTCAAAAACCTATGATAGGCAGCCGTATAGAGGTGGCTATAGAAACAGCAGATGAATGAATGGCTTCTCGAACAATACAAGAAGCAATAAAAAATTTATAGAGGGAGAGGGGGACGCTTCTCTCAAAACAAACCTACCTATCAGTTTTGTAACATGTATGAACACACTGCTCCTGTTTGTTATTATAGGGATGACCCTTCCTTCATGGGATCAACCTCTTTAGAACAACCTAAAGAAGAGGGAGAGCAGTCATCCTATCTAGCAACTCAAGACTCAATAGGGGACAATGCCTGGTATGCTGACAATGGTGCTAGTCACCATGTCACAGGAAATTCTAGTTTACTGACTCAAAAGAATGAGTATGCGGGTAACAAAGGTATTCTTGTTGGTAATGGTCAGAGGCTAAAAATTAAACATGTTAGGTATGCTAGTCTGCATACATCTACCAACTCACCTATTTTACTCAATAATGTTTTGCATGTACCTATGATAAACAAGAATTTACTCTCTGTTTCACAGCTCACTAGTCATAATAATATCTTTATTGAATTTGACAAGGGTTTTTATCTTGTGAAGGACAGGGAGTCAGGGACTATGCTTCTCAAAGGGAATACTGAGAGTAAATTGTACAAGTTGGAAGGTCTTCCTAAGTCACAAGCAAAATAGACGTCTTATGTCACTACTACCACATAGTCTTCAGCACTAATTCAGCTCTTCCTAATGTTTTTTATGTTGGTATTTCTAGTTCCCTAAAGGATGGATGGCATACGAAGCTTTAACATCCATCTTAGAATGTTCTAAACACAATCATAAGAGCTTGTAATCTTAATTCGGTTCTAAAGAGAGATTCTAGTTTATATGAATCTTTTCAATATGGGAAATCTCACAGTTTACCCTATTATGTTTCTAGTTCCTATGCTAGTAATGTGTTAGATCTTCTGCATACAGATGTATGAGGGTCTTCTCATGTTCTTTCTACTGAAGGTTACAAGTACTATGTGATCTTTCTTGATTATCACACTAGGTATACATGGTTCTACCCTATTAAAGAGAAAAACCAAGTCTGTTGTACTTTCAAAAAAAATTAGTGTTTTGTTGAAATACAGTTTAAAAGGGCTATAAAAGTGGTTCAGTGTGACTAGGGAGGAGAATACAAACCTTTATCCACTATAGCACAAGAACAAGGGTTTATTTTGAGGAGATCTTGTCCTCATACCTCAGCCCAAAATGGAAGGGCTGAGAGAAAACACAGACACCTTGTAGAAATAGGCTTAAGTCTTCTAGCCCAAGCCAACCTGCCCTACAAATACTGGGTACAAGCATTTGCGATTGTTGTATATCTCATCAATAGACTACCAACACCTATTCCATGCTTAAGGTCTTATCAAACTCATTAATTCTAGTTTTATTCTACAAAATGTGTGTTTTGGGGTTATATTTGATGAGTTCAGGATATTTAGACACAGTCTAGTGCATAATCCGGACAGGGGTAACTCGGAAAATAACATGCCACTAAATTATCTGAACATGACAAAAGTAAAAACACCTTTTGACTAAGCTATTTGTTAATCAACTTAAAAGACTAATGGGTCCTTAAACTTGACCCGGTTTCATAACTTGACCTGTAAGCCCATGGGTCCTTAATTAAGAGTATAAATACCCCAACCATTCTCATTAATGAGGGTAATGAACATTTAATACAACCAGGCTGCTCAATTATCACACTACTTTATACAACAAACACTTAATACTCAAAATACTTCATAAAACACTTTACAAAATTACCCCCAGCCCAAAATAAGCCAAACCAAATTGGCGACCACGGTGAGAGAACGAGGGTGCCTGAATCTTGCATTCAAAACAAGTAGAAAAGACCAGTTCAGATGGATTCGAATGAGTAGGGAACTCCACCACCTATGGTGGAAGTAGTTGGGGAAAACAAGGAATATACCATCGAAGAGAAAGACAAATTGAGAGCAAAAATAGAGGAGTTAAGGGCCATAAAATAAGCAAAAAATGGTATAAGGGAGACCTGTTGGGATCTTCTCTTGTAGAGTGGGATCAACAGGGGCTGGTGGAGGTAGAGTCTCTGAAGGGCGAAGAATTATTTCTTCTCCTAAGGTGACTTTCTTCTTTTTAGTAGCCTTCTCGTCACTGCGGGCCCTTCTTTTTCGGCCCTTCTTGGGAGGCTTTGGTGGGTTCTGTGACTCTCCTACCTCCCTTACTGTTTCAGCCTCTACCACTTTGAGCAGAGAAGAGTCGATTCCCCCTTGGTTCCCCGAACCAGTCCCTTTTGTGGTTGTTTGAGCCGACTCTGCTGCAGCTTTCTTCTTCTTGTTCTTCATCTTATTAGGAGCTTTTGCTCTGGAAGGTAAGAATAATTTACCATTCTCGACCTCCATCCGTTTGAGAATTACACTAGGATAAGTTAATATAGTCAGCTCTTCCCATGAGAGGTCTCTCCGGCCTATGGTATTCCACAGATGTGACCTTACAAGATTTCCCGAGCTAAAGCAGTTGTGGAAGGCATTCCCCCAATGCTCTGCAGCCCATGCATTAAGCCTTGCATTGGTTTTTTGCCCCTCCTTTAGGTGTCCGGTGAACTCTTTTGGCAGCACTGAATAAGAAGTGACAAATTAATCAGAATGGGAACACTTATGATTTAAAAGAAAAGCATGAGAAACAAAGATAAGAAAGAAACTCAACGGTACTTTTCCACCTGCTAGTCAGCATGCTAGGGTTGGTGGCCTTGATTTTCTTGACATTCTCACATGTCCCACCAACAAACAGAAACTATGTCCTCTAGTTCTTTTCGGACTCCAGCAAGTCATCTACCACTTTGAAGTTGTTCCCCATATTGTGATGGTAGAATGGAATCTGGTGATTCTTGCATAAGCTTGCCACAACAGCAAATTCCTCCATTGGAAGTGGGATTTTTTACAACCTTGATGACATTATGCAAGCGAGAGAATACCATGCATTTGGACTTAGTTGACTTGGGAAGAGTTTAACTAGATGGAAGTACCTGATGATTTCTGGTCCAATGGAAACTGAAGTCCCTTGTTTAGCACTTCGGTGAAAATCATCACCTAATTGAGCTTACAGTCCATTGGAATCTCCGGAGTGATAGGTATTCTTACCTTCACTGACTCCAAAATCCCCAATTTTGTCCGGATCCAACCCAACTCAGCAGTGTGGGTGTAGATGTAGTTTATATTTTGTAGAGCCAACAAGTATTTGACACTAACATTTTTGAAGCAAGGGCCTACCTTGCCCTCTAGGCACTCCTGAAGCTCCGGATGTGTCAAACAGACCTTGAATTTGCTTTTTCCCTTCTTGCGAGAAGCAGCATCCCCCATTTGACCTAATGCCTCAGTTTCAAAGGGAGCCTCCTCAATACTATCTTCCATTACTTCTTCCATCACTGTGGAAGGTTTATCAGTTACCTTGGATGAATAGGGGTCAGCTTCTGGTAGGGAAGGTTGTTCGGATGGTTGACCACCTATTGCCTCTGAAGGCCTAGTGTCCGGTTGAGGTTGGGATCTGGAGAGCTTTGGCAGTGAAGTAGTAGGTTGAGATTTAGTTAGACGGTTCGTCCGGCGAGGGGTTGACTTCTCCGGAGACTTCTCAGCGTCAGATGCCATGGCTATGAAGGGGGAAGGTTTTCTGATACTCGAAACAACTTTTTCTTTCACAACAGAGGGTTGCGACTCTTGAACAGAAGAGCCCGAAGGTATAGATGAAAGACTGGGTTTAAATAATTGTCTGGGCTTGGGGTTTCTGGAAGAGGATGATCCTTGATCAGCTTCTTCAATCGGTTCACTAGATTTCTCACTTAGAGAAACTAAGAGGCCACCAGCAATGTGATTCTCTCTTTCGACTTTTTTCGCCTTTCTAGCTCTGATAAGTTTAACCAGCTGCCTTTAACAAGTGCATTTCTGGCCGTGAACATAAAACCTCTCAAGAAGAAGTTCAAGGTAGGAGTGAAAATTTCTCTAGAAAAGCTTTGAATGCTGAAGCCAATGAAATAGTGAAAGAGAATTTATATAACAGTAAAAAAAAGTAACAATTACCTAGGAGAAGTTTAAGAGAGTTTTGCAACGATTAAAGGTTGCGTAAACGTGTGAAGGATTAAATGCCTAGGTAATTGTCTAGACTCAGTGGTTGTGCCGATCTACGAAGAATAACAGTTGGTAGGTTGAACCAGATATTGACACGTGTCCCACACTCCAACAAGAAAACTCTTAGAATTCTGGAAAGTGAAATAAGTTCAGATAGACTTCATACTAAGTTAATGATGAAAGTAAACTTCCTAGTACGGACCGCATAGGCAGATCGGACAAAATCATTACTGGCTTGGTGGATTTTTTAGTCCTACCAAATATATTTGGCAAGGCCTAAAAAGGAGGCTACTGATGAGTTCGTAATATTCAGACACAGCCCACTGCATAATCCGGATAGGGGTAATTCGGACAATAACATCCCACTAAATTATCCAAACAGGACAAAAGTAAAAACACTTTTTTTGACTAAGTTATTTGCTAATCAACTTAAAAGACTAATGGATCCTTAAACTAGACCCGGTTTTATAACTTGACCCGTAAGCCCATAGGTCCTTAATTAAGAGTATAAATACCCATACCACTCTCATTAATGAGGCTAATGAACATTTAATACAACCAGGCTGCTCAATTCTCTCACTACTTTATACACCAAACACTTAATACTCAAAATACTTCATAAAACACTTTATAAAATTACCCTCAACCCAAATAAACCAAACCAATAGTCAGTTTCATAAAAGGTATGTATGTCTTATCTCTACTGGCAGACCTTATATGTCTCGTAATGTTGTGTTTAAGGAGGCCAATTTTCCTTTTCAAAGAGAATTCCTAAACAGTTGTCACTCTGAGTCACCTAAACACTATCTTGTGCAGTTGTAGCTTCCTAATCTTCCTACAGGTTTTGTAACAAGTGAAGTTCTATCAACTCTAGCCACTCCTTTCAGTGGTTCACCTAAAGAAACTAGTTATCTGCAGCCTATGTCCTCACAAGGTAATATTCTTTCCTCATTTGATCTTATTACTACTAAGGTCACTGGTCCATAGCCCAAACTAGCCCTCATTTGCCACATACTTAGAATCATTCTATTGGTTGTAACGTTGCACCTAATACTAGTCATGATTCTCTTCCTAACACTATCACAGATATCTCACGAAACTCCAATCATATTTCTCAACCTACAATTGTTATTTGTATTCCTTTACCACACTTTGATCTCACCTCAACATTCACCATATGCAGACTAGAACTCAAGATGGAACTATTAAACCTAAGGTTCCCTATATTGGCTCAGAGACTACTACTGATTTTTCTATCATTGAACCTACTACTTATTCTAAATCTGTTCTAAGTCCTCACTCGGTCACTGCTATTGAAGCTAAATACAAAGCACTTATTGCTAACAATACTTGGACACTTGTTTCCTGGTCTTTTAATCAGAATGTTGTTGGGTGTAAGTGGGTGTATAAGATCAAACATCACATTGATATCTCAATTCAGAGATACAAGGCAAGGTTGGTAGACAAGGGGTAAATCAAACCCTTGGCATAGATTTTTCATAAACCTTCAGTCCCGTTATTAAACCTTCTACTGTTCGACTTTTCCTAACTCTTGTTATCTCTAAATAGTGGTAAGTGAGACAACTTGACATAAACAACACGTTTCTAAATGAGTATATTTATGAGGATATGTATATGACCCAACCAGAAGGGTTTGAGGACATGGAGAAACCTACACATGTGTGTAAACTTTTCAAAGCCCTGTATGGCCTCAAGCAGGCTCCAAGGGCCTGATATTCTAGACTGAGGGACACTTTATTCCAGTGGGGGTTCAAGAATTTGAGAGTAGATTTCTCTCTATTCTATTTTGTTTCTAAAGCTATTGTTATCCTAATTTTAGTATATGTCGACGATATTCTAGTTATAGATCCATAAACAGAATGCCTACAGCAAATTGTTCACAGATTGAATGCAGTATTCTCATTGAAATATATGGGGCCACTCCATCTATTCGTGTGAATAGAGATTCATCGTGACGTTACATGAATATATCTGACACAACATCAATATATTAAAAACTTACTGTTAGCTCAAGGACTTTCCCTGTCCAAGCCTTGTCCAACTCCCATTGTTGTTGGTGTCTATCTCTCTAATACTACTGGTACTCCTCTTCCAGACCCTACACCATATCAAAGTCTGTTAGGTGTATTGCAATATTTAACTCATACCCGACCAGATATTGCCTTCGGAGTGAACATGTTTTGTCAATATCAGCAGGTGTCTACTAAAATATAGTGGCGGAGTTTAAAAAAGGTTCTTCGGTACTTATCTGGGTCTAGCTGGGTTGGTCATCACATCATACCAAGCTGTAATCTTCAATTGCATGGATTTTCTGATGCTGATTGGGTATCTTCTCCAAATGATCGAAGAAGTGTGGGTTCCTATTGCGTTTACCTTGGGGACTCCCTAATTTCTTGGTCTTCGAAAAAACAGCATGTGGTGGCTAGGTCTTCTACAGAGTCAGACTATCGGGCTTTGATTTGGATTCATTCTATTCTCACTGAAATCCAGTTTCCTGTCACACCCCCCCCCCCACCCCCCCGTCTTTAATTTGGTGTGATAATCTGGGAGCAAGCTCTCTAGCCTTAAATCATTTCTTTTATGCACGAACGAAGCATATCGAGATCGACATACACTTCATTCGTGATCAAGTTATTCAACATTTCTTCAGATTCGATTTGTGCCTTCCCAGGATCAGCTACCTGATTGTCTCACGAAACCTCTGACTCGTCATCGTTTCTCTTTTCTTCACGAAAAACTCGGTCTCATTGCTTCGCCTCTTCGTTTGTGGGGGGATGTAAAGAAAACATAAGGACTCGTTACTCAAGCTAGTGGTTAATGTTGGTTTTTTGTACTGAAGGATTCTATGACTGTGAAAGAGTGAAGTGGAGTAGCTTCCAGGGTTTCAGACAAAAAACACATCTCTTAGTTAAACAGCTGCGTATAATATTTGTGAGTGTGGATTCGGGTTTGTCTGAAAGAAAGGATCGAGCCCAAGAAGTCCATGAAGTCAGTCCAAGCTCAACAAATTTTAAATCACACATTATTAAGTTACAATGGACTAATATTACTCTTGTAAATACATGAAATAGAGAAGTGTAACTAACTGTACATAGCAAGAAAAACTGCCTAACAAATTTTATTCCTTATCAGCATATAAAGGCTACTCTATTATGGTTACATGGTTAAGAATTTGTGAAATAAAAATCTGACTAACTCACTCTCTCTTTCTTACTCAAATTCACTCAATGAAATAGAATAACAACAAGGTTGGACAGTAAAAGGAGAGTTACCGATGTACAATGTGTATTTAGGCATAAGTTAAGTTTGGTAGATATTAAATCTAATGTTAGAAAATAGGGATATAAAACAATAACTTACAGAAATAGATCAAAAGTAAGTTCGTTAGAGAGTCGTCGGAAAGTCATCAAAATATATGATGAAGCTTAAGAGACGTTTAACTACGCTTTCAAAAAAAATTATTCATATCACTATACTGTTTCGATATTTTAGAAATTCTTATGGAATATAACAAGTTTTTAGAATCAAATTACAAGCAACTGGAAAATAAAATTCAAGTTTGACGGAGTCTTGAATTTTAATGGAAGAGATGAGTTTGAGAGTATTCAAGATTGTTTTTTGTTCTTCAAGGGTTTACCCTTTCAAAATGTAATAATCATTCTGAAAACCATAGGTATAGTTAAATCCCTCCACGAGGTGATTTTTCGGAAACTCAATGTATGATAAGAACACAACCTTTTGGATTTTTCCGCGACCAACCCTACTTTGGTTGTGACAAAACGTCTATTGGCACAACTATATTCAAGAATAACTATTAATTTTGAAGCTAGTTGCGACAAACATAAAATTGATTGTTCCAAACACGACTTCGCCATGATCAACTATACTTGATCGCAGTGGAGTCATTCAACATTTTCCCTAAACTATCAAAGCATATGGTCACTAAGTTTTATACGACCAGTCTTGTTTTGATCACGATAAAGTCCACTTTGCCACGATCAAGACGAGCCTAATCATGATGAACTACGTGCCTGTATTTCCATTAGGTTGTTAGGCCTACTTCCCACGATCAACCCTGTAACTTTCCGCAACGCAGTCCTTTGCTAAATAAAATCCTCACATTTTGCTTAACCAATTCCAATGATAGGAATTCCTCTACAGATCATCTACATCTAATCAATGTTCCCAACATCTCTCACTTGATTAATGTCATTTATTATAAATAGTTGAAAAACAAAATTACTTTAAAATCACCAAAGTTTCAATCATATTAGCAAACCCTACGAAATGGTAATTGTATAGATTGTTTCTCGATCAAAATTCACTTATAAGACTATTCTTATAATCAATAGAATCGTTGAGACCCATTGCGCCTCGTATAATAGACACGGATTATATTGCAACATTTTGATCTTCGTTACCAGTCCGTTCTTACGATTAGCACCGTAGCCTTACATTAACTTTGTTCCTTCACATATAGTTTTGACCTTTATGGTCTTTTCTGTTGTCTCTTAATGTTATAAAGATCATTGATTTGATTTATAATCTCGTTCGTTTGACTTATAGTCGGGCCGATTATGGCCCGTTGTATGACTTCTTGGTGATACAGACAAGCATGTATGAAAAATTAATATAATTTTTTTTAACATATATAAAAAATAATATAATCTTTAACTGTATGAAAATAATGAAACCTCCATAACTATATACATGGTACTAAATACTTTTTTTTTATGACATTTGAATTTTGAAAAAAATAACTCATCTTTGAAATATATTTGACAAAGTCATAATTTAAAATACTCAAGTATTGAAGAGTTAATTATTGAGATTAACTAATGAAGTACTGTGAACCAAAATGTTGAAGTAGGTAGGTTGACTTATAGTATTTAACTCTTCAATTGTTTGGTTCATCATATTCAATAAATTTGGTAGTTATATTATATTTAAAAAAGCCCTATATTATTTGTAGATGGTTGATAGACAAAGATAATAGTTTCATCAGTACGAATAAAAAGTTTTCAATACGAAAAGATATTTATTACGCATTCAGACTCTTCTTGTAAACTTCATTACAATTTTTATAACACTACCTACTAAGACATTAACCTTGTTTCCAAGGTTTTCTTCATCCTTTCTTTTCTTTGGACAGTGCAACTTCTATTATATAATTTATTTTTAGAAAAACATTTAAGTTGATCAATAACGAAATTATTCCTTAGACCATCCATTGTGAACATAAAGTATATTTTTTTAAAAGTAACTAAGCTAAATTCTATAATAATTCTAATTAGTTATACTTTTATCAGGTAATATGATGTTGGAAATATGGGTATCACATATTCCGTCTCTTTATATAAGTAAGAAAAACCGACCTCCACACTAGTATGATTTTTTCCACTTTGGGCCCGAAGGCCTGCACGGATTTGCTTTTGATCAACTTCCAAAAGGTATTATACTAGTTGAGATATGTTCTCACTTATATACCATCGATCCTTCTCATGTTCCGTGACCGTTAAAAAATTATAAAACTTTATAAGGAACTTAAAAATATGAGGTAATGATCCTATTTACAAACAAGATAATGATATGGTTATATGAGACGAGGTCAAAGATATTTTTACTAAAATAATAACAAAGTAATTTTTATACGAGACAATTGTTCTTCAAAAATGAATTTCATATTGTTTATGATAAAGTTTATACACATGTCTGTTAGCAAAAAAATCAATATAAACTCTTCAATCTTTGTCATAGTAAATTATGTAGTCAAGACATGAGCAAACTAGTTACTTCAAATAGAGCTTTGAAAGGTACGATTGATTGAGAAATCGTGATGTAGAAGCAGTTTGAAGAAGTTAAATTGAAGAGCGTTATTGCTTCAGTTTATATTTTAGTTATTTTTCTTTGTAATTTTTAATATATTTTATTGTGAAATGAAAGATTAACCCTTTGGTATCAGAGCCAAAATGTTTCATACGCTTGAACGTACGGATAGTCACGCCAGTGTGGTGAGAAGAAATGAGAGCATGTAAACATGAGTTTCTGGAGGTAGATCTGGCCCGAGAGAGAAATCTCTATCCTTCTAGTACCCGAAGTTTTCTAATACGAACTACCAAGTATGAGTTATACAGATGAAAATTCTCATGCAAACTAACGGAGTTTGGTAAGTAGTGGAGTCAACAGTTTACATATAAACATACCAACTTTCCTCGTTTTACTCTACTAAGGGTTGTATGAAGAGACCTTATATCAAACTGTGGATAAAGACATCGCCAGAGGACTGTGGGATGCGTTGAAAGCGACTCATGTTGGAGCAGATGGTACTGTTAAATTCGGAACTCGTGCATTAAGGAGAGAACTAGACAACATAGATATGACTGAGAATAAATCCATTGATGAGTACACACAAAAAATGACCACGATAGTCGGTAAGATAAGGTCTCTTGGACAAAACTTTATGTATAATTATGTCATCAAAAAACTTTGACTACAGTTGTGTCATCAAAATTCATGCTGGTGGCCACTACTATTGAAGAGTTTGGTGATGTCTTCTCCAAGTATCTGGAAGAAATCATAGGCTCTTGAAAAGCCTTTGAAGATAAGATAGAAAAGTTTGATAATAATAAAGGTGTTTATAAAGTCTTGGACGAAAAAATAGATGTGAAAAACAGTGATCAACGCAGTTCTAGTAACAGTTGAAGAGGCCAAGAAAATAGAAGAGACTGATGCAAAGTTAAAGGTCGAGGCAAAAACAATTCTTGGAAAATAGGATCACGGAATGAACAAGAAGAATTCCATCTTTAACATAAAAAAAACGATATGTTACAACTGCAATAATTATGGTTTTTTTGTTGCAAATTATAAGGACAAGAAAGAAAAAATATTGATTTAATTCACCAAGTCGAGGATGATGCTACGTTTCTTGTAGCTAAAGTATGTGCTTTAAAAATCAGAAAAGAAAAATTTGTTGAGTAACAATGAAGAACTGAACATGGAATCAAAATTCTTGCATGTGATAAGTAGCCACAACTATTTAAGAGTTTGGTGACATCTCATCCAAACCTCTGGAAGAAATCATAAGGTCTTTAAAAGCCTTCTAAGATAAGATAAAAGAAGTTTGCAATAAGAAAGGTATTGAAAATGTATAGTACACAAAGACGCATATCCAAAACTGTGATCAAGGAAATGAAATATAAGAGGCCGATGCAGAGGTAAGGGTCGAGGCAAAAATAATTCTAGCAAATAAGATGACAGAAAAAACAAGAAGAATTCCACCTTTGGACAACTAGATGAAGTGGGAGTTATAATGTTTATTGAAGAAGGCTTTCTCAAAATTGTGCAATATAACAGATGATCACCAATATTCAGAGAGTTGAAAATCACCTTTACACCATGAAACTTCTATCATAAATCATGATTTTTTGTTGATCCAGAACAAGGCTGTAGGAGCTTTGTGGCACACTAGGTTTTGACACCTGAATTACAAAGACTTATCGATGCTAGAAAGAGATGAATTGGCCAAAGGCTTAAGTGGGTCTAAAGTGATCGATCAGACATGTGAAAATTTTACTCTCAGTAAACAACACAGGACATCATTCCTAAATATGACCGTGTATCAAGCAAAATAGAATTTGGTATTTGTTCATATAGACTTATATGGGCTAATTTCACCATCACCTCATGGTGGTAATAATTATTTTTCTTTATTTGTTGATGATCATAGTATATATAAGTGGGTTGATTCAGGAAGAAGAGTGGTTGCTTTATGATATTCAAGAAGTGGAAGACCAGCGTTAAAATAAAGTTTGGTAACAAGTTAAAAATGCTTAGATCAGATAGAAGGGATGACTTCTTGTCAAATGAATTCACAACTCCATATTATCCTTAACAAAATGGAGTTATAGAGAGAAATAATGAAACATTTGTTGAAATGGTTCGATATCTACTGAAAGAGAAGACTATGCAAGCAATGTTTTGGGCAGAAGAAATTTGTATTAATCAATGTCCAACGAAAATGGGTTAATAAAAAACTACATATCAAGTGTTAATTGGAAGAACAACTTTTGTTCGTTATTTTAAAAATTTCGATTGTATTGGCTATGACAAGAATGTGAAACAACACTTACGAAAATAGGAACATCATAGTGCAAAAATGGTGTTTTTGGGATACGAATCTGGTACAAAGGTATAATGATTTGTCAGTCCATAAACTATGAAAATTGTCACTAGTATAGATGTCATTTTTTGGGAATCAAAAGCTTGGAACTAGGATGGAGTGGAAGATAGAATCTTGCGCAGAAAATTAAGGAAATAAATTCACCATATATATAAAAGATTTCGCAAATCACAGCGGATGAGATGAAGTTCTTTCATGTTTAGGAGAACATGAATTACATAATCGTTTTTCTCATTCAAACCGAGAATTGGCTCCTGAACCTGGTATGAAATTCAATCGGAATTTACATAATATTTTTAATCAAGAATAATCTTCTCAAAATATCTTTGAAGAATCATGAGACAAACTCAAAAAGTTTAGTTTATGAAGAGAAATGTATGCAGAAACAAACAAAGGTAAAGTCGAATCTGCACAAAAAGATTATGTCACTTTGTTATCTTTTGAAGAACCAACCACTTATTTAGAAGTCATGACAGATGAAGAATGATAGCATGCAATGAGAGAATAAAATCAGTCGATTAAGAGAAATGATACATGGTATTTAGTGTAACTTCCCAAGAGTCGCAAAGCAATTGGTCTAAATGGGTTTTCAAAGTAAAGAAGAATCCAGATGGATAAGTCATCAAACACAAAGCTAGATTGGTGGCCGAAGGATGTGTTCAAGAGAAATGTATTAACTTTGATGAAAGTTTTTCTCTTGTTGCTAGAAGTTTCTCAGCATTCATGCCAAATGCATCATATGGATGTCAAATTGGCATTCTTGAATGAAGATCTAACATAAGAATTTTATGTCAAGCCCTGAAGCAAGCTCCACCAGTTTTGAATGCTAAGCTAGATATGCGTTTCTAAAGGTTTTGATTTGAGAAATGTCCATTGGAGCATACTTTGTATAAGAGACGTTTGAAGCATGAAACTCAAATTGTTGGGGTCTATATAGATGATCCAACAATCATTGGTACAAAACTTGCAAGAATTTTGGAGTCAAAATAACATATGAATAAATTGTTTGGTATGAGTAACTTGGGATTATTGAGTTATTATCTTAGAATTCAAGTTGTTTATAAACTATACTTCATTAGTTTATGTCAGTCAAAATATGCATTGAAGATCTTGGAGAAGGTGATTATGGAGGATTACAAACGTGTAAAGTTCCAATAGATTCACGCATAAAATAATACAAAGATTATAATAACCCACCTGTAGATGCGACGTTGTATTGAAGTATCATCGGCATCTTGTGATACTTGGTGAATACAAGGCTTGATCTAGCATTCTGAGTAAAATTTGTAAGTAGGTTTATGAAAATGTCATCCATGAAACATTTCGCTGATGTAAAACAAATATTGAGGTATGCCAAAAGTTATATTAAATTTGGATTGATTCAAGGAGTTTGGGAAGATATTGAGTCAACGGTTGACACACAAACAGACCAACTTGCACTCGTTGTACTCTATTAAGGGTTTAATAAAGAGACTCTTTAACAAATTCTGGATAAAGACATCACCAAAGACGTGTAGGATGCATTGAAAGCGACTCATGTTGGATTTGATCCTGCTGCTAAAGTCAAAACACAGGCATTAAAGAGAGAACTAGACAACATGGACATGGCTGCAAATGAATTCATTGATGATTACACCAAAAAAATAAGCATGATAGTCGGTAAGATAAGGTCTCTTGGAGAAAATATTGACAAGAGCTATGTCATCAAAAAATTTCTTAGATCGGTATCATCAAAATTCATGCTAGTGGTCACGACTATTAAAGATTTTGGTGACATTACCTCCAAGTGTTTGCAAGAAATCACAGGATATTTAAAAACCTTTAAAGATAAGATAACAAAGTTTGAGGATAAGAAAGATGTTGAAAAAGTATTATACGCAAAGACAAATGTGCAAAACAGTATCAAGGAAGATCGAGTAACAATGGAAGAGGCCAAGAAAATGGAAGAGGTCGAGGTAGAGGTAAGGGTATAAGAAAAATTAATTCTAGCAAAGAAGGTGACAAACAGAACAGGCGGAACTTCACCTTTGATATAAAAAAGATCATATGTTACAACTACAACAACAATGGTCATTTTGCTGGAAAATGTGAGGACAAGAAAGAAGAAAATGTTCACTTAATTAAGCAAGTGGAGGATGATGCTACGTTGCTTGTAGCTGTTATATGTGCTTTAGATAAATCTTGCACTTCTCTTGACAAAACCATTGAGTATGGACAAACTTGAAATGCTTAGTAAGGAGATAGGAGTTGGAAAATCGAGTGACTACACAATTGAGGGAGAGAAATGTCAGAGTAAATTATGTAGTCAAGACATGAGAAAAATAAAAACTTCAAGAAGAGCTTTGAAAGATACGGTCTGTTCAGAAACTGTGATACATGAACAATTTGAAAAAGTTAAATAAAAGACCGTTATTGCTTCAATTTATGTTTCAATTATTTTCTTTGTAACATTTAATATATTATATTATTAAATCAAAGATTAACCCTTTCAAGAAACTATTTTTTGTCTGCTCTCTAAAAAAACAAACTTTATTTAACACATTGTAAAAGAAGCTGAAGGATTCAATCCTACATAATAACCCTAAAAATAAAATCCATCAATGCTTGTATTGGACTGAAATTAATGATTGCAGGCACTACTAAATTAATGATTTATGAGTTTCACAGAGCCGTATCATCAAACATCCGGTATGTATTTTTAATTTTAAAATTTACAAAAATGATTGCACGCACTAATTCATAATTGATAATTGTCAACAAATTCATAGAAAACCAAATAAAAACATAGAAGTTTGAGATTAATAAATTTCAAAAGAAAAATATAACTGACTTTTGGAAGATTTGATAAAGTAAATAGTGTCTGTAAAACCAAAACCAAAACACATAAACAAAAAGCCAATGATGAGGGAAAATCCTCGTCAAAATATTAGTAAGGGTGTGTCAGACTTATGTATAGTTAGATAATATAGTCTTCGAGTTCTTTTTTCTTCATTTCTGATGTTCCCACTTGATTTGAATTGTCTTTATTTTCTTTGTCATGGTGATACATGTCCAACTATGTTAAAATGATCTTAGTACTTATCATTTCCACGTATAAAAAACTATCATAAAAGCTCTATCTTATAAATGATGAATATCTGGTTTTAGTTTATTCACTTAGCTCAAATATCATTGGGAATATATTTTTTAATTGTGATATATTTCCAACTATTTAAATTCATGTTATTTAATTTTGGTCCAACTCGCCATGTTTAACGTCCTTCAGATCGTCACACTTATAATGTCCTTGCTAACTTAATTAGTCCATTTTGTTTCCTCATCTAATCCATTCAATATATTGGCTTTTCTTAGCTTACTATCATTAGATCGTGATCGTTAACTTGTTAACCATATCTTTTTAACTCATCCATATTTCTTTCCTTTCTTAGTATTCTCAGTTTATATCTTTTACCTCATCATTTTTAGGTCGTCATCTTTGGGTCGTCATCTTTTATTTTCTTCCTTAATATATCTAGTTTAATATCTTTAATCTCGACATTTATTAGGTCATTTATCTTATATTTTAACTTATAATCAAGACGTTTATAGCCAACCTTTATGGCCTCAATTGGCTTGGCTTATAACCATATTTTCTACTTTACATATAGCAAAGGTGTTTACGGCATCTCTTGTGGCCTCTTGGTCTTAAATACCATTTGCTTAGCTTATAACTAGATTTGGTGCTTTACTTATAGTCATGATGTTTATGGCCTGTTGTGCAATCTCTTGATCTTATAAATATCGTTGGCTAGGCTTATATCTATGTTCGTTGCTTGACTTATAGTCATGCTATTTATGGCCCGTTGTGGCCTCTTCATCTTATAATCATGAGATGGATGATAGTATAGAGTGGAAGAAAAGTAACAGATCCTTCTTTTTTAAAAAAAAATTGGCACAATTTCATTCCTACTAAATTGTCTTTTCTAAGCTGGAAGATTCTAAATAATTTTGTCCCCGTTGACAGTGTTCTCTCCAAAAAGCATTTTTATATAGTTTCTAAGTGCCAGTTCTGCTGCAATTGTGAAGATATAACTCATCTCTTCATCAATTGCAGTTATGCCTGGTCACTTTGGAACTACTATGGTATAATGTTCAGGGTGCCTGTTAAGAGGTTTATGAGTCTGAGGCATATGTTTCTAGTTTGGTTTAGGTCTACTTGCAGCAAATTTCATGTTACACATATTGTCCCTCAACTTATAGTTTGGACAGTATGGTATAACAGAAATCACTGTAAAGTCGATAAGCATGTGGACAGTTTTTATAGTGCTGTTATCAGAATAAATAGGTTCATTCTTAGTATTGACTCTAATCTCCAGTCTAAGCACTGGGTTCATGTGGTCGATGCAGGAGCTAAGATTGGGGTCCTATCTATATGCAAGAGGAAGATATCATACCTGAAGTGGAAAATGCCAGCCTCTGGTAGACTCAAAATCAACTCTGATGGTGCCTGTAGCTTCAATGGAGAGGCGTCTGGTGGCTTTATCGTTCGTGATAACCAGGGGAATTGCATTGAAGGGGCTGGTTTCTTGTTTGGTAAGATTAGCCCTCTCCAAGCTGAGAGGAGAGCGTTAATGGAGGCCCTTCTGCACTGTCACAGAAAAGGGTGGAGGAACGTCGACTTGGAGTCGGATTGCTTGACTCTGGTGAGTAGCTTATCTTCTGGTGGTGCTGTTGAGTGTTCTTACGAGAAGAATTGCAGAGCTTTGCTGTACCCTTCAATGAGCCTTAGCCATATTTCCAGATCGAAAAATGTGGCGGCCGATTGGATCTCAAAGTGGATCCTGGATGTAAGAAGAAATCGATTCTTTACCGGTCACGACATTCCCAACCCACTTCTTGCTATCGTCGTTCTCGAAAGCTTAGGAGTTGGGTACATCGACCCGGGCTAGATTCTGGGGTTTATCGAGAATTGAAGCTTTGAATGGTAGTTTGATTTGGTGGAGGTGGCGATTTTGGAGCTCGATTTATGGTTTGGGCAAGATTGGAGGCTAGGGTTTATGTTACTCTGCAATTTGGGGGCTGTGGATCGAGTTTGTGAAAGAGAGAAGTCATAGTAGTCTGTTGGAATTAGGGTTTCTAATTCTGTTATCGTGGGTTTTGTTTTTTGGGCCGGTTCTTTGGCCTAGGTGTTTTTTTTTCTTATCTATTGGGACAGTGTCTTTAATTGTGAAGGCCTTGTCTTTGCGGATCTCTTGTTTTTGGATACAAAGTTTATCCGTTAATAAATAGGTTTTTTTGCTAAAAAGAAAAAGCTTTAAAGATAATTGGATTGACTTATAGTTATATTAGCTTTGGATAATTATATGGCTCAAAGTTTTTTTTACATCGTCTTGTGTTCAAAGATTCTTTATTTTTAGATCGTTTATGCTATAACATTTTTCAATAATAAGTGTATAATCTTTTAGACCAATAACTTAACAATTATGAGTTTTGAAGACTTATTGCGGAACTTCATTTTTGTTGATGAAATTTTTTGTCTTGTAAATGTATGCCTGTTACTTAATACAAGTTATAACAATTGAACTTAAAAAATACCTTATTTATGAATATATTTGACGAAATCCTAACTTAAAATATTTAAGTATTGACGAATGAGACTAACTAATAAAATATTAAGAACCAAAATATTAAAATAGGTAGGTTATTTCATGGTACTTAAATCTTCAATTGTTTGGGTCGTCATATTCTACACGTCATATTTAATAAAACTAGTACTATATCGAATATTCATATTCGATAAAATTGACATTTATATTCCTTATATTTAAATAATTTGGTCTTTATATAGGTTTTCAATCCGATAAAGATAAAAGTCTGATAAATACGAAGGTAGAGTTTCTAATTATTCGTGTATATTTTTTCCCTCGTCATATTTAGGGTTGTAATGGTTCATGAGAACCTGAATCGAACAGATAAGAACTGGACTGAGTCTTAATGGTTCCCTTTTAAAAACCTAAATTGATAAGGAAGTGAAACGATAAAACCGGTCTGGAACTGAACCAATAAAAACGATAAATCGATCGAATCAATTTGAATTCATAAATCGATATAACCGATTAAGAACCAAACTGATAACACCGTTAAATCTTATTATTGTTTATTTATTTTATTTTTTATACATTATATTTTAAAATTATTAGATAAATTATATCTAAAAAATACGATACAACATTTTAATAAATACACACAAAATAAAACTATATTGTTGAAATTTATACCAAATTGAAAACCCTTTAATTATTATTAAAGCCAGACATACTAATAAAAATACACTACATGTGATATCAGCCCTAAATAGAACACTATAATAAACAAATAATATTAGATTGCTAGATCAAATACAAATAAATGATAAAAACACTTGTTAAGTCATGTATAGAAATAATCATGAAGGTTTTGGTGAAAAAGTGGGAAATAAAGTGGAAAAGTAAGTCGGGAAGTGAAAAGTTTTTCGTAGTAGCGCTAAAAGTTTTGTTTAGCGCGTCTCGTATTTCAAGTGCTTCTTACACAAGTATTCTATTTTAATAAAAAAAAATTAGAAACAATGCTGAGAACGAATCCGTTTTGAATATGTTTTTAATCTCACTTCGTTAGTTGAAGAGTAATACAATAAAAAAAATCATTAAAAATTGACCCACCCATCGGTCTTCATAATTGCTTACTAAAACAATGTCATAACTCCTCAACAAAGCATCCTCAATGATTTTTGGTATATTTAATTAAATTTATTAAATAAATATTTTAAAAAAAATTATTGATTCGGTTTGAACCGAACCAACAAAACTTAACAGTTCGGTCCGATTTTAATAAAATTCGAACCAATAAACAAATAACCACCCTAATCATATTCAACGTCGTTCCGATTTAGTTAGATTCGAACCAATCGGACAAATAACCACCTTAATCATATTCAACATCCTTTCAAACTCACAACAATCTCTCCAACTACTCAAACCTACTTTAAATTCATGAATATTTGCATCAAAATTAATTTTTTCGCCCGTTGGTGAATACAATTTTAATAACACCACCTACGATGACTTTTATCTATCTTTTCTTTTGTTGGTGCTTCATCCTTTCTTTTTCTTTTACTTCGTCTATTATATAAATTACTAGATGAATATAATATGTTGCTGCGATAATATAAAATTTAACTATTAAATTTGTATAAAATTTAACTATTAAATTTGTATAAAATTTAATAAAATATAATATTTCAAACATCAAAATATAATATATATTTTTTTAAGTTTAAAGCTGAATTTCAAATATTCTATTAACTTATATAGAGAACTTTATATCCCAATGATAGATAATGCGGCTTTAGTTTGTTGTGTTTTTTTTGTATTTATAAAAACTTTAGTTTGTTGCGTTTTTCATCGAAAAACATTATTATCAATTTTTAGTTTATTGTGTTATTTTTATATCCATCAAAAAAATTTATTATCGGTCTGTTTGTCCATCTTCTGTATACATATAACATAAAAACAAACTATTATAATAATAATTCAAATAATTATTGCTCGATTGTTTTAAAATCACTTTTAAAAATCTTGTTTTCAGTTTTTTAAAAATACTCTTAAAAATTTTGGTTTCAAATTTAAATATGGACTTCCTTCGGCTAAACTAGAGCCGACGTATTTTCCAATCTTAATAATTGTTTATGATTCAATGACATATCCATCAACTTTAACTTAACTCCGTCTGTACATGGATTCTTACTTTAACTTAACCTTACATTTACATGGATTCTTACTTTCTTTCGATTCAACACTTTATCTATGGTACCAATTTGATTTTATTAGTCAATAAGATTACATGCATTCAAGTTATTTACTTTCCATTAGTATATTGATCGGTTCTTCCTTTCGTCCTCATTTTCATTAAGATTCCAATTTTCACATTTGTATATCCTCCTACCTCTTTAAGGGGAGCGAAAAGAAAAATAACCATGTTAAAAAAAGCAACTTTACATATTGAATTTTCAATTATGAACAAATTATTGATTGCAAAAGTAAAACCAAATAAAGAAATACGTATAGTCTTTATCATGAACTAAAATATAATATAATTTTATTAGATTCCAAATATGGCAAAAACATATATATTTTTTTTATATATTATTTATAAAAACCATAATTCTTTATAAAATTCCACAGTATACACGGTGGTCACCGTCCAAAACCGTTATACACATAAAACAGAAGCTTCAATTTGTTCCAGCTTTTGCTTGCAATTCAATTTAAGGTAAGTTGATATCGAGATCACTATACTATACTTGAAAAGATATAGGCTTAGGTAATATATAAATTTTATTCAGCTTTTGATCAAGGCAACCAGACACTGACACAGCCCATTCCGTATTTGTCTACTTAGACTCGCAACTTATATCCATTTTTTTTGTCAAAGAAATGAGACAGTGACACACTCAATCCTTTGTTGTCACAACTTTTATCTATCTTTTGGTCAAAGAAATGAGACAGTGACACACTCAATCCTTCTTTGACTCCTTAGACCATATGCAGCAGCGCAAAGATGAAACTCTCAAAGAAAATATTAAAGAGGATTTAAACATATAAAGGAATCAAGTGAAAGTTGGCCAAAATCCTTAATTTATAGTTGCTTTGCCTTGGACCTCTTTTTGTAGAGAAAGATTTTGTTTGTTATTCCATGTAAACTTATTTTTGAAAGAAAACTATCCAATAACAGGTAATTTACATTCTGGTAATTTACACATTCATCTTTATGTTTCAATACAAGTAAATTAGAAAATAAAAATGAAACAAACTTTAAAAAAATTGGTTTAAAAATTCAAAAACTTACTTTTGGGCTTAGTGATTTTGTTTAACCGAGTTTTTCTTTAAAAGACCTAGTTGTTGGGTCACTTAATTGTACAAATAAAACCCATCACCTCACCTGAAAAGGAGAGGTAGGGAATCAAACATATCTTTTTCATACTGCTGATTTTGGTTATTTAAGATTGTTTTAGTTAATGAGAGAAGAAGTGTTTTAGAGAGAAATAGATTTTAGAGAGAAAAAACGAGAGTACACATATGATCTGATCTCTGGAATATCAAACCCTTTATTAGTTTAGCTTTGACCTTTATATAGAGGCGCAAAGACTTAGCTTACAACTGAAAAAAGTTACATAAAAAAGGTAAATTGCAGTCTTAGTCATTGACTAAAAGAAATAGTTAAGAAATCCTCCTCTAACTTTATCAAACATTACATAATACTTTTATCATTTACAATTTAGTCTATGAATTTCCATTTCCTTATTAATAGCCCCTTAGTTCTCAAGTCAGTAAATGAATGAGAACTAATTAACTAACTCCGAATCTAATGAATTTCCATTTCCTTATTAATAGCCCCTTAGTTCTCAAGTCAGTAAATGAATGAGAACTAATTAACTAACTCCGAATCTAAATAGAAGCAATGATGATCTCATCCTTCACAATTTGATGCAATCAAATCATTCTAATACATCGAAATATATCCTTAGTCAACTATACCCCAAGAAACAATTCAAAGAAAATTCAATAGAATCAAAAGTTAGATCTATTTTCAAACTCATCATAGCCCCCTAGAGGTTAGGTTTACAACTAAGTTCCTAGCATGACAGATGTCGATCCCTTAAACCCGAAAGCGATTCAAATTCTTCCCAATCAACACAAAACCTTTTCCACTTCTCCACACGTCTTTATTTAACCTATAAATCCTTGCTACCTTCAGCACTTCCTTCAAACTTTCTGGTTATTTCCACCGAAAATTTCATACTTTCTGATTGATCTTTAATCAGTTTATGAGAAAACACCCTAGATCCACAAGATCAAAGGCCAGAATTCTTAAAAAACCCAAATTCCCAAAGCCTGATAGCAACTTCGTCTTCAGAGCTTACGATTATGTCTCCATAAGCGATAGAGCAGACGAATATAGGGTTGCTGGATTGATAAGAAACGCTCCCTTTGGAACATCTATAAAGACAATTTATTACGGTAACTTTGATCCCTCTAAGAATCCTGTATTGTCTCCTTCACCCATCAATAGAGAAAGTCACTCTTGCAAAACTTGAACACCCAAAACACTTCGAATTTCTAATTCTCATACTAAATCATCGTCTCGAATTTGTGGTAAATCAAGCAAATCTGCTTCGAAATAATCCAAAGCAACCCCTACCTCAACTTGTCCCCCACAAACTCCTTGAAAAAGAACTTTTATAGCCATGGGAGGTGATACCGACGCTACATCAAATCTCCCGAGAGAGATTTTTGAGGAAGCCATATTACCTCAAAAAAGTCCCTTGAAGACACCTCATCCCCCCTACAACTGGGAGATGAGGCATCCAAAGCAGACAAAATTGATTTCGATGCTACTCAATCAGATAATGAAGCTGAATCTGATGAAGAAGTCTCAAAAAAATCAGCTAATGGTAAAATGAAAAAAGTCTGCAAAACCAAAAAAAAAAACAAGGCTATAATCACTACATCTGATGAAGAAAGAGCACAAATTGGTAAGAATCTGAGATCTCTCGATGCTGATTATATTGTTGAACTGAAAAAAGTTTCATACATACACTATCAAAAAAGCCAAAATTTGTAGAAACAATGAGGAATTCATTACCCTTCGACTATCTAAAAATGGAGAAATCCCGTAGACTATAAAGACGACGAGTTGGTGGTCTACCCCGAAATTATCAACTGGGGTCTTCGGTTTCCATTAGATCCCATGATCATTGAGTACTTCAATGTTCTAAATCTTTGCCCAAATCAAGTGAAACTGAATCAATGGTTCACTCTTATGTCTGTAATCATGGCCTCTCGTTTGTCTAACATTCCGATCAACGTCAAAGATTTCATATATTTGACAAAACTGTTCAAGGGACCAAAGTTTTCATTTTAGTACCTCACCTTAGTCGATGACCTAAAAATTATTGATTGTCTATTTATATGACCCTTTCAGAAATTCCAAGGCGCTACGTCATTCGTCGAGCAAGAGCCAAATAAATATTTTATTAAGCTAGTCGCTTGGGCTGAAGCAAAGTGGAACAATGCTTTCAACACAGCCTTCTAACCAATCAATTTTCTCAATATCCATCTATTTTCGATCACACCTGGAGGCCTTCCTCCTAAAAATTTGATGGAGCAACCCAACCCCCGTCAAGTTTGCAAAATATGAATCCATCGTGATTGTAAGGTATTCCCACCTAGTCGCAACAGATCAGACAATCACCTGCCTCAAAAGAAAAAGGAATCCATCGTGATTGTAAGAGAATAAGATCATGCCATTCAAGAAGTTCAAACTCGTCTACACAACTTTGGTAGAAGATCTGCAACCTCTGCCTCAGAATCATTTCCTGATATCATTGTTCCTATTGTTTCCACAACTTCTTTAGACCTTATTCCTCATCCTAGTCCAATAATTTTCCCTCATATTGCACCAAACCCAGACGTCATTGCTGCACTTCAGTCATTCTCCGATCTCAAAATTACAGCGAACATGCTTACTCAAGAAATCGAAGCTTCGCAAAGTCATCTGAAATGATTGGCCAAAGAAATGGTTCGCTACAAAGGAACTGGTGAAGTTGAGAAACAGTTGAGGGAAAAATTTCAAACCCATGTAATAGATCAGTTTCATGGATATGAAATGGAAAGTTCTAAGCTTATCAGAGGAATTTTTTTATTAAAGGACATTTACGAGAGTAGCATCGAATTGAGAAAGAAAATCTAAATACTTCTCATCAAAAAGAGATAAATCGACTCAAGACTAAACACCTTAAGGACTTGGCTGCTGAGGAGATAAAACTCGATGAACTTCAGACTTCTCTTACCAAAGTCGATTTTGAGAAGAAAAAACAACTTGGTGACACTGCCGCAGAAGCTGAATGCACCCAGGACATGTTGGCAGCTATCAAGAATAGTAAATAAGAGAGGGACATCACCCTTCTTCGAGAAATTCAAGCAACATATCCTAGAATAAACATTTCTAGCTTCTGGAATGACATTGATGTCGAACAACGCCCTAGTGATGCCTTCGATCCTATCCCAAGGTCATCATTAGAAGAAGAATCATCCGAAGATGAGTCATCTGAATGACTTCACTATCTTTTTAATTTATGTCATATTTTTTTGTATTTGTCATATTAGTACCATATCCATTATACTCATCGAATAATTCTAAATGACAAGGGTTTTTGTTTGTATTTCATATTTACTATCAAGTCATGTGATCCTTTATTTAGATTAACTATCTGAAGTTAAAACATAATAGAATACTTTAAATTATTGTAACATAATGTAATCGCTTGAATAATATAGTGCATTAAATGAACATGGAACTTCGAATATCATAATACGTTTTCTAAATATAGCACATCGAACATCATAGTGCATTTATTGGACGTAGCACTTCAAAAACCAAAGTGCATTTATTGAACGTAGAACTTCGAAAATCATAGCGCATTTATTGGACGTAGCACTTCGAAAACCACAGTGCATTTATTGAACGTATCACTTCGAAAATCACTGTGCATTTATTGGACGTAGCACTTCGAACATGGTTGTTTCTTCGAAAAGTGCAATAAACACTTCGAAACATTCTAGTCTTGATCAACCTCAAATATGATCAGTCTTTGATCAGTTATCAAGATAGTTCAAATAAACACTTGTAAACAACCATTGGCCAAAACTCATTTTATTGATAATGTTGAATATGTACATAACGCCTCGTTAAAACCTTCTTGGGCCAATAGGGTAGGAAAGAGTACGTTATTCAATCAAAAGCAACAAATTCAAAATACAACATAGCTATTCCCAGTATAATTTCGGATGTTGTATATTCCATGGGTGTTGAAGCATCGTCCCCTGACTATCACAAAGGCGATAAGACCCTGGCTTTGTCCTTTCAGTAATCTCATAAGGTCCTTCTCAATTGGGGGCTATTTTTCCGAGGCTCGTCTCCTTAGTATGCCGAAATAACTTTCTCAAGACTTTATCACCTACTTTAAACTCCTTCCTTGTTACCGTCCAATTGTATCGATTCTTCATAAGATTTTGATAACGTATTACGTTTAGATGAGCTCGAACTCTTTTTTCATCAATCAAACCTAAATTTTCTCTTTTAACTTCATCATTGGATTCTTCAGAATATTGGATTATTCTAACAGATTGCATCGTAGATTCCACAGGGCCGACAACATCCATTCCATATGCTAAAGCAAAAGAAGTTTCCTTAGTTGCTTTCTTAGGAGTTGTTCGATAAGCCCAAAGCACTTATTGCAAATAATATGGCCATTTCCTTGTTGCCCTTGTCAGATTCTTCTTTAACCCATCTAAAATAAATCTGTTTGTCACCTCGACTTGTCCATTTTCTTGAGGATGAAAAGGTGTTGAAAAACATTGTTGAATTCCTTTCGAAGCACATTATGAAGTCATTACTTTATTATTAAATTGAGGGCCATTATCCGTGGTAATTCTCTGAGGGGCTCCGAAATGAAAATAATTATTGTTTATAATGAATTAATTACATCTTTTGTTTTCGTTCCAGATAACGGTTCCGCTTCAGCCCACTTCGTAAAATAGTCTACCGCTACAATTATCATTTGCCACCCTCCAAATGTCATCAGCAAAGACCCGATTAAATCAATTCCCCATCTATCAAACGGTATGGCCTCGGGCGGCTGGCTTATGAATAGAACTAGCAAACCTTTGACAGATATCACAGCTTGGAACCAAAAAAATTTCATCGTTCATGATCGAAGGCCAATAGAACCATTCAAGCAAAATTTGACGAGATAAATCTTTAAACCCACAATGAGCTGATCCTTCTCCATCATGCAACTTTGATAAAACTTCCTGTGATTCTTTTTTATTCAAACATCGTAATAATGGCCTACTCAACGCTTTCTTATATAACACCCCATCCAAAACAATGTATCCAAAAGCTTTGCCTCACATTTTTTTAGCCAATTTCGCATCGTCAGGTAACGCTCCTAGAATAAAAATATTTAAAATATTAGTTCTTCCATATAATCACACTGGTCTGACTGGGTTAGAATCGAAGGAAACTCTTGCAATAAAATCCAATGATACTCTTCCTTGTAAGCGATATTTGCTAACGAATCATCTACCATGTCACTTCCTTGAATAATATTCTCCACAACAACATGATCAAATAATAGCATCAAATTTTGAAGCTCTCGTAGATACAAAATTAAGCGATCCTTTTTTTCTTCTGAGTTTCCAAATACTTGATTTGCTACTAATTAAGAATCAGTTTCTAGTCGTACTGAAGTTTCTCCATATATTTTCGCAAGTCTCAAACCAGCCAAAGCAGCTTCGTATTCAGCTTCGTTGTTCGAGGCGTGAAAACCAAACTTGATAGATTGAAGCATCGCTCTCCAGTTGGAGTAATTAACTAAACTCCAGCACTGTATTCCAAAATACTTGATCCGCCATCTGTTCGAATAACCCACATCAAATTTGTTGATAAAATATTCGTATTCTCTTCGATTTCCGATCTACTTTTATGGACTTCAACAAGAAAATCTGCCAATTCTTGAGCCTTAATTGTAGTTCCAGATGTGGATATAATATCATAATCTCCCAGTTCCACTAACCATTTGGTCATTCTCCCCGAAATAGAAGGACGTTGCAAAACATTTTTCAAGGGAAATGAAGTTCGAACTTCAATGGTATGAGCTTGAAAATAAGGGCGCATCATTCTAGCGGCCACCACCAAAGATAATACTAATTTCTCAAGCTTCAAATATATTTTCTCCATTGCCATCAAACTTTTACTGACATAATACACCGGCTTCAGAATTCCTGAATCTTCGCTTATCGATACTGCACTTACAGCAAAATCTGAAACCGCAATGTACAAAAAGAGCCTTTCTCCACTTTGAGACTTTGATAAAATTTCTGGTGGTGATAATATGTTTTTAATGCTTGTGAACGCTGCTTCACAATCTGAAGTCCACTCAAACCTTTTCGACCCTCGCAACACTTGAAAAAAGGAAAACATTTGTCAGAAAAGCTAGCTATAAATAAATCTATTAAGTGCTGCCAACCTTCCTGTCAAAACTTGCACTTCTTTAACCGTTTGAGGTGAATTCATTGTTATTACAGCTTTCAACTATTCTGGGTCAGCTTCTATTCTTCTTTCACTAATAACATATCCCAAGAACTTCCCCGTCAAACTCTTGAAGTATATTTTTCAGGATTAAGCTTTCGCCTGATTGCTCTTAGATTCAAGAATGTCTCCTCTAAATCCTCCAGAAGTGCATCGTCTGCCAAATTTTTACCTCTATATCATCAATATACACCTCCATGTTTCTTCTGATATGAGTGGCAAACGCTCTATTCATTAACCTTTGATAAGTAGCTCCGACATTTTTCAATACAAAGGGTATAACCTTGTAACAATGAAAACCCATATCAATAATGAAAGTAGTGAATTTTTTATCCTTCGCATCCATATGGATCTGGTTATATCCTGCAAAAGCATCCAGCAAAGTTAATATTTTATTTCCTGAAGTAGAATCAATCAGCTGATCTATCCGAGGAACATGAAATAGGTCTTTAGGACATGCTCGATACAAGTCTATAAAATCCACACACATTCTCCACTTCCCGTTCTTCTTTTTTACCAAAACTGGATTCGTCGTCCATAAGGGATACTGTGACTCCCTTATATGTCCAACCCGGGATAAACGATCAACTTTAGAAACAATTTCTTCTGCCTTTTCTTATGAGAATGCTCTTCTTTTTTGAATTACCGGCTTCACCTTCGAGTTAACAGACAAACTATGGCAAATTATTTCGATCGGCACACCTATCACATCCTCTGATTTCCAAGCGAAAAATATTGAAATTATAAGACAAAAATTCTATCAATCATTGACGTAAAACTGGGGTCAGTAAGGTTCCTATTCGAAGTGTTTTCCCTCAGAAAAAGTATACTCCTCAATTTCTTCATGTACTGTTAAGGACCCCGAG
Organism: Limnanthes douglasii subsp. nivea; assembly: GCA_036936605.1. Lineage (NCBI taxonomy): Eukaryota > Viridiplantae > Streptophyta > Magnoliopsida > Brassicales > Limnanthaceae > Limnanthes > Limnanthes douglasii. The sequence continues at coordinate 45,399,039 of JAUPFV010000005.1, forward strand.
GTTTCCTTCGGATTGTCAACCCTTTCATCAAAATCCAAGGTCAACCCTTCTAACTACTATTCTTTCATCATATATCCACTACTGGATCCTCGAATCCGAAGTGCAGTGGCATAACATTCTCTTGTAATTTTCTGGTCGTTCCGAACGATTCCAACACAATCTCGGACTACTTATTTAAAGCAGTGATGCACTGTCGACACAACCCCATACATCCTGGAAAGCCAAGACCTTCCGAAAATAGCGTTGTAACTTGTGGGACAGTCCACCACCATAAAGAGAACCTGAAATTTATTTTTGAGAAGTCATTTCCTTAAAATCACTTCCCCCTCGAATTCTCTTATTACACGTGTTGTCATACCAGTGAATCCAATGATCGTGTGTTCTGACTGAGAAATTCAAGGAGGATTGCGCATATTGTCATAAGTCACTTTGAAAAGTACATTAGCAAAACTTCCGGTGTCTATAAGTACGCTTCTGATTTCAACACCAACAACATTTGCCACTATAACTACTGCATCTTCATGTGGCCCCGCAGTACCTCTTGAATCGTCCTCATCGAACAATATAAAAAGAATGTCCTTCTTCATATACAAATGAGTGGATATTCTCCCTTCAATCTGAGCTGTCAAATTGAAAACATGTCTCTTCTTCAAACTATCAGTATTCCCAACCATTGATTCGCCTCCGAATATGGAAAATGACTCAAAAACTTCACAGAGATTTTGAACATGTCCTTTATTTACTAGATCTTCAACAACCATCAAAATCAGCCTATATGGATCCTTATCCAAATATTCCGAAGTAACATCAAAATCCTCTGCTTTTGAATCTAGAATCATCAAATTCTTAGCATGTGCATTTCGATTAGCTAGCTGTGAATTTGATATTGGAGCCTTTGATGCATTTGACTGTGAATTTACATAAGTCAAAAGCTTCCCATTTTCGATCAGAATTTGAACATCTTTCTTCAAAGCAATGCAGTCATGGGTATCATGATCAATATCATTGTGATATCTGCAAAATTTCTTGTTTCATTCCTCTTTTGGCCTGTTAATTGAAGTTGGCTTCCTGAAATTCACGAAGCTCTTATTTTTGTCAAAAATTGCAACCACGCTTTCCGTTAAGTCTGCATAATACTCTGGCATTATCTACTGATTTGGCCTCGTTCTCTTATAGTTGTAAGATGGGTCTTCGTTCGAATATCCTCCGGTTCGAGGAGGTAAATTGTTATTCCTTGGGCGCGCCTGCTGATTGGCATTTGAAGTTTGTCCTTGGTTATGGGCCACTTGGACTGAATTTTTTGGAGCATTAACTGGTTCACCTCGGACCCTGGTTGATTTCTCCACTTTAATCTGATCTTCAACCTGAGCCATTAATGCTCCAAACGTCAAAGCTCTCCTCTTTGTTGTTTCATTAGCCAGATCTTCTCACAGTAACTTTTAGCGAAAAGCTACCATTGCGACTCCTTCTTCGCAATTATCCAAAATTGCCTTTGCCAAAACAAATAGTTTTGTATAGTCCTTCAATTTCTCTCCAACTACCTGCTTGCATTGGACAATCGTGTCACCATTTTCCCCCATGTCTGTGCTTCCAACAAACTGCCTTCGAAAAGCAATATAAAAATCCATGAAGTTCGAAATAGATCCCCTCCAAATCTGATTGTACCACTTTAACGTTGTTCCTTTAAACGTTTGTGAAAAGCACAACACACCAGCATATCCTCATCTTCGAAGTTCATTATGTAATTCTTAAATTATTCGATGTGATCGTTTGGATCCTGCATCCCATCGAACTTTTCAACTTTAGCAATATCAAAACGCTTCGGAAGGGTAATAGATCTAATTTCACTAGTCAACAACGAGTTCCTCCAATCGACACCCTGCACATAGTGATCCTCAACTCTAATGACCACATACATATTTTGATCAGTCTCCGCATACTGATTCGATGTGTTCCCCTCACACCAATTGGATTCCTTCAAACAACGAGGAATGCTGTCCTTCCTAAACCTGTGTTCTTTTTTATATTTTCGGGGTTGTTCTCCTTCTTCCTTCGAAGAACCCATATACCTTTTAGAACCTGAAGCAGAACTCTCAACCTCTTCGTCAATAAATGTGACACATTTATTGTTTGTCTTTATTTCCTTTTCGAGAAGAATAACGCTCTTTTGGAGCTTCGAATCGCGCTTTCTTCTGCTCATTCCTGATCTGTCGATCAGTGCAAGATCACTCAGACTGGTTTCCAATTTCTGTCTGCTCATCTACCTGTCTCACTTCGGATTTTACCTTCGCCGAGTGAATTTAATGTTCTCTTTTCTCATATATCTCATTCAATGCGTTTATTTTATCTAGGATCTGGTTCATACACATTTCTATATCAGACTGAGTTTGGATCAGAACAGATCCTTCTGGTCTATTTTCATTCCCCTGCAAATCTTCTTTTAGTGTTTCAATTGCTGATCAAACCATCGGGTTGTTTTTAGGATTCATTGCAAAGTTTCAAGATTGTTTTTTAGGCTTAACAAAATTTGCACTATAAGAAAAGACACTGATTGTTAGTCGTCCCGAGTGGAGTCGCCAATTTGGTGAGTTTAGTTATTTAAGATTGGTTTAGTTAATGAGAGAATAAGTGTTTTAGAGAGAGAAATAGATTTTAGAGAGAAAACGAGAGTACACAAATAATCCTAGAAAATCAACCCCTTTATTAGTTTAGTTTTGACCTTTATATAGAGGCCTAAAGACTCAACTTACAACTTCAAACAGTTACATAAAAAGTATAAATTACACTTTTAGTCATTGACTAAACGGGCGTAGTTACATAATATTTTTATCATTTACGATTTAGTCCTGAATTTCCATTTCCTTATCACATACGACTCGAGTTATTATTTATACTAAATTTATTTATGTAAAATAAACCTAAAATTTGATACTTAATCTATACTTCTTTTAATGCTAATCAATTTCATATTTAATTACATATAATTAATAATAAAATTTTAAAAATATTTATTAAAATTTGAAACAACTATTTTAAGAGAAAACTATTTTAAAATAGAAAGAGATCCATAATTCATACATAAATATCAAATACTTTTACTAACATACTATTCATCAATTTGCCCCCAAAGGGGTAGCCGAGTTGGTTGAGTATGGAATTCTTATGACCAAAAGGTCATGAGTTCGAGTCCCTCTACATACGCTTTCTCGGCTGAGCCTGTCACCTTGTGTGGTTTACCTTCTGGCGTTGGTTTGCAGGCTATCGCGTCAGACTGAGGGTTTACCCTGTGCGCACTCATTGCACTCTGAGTAGCGGCTGCGGGTTCCCTTTTAGAAAAAAATAAAAAAATATACTATTCATCAATTTAAATAGCCTCTATGATATTAAATGTATGTCTTACAATATTTTTCAAATAAATTTATATAAATTCAACATAAAAATAATTAATAAATTAATCACCGCTAATAACAAGAAAGACCTTGAATCGTAACTATTTTCAAACTAAAAAAGCATGAATTCATAAACATAGATTAAAAAAAAAGAACTCAACCATCTTTTTAAAGTTTTTTAATTCATATAAAAGAAACAAGTAAAAGTAAAACAAAACCCACAAAACTAAATAATTAAAATCCAATCTAAAAAGAGAAGTAGACAGAAAAAAAAGTTAAAACTTAAAATTCGTTATTATCCTTTAACAACCATGAAGTGAATAAATTATCATCTAAAAGCCTCCATTTTTTATTTACTAATTCATTTCTACATTGTTAGTTTTGAAACCATATATTCTCTTTCTGAAATATCTTCCATCAATTCATAAATGATTGTTTTATCATTTAAAAAACTCAAATTTAAATATAATTCTGTGATTGGTATCTCTTTTGAAAAAAAACATGTGTTTGGTTGTTTATTTTCCATTTCTTTCTCCTTAAGAATAAAAAAAAAAACATTTTCTTACCTTTTCACTAAGCTTACAGTTTGTTTGAAAAAAAATGATTCAAAAATAGATTGAATAGAAGAAGTTAAAAAATAGAAATAAAACAATACATACCCCGGTATAGAATGAACTAGAAGAAGAAACGCTAATAAATATAAAATATTTATAATCCTCACGAAAAAATAAAAAAAAATAAACGACATATATAATTGACACGTATCAAAAACAAACCACGTGTTAAACATTTCAAAAATCACTCCAAAAATATAGTATCATAATATAAAAGAGTAATAAACTATAATATAATAAAAATTTGAGAGGTGATATTTTTTATATTAAACAAAATACCACGAGATCACTGTTTATAAACACAATAAATCTCTACTTTATTCTAGTTATATATAATTACCGGCAATTTTTATTATATGATTCATTGCGATAGAATGATCAATACAGATATATTTCTCGGATCATATATCTCTATTGATCAATTGCGATGAATCATATAAAAGAAATTGCCGGTGTTATATTATATACTTAAATAAATAAATTATTAAAGCAGCAAAGTTAAATTCTATAATAATAACTTTGAAACTAGCCGTTAGTTCTAGAGAGATCTTTCTTAGATTTGTTTCCAATTCAGTCTTGTCTTGCGAGTAATCCTGTTCAGTTTTAATTTGATCAAGGTTCCCCCTGCAAGCGGTATGGTTTGTTTTTGGGGGAATAGCCTTTTCTTTTAAATCGTTCTTAGTGTAAAGACACAGAGCTTGTGATTCCCGTTTGCATCCTTTGTTTCAAATCAAAAGCCTCTACCTCTAATCGGATTAGCATTGTCTGTTTGGGTAGAATTTTCTTGTCCAAACCCATCAGAATTAACTCCAAATTCTCTTTGTTCAAGTATTTTAAAAGTTCTTTGTTCTTGGAATTGTGGACTTTTAATGTTGTCCTTCTCTCTAAATCCCTTCAGAGAATGTTTTTTGCCCTGCTTAATATCATCTGGGAAAATCACCTTGCATTTAATCCCTAACTTTCATAATGCTTAGATGAATAAATCTGGCGTGGCTTTAATGGTAGTTACCATTGATTGGGTATGGTCCTCAATTACCTCTTATCCGGTGATTAATTGCAAAGAACTGCTTGCCTCCTCTGTCAGGCAGTCCATCTTCGAGTTAGCCTCGGTAAACCCCCTCAATCGGCTACCTCCGTCTCTCTCCTTGGAAAAACGCACCCCCAACCCCCATTAACTCCCTGCTTTATGACTGGCGACCTCCAAGCTCTCTTCCTCAGTATCTTCAAGATCGAGGCTGTCGAGTTTAGAATTAATTTCACTCGCCAATTTTCAAATTCCTTTTGCCCCATTATATCTCTCTCACATCGAAATAATATTGAGCGTCATGCATTAATGGCTTCTTTCTCCTCTTTAAAGCTATCTCCTATCTTGCACGACACCATCAACACACATCTAATCCAACTCCTTCTCTTTCTTTACCAACAAACTTTTCATCTCCCTCTCCTTATCCCTAACTCATCACCCATCCATCTCCCCTAATCCGAAAACAAAGATCTTGGGCTAACATAGTGACCCAAGCTGACACCCGAGCGCCCATGAAGATTGAAAAAACTGAAGCTTTCCAAGTTGACAATGATACCCGGGTTTTCCCAAACTACATAATCACCAGTGATAAAATTGAATGAGCTAAAAACCTCTCTGGGTATTTTTTATCCAAGAGACGTGTTATTTCCCATGTCCAATTGCTAGCCAGCCAAATCTGGAGCCCTTTGGGTCTGCATGAGTTCAAGCCTACCCCAACATGCCACTATTATTTCAAGTTCACTGCCCAAAACATCTTCTTCCATCTTACCTCGATTTATGGCTTCACTGAGCCATCGGCCCATCACCCCATATGGGGTAGCCTTTGCTCTATAGCTCAAACCATAAATTCTACCCCCTGGATTATCATGGGGAATTTCAACGCTATCAGTACCCCCAAGAAAAGTCTAGTCCGGATTCTAAGTGGAACTGCTCCATCGAGTCCTTCAATAAGTGTTGCATTACCTGTAACCTGAATGACCTCCGGCCCTCTGGTTTCCAATATTCTTGGTATAACCGCCAACCTGACAATCCTATCTCCTCGAGGATTGACAGGGCCCTGGTAAATGGTTTATGAGATGACTCATTTTCAAACTCTTATGTCCTCTATGACCTTCCCCGCACCTCTGACCACACCCTTTTAATTATTCATCTTACTACCCCCTTCTTTCCTAACCCTAAGCCTTTTAAGTACTTCAACATGTGGAAGTTCTACCTAAGTTTCCAAGACCTGGTTTCTTCTAGTTGGAATCTGCCCTGCAATGAAAATCCTATGAGTGCCATTGTCCTCATGCTCTCTAGACTCATCCCTTCTCTTGACTTCCTTAATAAAAGGGAGTATAGTGACATTAACGAAAGAGTTGAGGATGCCCAAAGTGCGCTTGCCTTAGCCCAGCATAATCTATCCCTAACCATCGTGGATAGATCGCTTGTGTCTACCGAAAGAGAAGCGGTTAATTCTTACATCTTCTTTAGCCGTGCTGAGGAGTCTTTCCTCAAAAAAAAATTGTAGAATCATAGCTCAAGATTGGGGACAAATACGTCCTCTCTTATACTCTAACTTAGGATTAGGGTTTATATATCCATTATTTCTAAAATAATTTCCATTAGAATCAAACACGTCCTCCCATCGCTCATTGACCCCTCTCAGCCCGCTTTTGTGCCTGGGCGTTCCATCACAGATAATATTCTCGTAACCCAAAACCTCTTCCATGGCTATCAAACTAATCGTAAATGCCCCAGATGCGCCCTTAAGATAGACCTCATGAAAGCCTTTGATAACATTCGTTGGAAGGCTATTCTTGATATCCTTGTTGCTATAAACTTCCCTTTGACCATGATCAACTGCATTATTCAATGCATCACCACTCCCACGTTCTTTTTCTGCATAAATAGCAAGCCCTCCGACTCTTTTGAGGGGGCAGGGGTCTCCGACAAGGGGACCCCCTCTCCCCTTAACTGTTTGTTATTGTTATGCGGGTTCTCTCGAGGATTCTTCAGGAAAAGAGTCAAAACCCCTCTCCACGTAGATGATTGGATCTTCACCAGAAGCAGTCTAAACATGTTTAATAAATTCATAGAATTGATGACGAAGGAATTCGAGATGACAGACTTGGGGCTCATGGCGTACTTCCTTTGAATTGAAGTTAAGCAACAAAAATATATAATTTTCATCTCACAAGAAAGCTATGCAAAAGATATCCTTAAGAAGTTTAAGATGGAGAATTGTAACCCGATAAACACACCCATGGTTTTTTTTCAGAGTCAGAATAACCAAATATGAAGAAGGCGTGATATTATTCAAAAGTTCGATAGGAATTTTACGCTATCTAACTTACACATGTGTGAATATCCATTATCCAGTAGGATAGGTTAGTTGATACATGGAATCTCTAACAACAAGTCAATTCATGGCTGCAAAGAGAATCCTTCGCTATCGAAAAGGTACAATTGACTTTGGCTTACTCTAGTCAATTTACAATGATTACAAGTTTGCTGGGTATATCGATAGTGATTGGGGTGGGGACATAAACAATCGAAGGAGTACTGTTGGATTTTTATTTTTTATGAGAAATATTTCTTTCACATGGATGTCAAAGAAACAACCAATTGCCACTTTGTTCACTTGTGAGATGGAATATGTTGCTGCTACAACATGTGTTAATCATGCAATTTGGCTTAGAAAGCCATTGATAGAGATAGACCTAACACAAAATGAGCCAACTAAGGTGTATGTCGATAATAAGTCAGCGATCGCTTCAACCAATCATCCAGTATTCCATGATCGAAACAAGCATATCGATGTCTGCTACCACTACATAAAGGAGTGTATTTCAAAAAAGGATGTGCAAGTTGAATATGTGAAGACACAAGACCAAGTTTCCGATATTTTCACCAAGCCATTATAAAGCGAAGACTTCAACGATTAAGGAAACTACTATGGGTCACGAGATCAAGTTTAAGAGGGAGTGTTGAATCATAAACTTGATTCAATTAAAAGGTCCAACCCACTCAAAAATTCCCATCAAGAAAGTATCTTCTAGAAACAGTTAAATATTAATTTAATTTGTAGTGAAGGTTGTGTGTTAGACCATTTTTAGGTTGAGAGCAAGAAACTCTTTTACGTTAAGTGTAAGAAAGTCTTTTACCTTCAATGTAAGTGGTGGCGACTAGTGTCGCAATAGATTCGTTGGCTGTAGAAATCAAGAAGAAAGAAACGAAACAATGGATATGTAAACCCTAATCCTAAGTTAGAGTATAAGAGACTGAGAGACTAAGAGAAAATTCTCAATTTTTATTCATCAAAGTCTAACCACAAAAATAGGGTTTGAGGCGTCTTAAATAAGAACCACCCAAATCCCTAATACAAAACATAGAAACATAAGTAAACTCAATAATATAATATCCTATTAAATCTGAATGTAATCAGATTTAATTTTCTATATTAAATAAATACGTAAAGTATAAAAAATAAAATAAAATAAAACTAAAACATTTAAATAGATTTTTGTAGAGGTCTTCCGCCTACATCAATAAAAAAAACTATTTTACCTTGAGTGTTGTCTTGAGGTTGAGCTCTTAAGTATCAATAAGAAATTTGATGGATTCTTGAGGTTGACACCTGTAAATAGTGGTGTAAATAGTGGAGCTTTCCCACCATCTAGACAACAACAAAATACACCAAGAAGTAAACTTAGGAATAAAGTTATGGAGAGAGAAAAACGAAACAAAAATGGTTTCTTGATTGAAAGAAAAATTATATCTCTTTTAGTATGAGTTGTAAGAGTGTCTTGTAACATTTCATTTTCGATATATATCAAAGTTGTTTGTTTGTTTTAAAATAATGCTAACACTTCTTAACTCATAACAATCGGACTGAATACAGCCAAATACTCGGAATACAAATTTCACTTTTATATTTGGATTCTAAATAGAACTACTGGAAGAATAGACCTTGAACACATGTTCACTGACCAAGCAACAAACTATTACACTAACTCTTGAATCTCAAGATTAACTTTCAATTTTACTATTGCCAAGGAACTCATACCACTTTTAGGTGACAGCGTTGATCGAGAATTAACAAAGAATAACAAAGACCTCGTCAAAACTGGAAGAATATCTTAAAACTATTTACACTCATGCCAAATCCTAGCCAAACACGTTTCTGAACCTTTTTAGAGATGTCATCAACCCATGCATAGCGTGCGTTGTAGATTGCCTTATTTTTGTGAAGGGGGGGGGGGATCTAGTTTTTAAGGGCAGTGCCTATTGAAGAAGCTACGGAGTTGATGATGTCTTCATCGCACATTTGTTCAGGTAATCTTTCTATTCGAGTCCAGATTGGTACTAAGGGACATTCTTTTTTAACATTGAAAGAAGGAAGCCATTTCAGTATTCTCATGGAGTATTCACCTATTGACCAAACTCCCCGAGACCATATTTTATCTAAATCTTCTTTTAGAGAGAACTCAAGGAACAAATGCTTTGAATTCCAATTTGAATATGAAAAGTTTCCATTGAACTTCCTGGAGATAAAGAAATTGTCAAGATGTGACTTCTTTGGCAAGCCTTTAGAAAACTTTTCAATCAACGTAAATGATGTATCTTTAACAAGATTATCATAAAATTGCTCTTCGAATTGTATAGATATGTGATTTGATTTTTGTAGAATGCTTGTAGGCTTGATTTCGCTAATTTTATTTGCATGATTCTGATTGACAGCCTGAGCATACGATATTCTGAGATACTCACCATTTTGACCACTTTTTTGCAGGTTTGAGGGTTTCAAGGCAGGATATTCTTCCATTCCGAGATTTCTAAAGAAGAAGAGGGGATCAATTAGAAGGTGAAACAAAACTCATGAAGATTATTTTCGAGTTAAAGTCTAAAGATTTATTCATCTCCAAGAAAGGGATTCTTGGAGCCTTGCCTTTTTCTTTATATCTTCTATAGATCAGATCACCCTGAAGTCGAATTACTTTGCCAAGTTTTTTGTCCTGAACAACATTACCATTACAGCAAAACTCTTTTTTGAGATCCTTAGGGATCTTTTTGTAGCTGTAATTTTTCCTGAGACCTTGAACTGTAGTCAAGCTTTTCTTTCAGTTCCTTTGTTGTGCTAATATCATTATTAGATCCTCTAGATCACACCTACTCTATTCTCAACATTCCCTCACTAAAACATTATTATGCATGCAACCAAATTTATAACCAAAATTTATGACCGTGTAAGCTCTTATTGCCAAAATATAATACATTTGGCCACAATTTTATGTTTTATGTTTTTGTCCAATTCCAAAAAAAATAATTTTGTCCGATACTTCTTTAGTTATGTTATAATATAATTATTTAAATAGACCTAATTAAAAAGATATATCCTAGTTAGAGCATGTACAGTTGTACATGTTAAAATTATATGTTAACGAGTGACACGTAGGATAAAAAGATATGATTTACCTATTTTTTAGCTAACTAATTTGAATGAGCTTTAGTCGTATATATCAAAAGATAGTAATTAACGAATTAAATAACAAAAACAGGGTGGAGGAGAAAAAAAAAGGAAAAATAACCGCTAAAATACAATAGATATATCTGCTAACTCGCTCTGGGAATTTAACAAACGAGTTAACAAAAATTACGTCCACGTCCTCTAACTTCAATCTTAACACGTTCATTGGAGTAGATTTTTTAGTGTTTTAACTAAAAATCAAATTAACTCATAACTTAACACTTCTGCTGTACATGCTCTTAATATGATAATATTTTAACAAAAAAACATTAGAATGATTCATGGCCGCCGGAGTAATTAAGTGGTAAGGTGTATGAACGTTTTTGTAAAATGAACTGCATTTGGTGCTATATTTAGCATACAGTCGCTTTTTAGATTTATTAAAGTTACTCTAACCTATTAACAACCAGACGTTTTGGTCCTGGATATTGCCAAGTCAGTGTTTTTTATGTATTGTTTCAGCCAACATCTCTCTCCATTCGAGCGCCTTTCACGAACCTCGTTCCTTAGGTATATCCCCTCAATCCTCGTATGACCTTACTCCCTCCTCATGCATGCAAAGTTCCTTGCATGTAGAGGAGAACCCTAGTCCAATGCAAACTATTGTGCCCCTCCATTCTCAGACTCTTCACCTTCCCAGCATATTCTCTACAAGTGTCACTTAGTAAATACTTGTTTAACCCAACCAACCCGGTTTCAACCTTTTCCTAGTCCCCGAAGAACGTCCTCATCACCGCTGTCCAAACGCTCCAAAAGGCTGCATGTGCAATTTCTCAGGCCCCCCCGCCCCCTGGTAATCACTACTACTCCACAGTAATCCATACTTCAGCCTTACCCTCTGACCAGACGCGAAAGCTTAACCCTTTCCCGACCTCCTTCCAGCTTTCTGGAATCGTTCCCCGGTAGAAACACTAGGGGCCAAGTCATTTCCCGTGGCTCCAAAGCGTTCAGACCCATCAGTGTAAGACCCAACCACCCAGCTTCTTACAAGATCGATGACATGACTATACCAAACCACTTAATGACTGACTCTAAGAAGATGGTTAACATCATTCCATCTAGCTTGGACCTAAACTGACAGCAAAGATCTGGGGCTAACATAGTGACCCAAGCTGACACCCGATCGCCCATGAAGATTGAAAAAACTGAAGCTTTCCAAGTTGACAACGATACCCGGGTTTTCCCAAACGACGTAATCACCAGTGATAAAATTGAATGAGCTAAATACCTCTCTGGGTATTTTTTTATCCAAGAGACGTGTTATTTCCCATGTCCAATCGCTAGCCAGCCAAATCTGGAGCCCTTTGGGTCTGCATGAGTTCAAGCCTACCCCAACAGGCCACTATTATTTCAAGTTCACTTCGGCAGACCATGCTACCCAAGTGTTAAAGCAAGCCCCGTGGTTCTTCAGCAGTCATCCAGTCTACCTGAAGAGATGGGAACCTATGGAATCTCGAGTGAATGAAGCTCTCAAAGTTATACCTATCTGGTTTAAGTTCTATGGAATTCCCCACGAACTGTGGTGGGAGAAAGGGTTAAGAATTCTTGGGAGCTTTCTAGGTATCCCTATCTACGTTGACAGCCAGACAGCCGATCGATCTCGCCTCAGCTACGCCAGAATCTGCATCATCAAGAAAGCGTCGTCTTCATTCCCGTCTTCTATTACCATCAGATGCCTCGGGAAGGATCACATCATACAAGTCGAGTACCAGGGCCTTCCTACCATCTGCACCAGCTGCTCCTCTTTCGGCCATGCGATCGCTGCATGTATCCATCCTGTCGACCCTTCCTCCTCGCTCACACACCTTCGCAGGCCGGGAAAGGAAAAAATGATGGAAGTCACCACCCTTCACATTACCCTATCGGATTCCAACACAAGCGATTCAGCATCTCATTCGCTAAAGACCCTTCACCAAATGACGAACAGGAACCACTGGACCAAGAGCTTGGTCATTGTAAGTAACAACTCCGCTGCAGCTCCGATCAGACTCAATGATGGAGACCCCCCATCAACGGATATTACCTCACCAAGACCTCAAGCTGCATCTTCTACAATTATTTCAAGTATGCATGGGGACACCTCACGATTGTATTAGGTTTTCTTGTCCGTATTCATATAATCACTATTTAATAAAAATTGCGAGTTGGAATGTTAGAGGTCTTAACGACCTGGTGCGCTAGAAGGATGTTTGTGACTTTGTTTTTTCTAACATCATCAATGCCATATGCCTGTTTGAGACAAAAGTCGCTTTAATAAACGTCCCCTCCATCATGAACTCCATATTTCCCTATTGGTCATTCCTTACAAACCATAACTGTCACCATCTTGGTCGTATCTGGATAGCTTGGAACCCAAGGGTTTTCAATATCACCCATATTAATAACTCCGACGAGACTTTACACTACAAATTGAACTGGACTGCCCAGAACATCTTTTTCCATCTTACCTCGATTTATGGCTTCACTGAGCCATCAGCCCATCACCCCCTATGGGGTAGCCTTTGCTCTATAGCTCAAACCATAAATTCTACCCCCTGGATTATCATGGGGAATTTCAACGCTATCAGAAACCCCCAAGAAAAGTCTAGTCTGGATTCTAAGTGGAACTGCTCCATCGAGTCCTTCAATAAGTGTTGCATTACCTGTAACCTGAATGACCTCCGGTCCTCTGGTTTCCAATATTCTTGGTATAACCGCCAACCTGACAATCCTATCTCCTCGAGGATTGACAGGGCCCTGGTAAATGGTTTATGAGATGACTCATTTCCAAACTCTTATATCCTCTATGACCTTCCCCGCACCTCTGACCACACCCTTTTAATTATTCATCTTACTACCCCCTTCTTTCCTAACCCTAAGCCTTTTAAGTACTTCAACATGTGGAAGTTCTACCTAAGTTTCCAAGACCTGGTTTCTTCTAGTTGGAATCTGCCCTGCAATGAAAATCCTATGAGTGCCATTGTCCTCATGCTCTCTAGACTCATCCCTTCTCTTGACTTCCTTAATAAAAGGGAGTATAGTGACATTAACAAAAGAGTTGAGGATGCCCAAAGTGCGCTTGCCTTAGCCCAGCATAATCTATCCCTAACCCTCGTGGATAGATCGCTTGTGTCTACCGAAAGAGAAGCGGTTAATTCTTACATCTTCTTTAGCCGTGCTGAGGAGTCTTTCCTAAAAAAAAAATGTTAGAATCATAGCTCAATATTGGGGACAAGAAGTCCCAGTTTTTCCATAACAGTATCCGTGCTCGTAGGGCCAGAAGAAAAATTCTCTCGGTTTCGTTACTTGATGGCTCAATCTCGACCAACCCTAAATTCATTTTGTCGACCTTTCGTAACCACTTCCTTAGCCTCTTAGGTACCCCTAGCAAGGACAAATACTCGTGTTCTAACCGAATCTCTTCCCTCATCCGCTCCCCCGTTCTCCCTGATCTAAAAACTGAAATGACCAAGCCTATTTTAAATGTGGAGATCAAAGTCTCCCTTGTTGCTATTAATAGTTACAAGGCCCCTTGCCCTAGTGGTTTTAGCGCGGGACTCTTTAAATTCAGCTGGGCTACTGTGGGCCCAGATATCTGTGCTGCGGTTAAGCACTTCTTCTCCAAAGGCCAAATGAACCCCAACTGGAACGAAACCCTTATCGCTCTCATTCCCAAATCTGATTTCTCCTCCTCCCCATCTGATTATAGACCCATATCGTGCTGCAACATCACTTATAAAATTATTTCTAAAATAATTGCCAATAGAATCAAACACGTCCTCCCATCGCTCATTGACCCCTCTCAGCCCGCTTTTGTGCATGGGCGTTCCATCACAGATAATATTCTCCTGACCCAAAACCTCTTCCATGGCTATCAAACTAATCGTAAATGCCCCAGATGCGCCCTTAAGATAGACCTCATGAAAGCCTTTGATAACATTCGTTGGAAGGCTATTCTTGATATCATTGCTGCTATGAACTTCCCTTTGAACATGATTAACTGGATTATTCAATGCATCACCACTCCCACGTTCTTTATCTGCATAAATGGCAAGCCCTCCGACTCTTTTCAGGGGGGCAGGGGTCTCCGACAAGGGGACCCCCTCTCCCCTTACCTGTTTTTTTATTGTTATGCGGGTTCTCTCGAGGATTCTTCAGAAAAAGAGTCAAAACCCATCTCCACGTAGATGATTGGATCTTCACCAGAAGCAGTCTAAACATGTTTAATAAATTCTTAGAATTGATGACGAAGGAATTCAAGATGACAGACTTGGGGCTCATGGCGTACTGCCTTTGAATTGAAGTTAAGCAACAAAAATATATAATTTTCATCTCACAAGAAAGCTATGCAAAAGATATCCTTAAGAAGTTTAAGATGGATAATTGTAACCCGATAAACACACCCATGGTTTTTTTTCGGAGTCAGAATAACCAAATATGATGAAGGCGTGATATTATTCAAAAGTTCGGTAGGAATTTTACGCTATCTAACTTACACATGAGTGAATATCCATTATCTAGTAGGATAGGTTAGTTGATACATGGAATCTCTAACAACAAGTCAATTCATGGCTGCAAAAAAAATCTTTTGCTATCGAAAAGGTACACTTGACTTTGGCTTACTCTAGTCAATTTACAATGATTACAAGTTTGTTGGGTATATCGATAGTGATTGGGGTGGGGACATAAACAATCGAAAGGAGTACTGTTGGATTTTTATTTTTTATGAGAAATATTTCCTTCACATAGATGTCAAAGAAACAACCAATTTCCACTTTGTTCACTTGTGAGACGGAATATGTTGCTGCTACAACATGTGTTAATCATGCAATTTGGCTTAGAAAGCCATTGATAGAGATAAACCTAACACAAAATGAGCCAACTAAGGTGTATGTCGATAATAAGTCAGCGATCGCTTCAACCAATCATCCAGTATTCCATGATCGAAACAAGCATATCGATGTCTGCTACCACTATATAAGGGAGTGTATTTCAAAAAAGGATGTGCAAGTTGAATATGTGAAGACACTAGACCAAGTTGCCGATATTTTCACCAAGCCATTATAAAGCGAAGACTTCAACGATTAAGGAAACTACTATGGGTCACGAGATCAAGTTTAAGAGGGAGTGTTGAATCATAAACTTGATTCAATTAAAAGGTCCAACCCACTCAAAAAGGCCCATCAAGAAAGTATCTTCTAGAAACAATTAAATATTAATTTAATTTGTAGTGAAGGTTGTGTGTTAGACCATTTTTAGGTTGAGAGCAAGAAACTCTTTTACGTTAAGTGTAAGAAAGTCTTTTACCTTCAATGTAAGTGGTGGCGACTAGTGTCGCAATAGATTCGTCGGCTGTAGAAATCAAGAAGAAAGAAACGAAACAATGGATATGTAAACCCTAATCCTAAGTTAGAGTATAAGAGACTGAGAGACTAAGAGAAAATTCTCAATTTTTATTCATCAACGAATTAAATAAAAAAATGAGGGTGGAGGAGACAAAAAAAGGAAAAATAACCGCTAAAATACAATAGATATATCTGCTAACTTGCTCTGGGAATTTAACAAACGAGTTAACAAAAAATTACTTCCACGTCCTCTAACTTCAATCTTAACACGTTCATTGGAGTAGATTTTTTAGTGTTTTAACTAAAAATCAAATTAACTCATAATTTAACACTTCCGCTGTACATGCTCTTAATATGATAATATTTTAACAAAAAACGTTAGAATGATTCATGGTCGCCGGAGTAATTAAGTGGTAAGGTGTATGAACGTTTTTGTAAAATGAACTGCATTTGGTGCTATATTTAGCATACAGTCGCTTTTTAGATTTATTAAAGTTACTCTAACCTATTAACAACCAGACGTTTTGGTCCTGGATATTGCCAAGTCGGTGTTTTTTATTTATTGTTTCGGTCTTTTATACGCGCAAACCAATTTCATACGCGTTGTCTCCATGCTTTATACACGTAAACCAGTCTTATTCATGTGCTGTCCGTGTCTTATACGCGTAAACCAGTCTTATCCATAGGTTTATACGCGTATACATTATAACATAATACCTATAAATTTCCACATACATTTTCTCGCAGAATCACATTCTTTCAAATCATTTTACAATATTTTGCACCTTTCTACTCTTTTCAGCCAGAGGTCTTTGTTTTATTTTTTGTCTCAAAGTCTACTGGTAGACTGATATAAGTTAAGTGTATGATAGAATTTGTCCTTTTTCTTATCAGCAAACCAAGTGTAGAAAGTGAAAGCGCATCTGAAGATGAAAGAAAGATCGATAGTAAGGTAACCCACAACAAACTTTTGCTGTATTAAGATAGCTTATTTATTGTTGCAAACAATTACTTATTATATAAACAATATTTGGGTTAGTATCATCTTGTAATGACCTTTCCTACAATCACCCTATCAGGGTTAAGTGAGGGATCAAACCCTCAATCTTTATCGCCGGTCTCATTATCTACAGGTTTCATACCATCACCAAATTATCCATGGCTACGAGATAGGTGAAGTCCCCAATCTGTTTTATTAATACTTTCTATGGAATCTTGATCTATTAGATGGTTTCCCTCCCAAGTATTGTCTTGTTGTATAGTAGCAATCAGAGTTATTTGAGCTTTAAATATTTTTTCCACGTTATGAGTATAAATGATATTGCTGATGAAAAGACTCGGAACTCATACTTAATGTGAATCTTTCTATGATTCCTGTTGGATTATTTATTTAATCTAAATATGAATTAGTTTATTTGTTTTATGCTTTGACGTGTGAGTCATGGACAGTTGAGTTAGAATAGGGAGTAGTGGAGTAGTGGTGGTAAATCAGGTATGCAGTTCCTGGTTTATAGGATCAAGTTAGTTTAAATTCCAGCAGTGTCTTTCTGTAACAATCATCTCTTTAATTTAGTGAGTTTTCCATTCAAAACAATCAAGCAGTTAGCTTATATCGTAGTTCATTTCCATTAATTCCTAAGCTTGTTTCATCAGTAAAATCAAGTAATAATGACGAAAACAATTTTAAATCTCGAAAATCATTAACTATGGTTTCTACAATACAAAAATAAAATTTTGGGAGGGTAATCGTCTGATTCGTGTAGATTACGTAGAAAGTATAATAAAATAAAATTGGAAACTTTGCCTTTCTCTTAAACCTGGGTGATGATGGGGAACGTGTTATGGAAGAGAATAATGCTAAAGATTGAATATTCGATCTTTCTCTCAACCTGGATATCTGGGTGTTGGTAAAATGGAGGTTTTAAGAAATCTAATGTTTAGGTTTGGTTTTATTATAAATCATGTACTTATTTTTATCGGTATGGATTTGTTTGACGTAAAATCCATACTATCATCTATATATAGATCTTTTGTATTTGGATTTCGGGGTAATTAATTCTGAAACATTAAGGTCTTTAATTGAGGTTTGATCTCAGATTTTGATTTAAGAGCGGATGGATGAAGACTACTTCATAAGGCAAATGGTACCACCAGCACCTGCAAATACACTGTGGTACGAATTTCAGCATTAATCTACTGAATCAGTGCGCACAAGGTAAACCGTCAGCCTGACTTAATAGTCTGCAAACCAGTGTCAGAAGGTAAACCACAAAAAGTGATAGGTTCAGCCAAGAAAGCATACGTAGAGGGATTTGAACTCATGACTTTGGGTCAGAAGCATGTCTTACTTAACCAATTCGGCTACCCGTGGGAGTGTGAGTATCATTTTTTTAGGTAAATGTGGTGCTGTATATGAAGAGTCCGGATAGCTTCACCACTGCTTACTGAGATTTCCGGACAAAGACAATTCAGACATAAACTGCCCACTAACAATCCAGACATGACAAAAGTATAAAATAATTAAACACCTTTTGACTAAGCTAATCAACTTATTAAGTAAATGGGTCCTTAAACTTGACCCGGTTTCATGATTTGACCCGAAAGCCATGGGTCCATAATTAAGGGTATAAAAACCCTAACTACTTTTATTAATGAGGGTAATGAACATTTAATACAACCAGGCAGCTTAAATCTCTCACTACAAAACACCCACACATTTAATACTCCAACAACTTTCCAAAACACTTGAAAAAATTACCCTCAGCGTAAAATAAACCACACCAAATTGGCCACCACAGTAGGAGAAGAAGGTGCCTGAATCTAGCATTAAAAACCAGTAAGAAAAACCAGTTCGGATGAATCCGGACGAGTAAGCAATTTCACCACCTTTGGTGGGTATGGTGGGAGAAAACAATGAGTATACGACCGAAGAGCGAGACAATTTGAAAACTGAAATAGAAGCATTGAGGGCCACTAATAAAACAGAGATGGGTTTAAAGGAAAAGTCAAAAGCGTCAGGCATTCACCAAACTGACAACCCAAAGGAGAATGACCCATCAACAAAGACTCATTTGAGCACGAAAAAGACCCATGTCAGTTCCAAGAAATCTCATAGGTCCAAGCCGGTGGAGAGCTCAGAATCTGAGTCCTCCAGTAGCTCCTCGAATGAGGATGAGCTTGAGGAGTCTTTGTCATCAAGCAGTGATGAAGGAAGGTTCAGGAATAAAAAAAGCTAGTTAAAAAATATTCAAGAAAGAGGGATAGGCGTGGGAGACTAAAGAGGCATCTGGGAAAAGGGTCGTCTCACAGCCACAGCCATAGTCACAAGCATGTGGATCAGCTCCTGATGGATCCTTTTGCTTTCCATGATGAGCCAGGTATTTTTGCAACACCTAATGAAGACACAGTTTTTAGTCGTAGTCGGAATTGGAGGCAATCACCATTGTCATCCAAGATACTGTCCAGAAACCTTCCTAAGAGGTTTGAGAGTACGAAAATGGAGAAGTATGATGGGAGCAAAGATACGGACAACCATCTGGTACAATTTAAAAAAATTATGATGAATTTTGATGATGATGACAAACTTCTTTGTAGAGTTTTCTCCCAATATTTTACCGGAAGTGCTTTGAAATGATACAACAGCTTGCCATAAGGTTGTATCAGAAACTTTGATACCTTTTGGGTGGCCTTCTTAAGGCAGTTTGTGGGGAGTAAGGAGGTGAATGGAAAAGAAGATACTATATCTATTGTGCCCAAGAGCCAAATGAGTCACTGAAAGACTATATAAGCCGGTTCGTAAACACTAAGAATGAGTTAGCCGATTGCTTTGAGCAGGTAGCAATAGCTTCTTTGAGACAACGGTTAAACCCTGGGAATCTGGCTGATTCGGTAACCAGGAAGAAAGCCATGACTTGGGGTGGTTTGCTAAATCAGGTGTGAAAGCAAATCAACATAGATGAAACAAAGAAGACTAAGGTACACAAGCAAGCGAGGTCTGCCCCACCTGCTCGAAACCAGAACCAGTTCGGATACAAGGCCAAAGAAACCGGACAGGGGCCCAGTAGGGCCAAACAAACTCAATCCCACCCAAATCCAGCTTAGAGCCAGTAGTCCAGAAATAAACAAGGACCTTAGGTCCAACCGGAGTGGTTTGCTGAGTTAAAAGAGAATGTGGCAACCATTTATGACAAAACAAAAGATGAATTCCATTTTAGGAAGCCGGTAGCGCTTCAATCTCCTAGGGAAAGTTGTAATACTTGTTTTTGCCAATATCATCATGATATTAGCCACAACACCGAAGACTACATCTCTTTGAAACAAGAGGTGCAGAATCTTATTGAAAGAGGGAAGTTGGGAGCTTATGTCAAGAGAAGAAGTGGAAACAGGCCTGACAATGCTCACCGGATTGGCCCAACGAACAATGCGGGGACATCTGCTCCAAAGGGGGCTATGATAAATCCTTGAAAGATTTGATATCGAATCGGAGTATTTGGATCCTGATCCAACCCGGAATAAAGTGGGGGTTATAACACATAAACTAAGACAGTGTCCAGACTCATAAGCTTTTTTGAGTCACTTATTATATTTGGGGGGGGGGGGGGACACTATGACTGCGCCGACTCCTTCTTCACGGAAGAGACATGTTCACACTCTAGATACTCAGTTAGAGGGAGGCGTGTCTTCTTATCAGTCCCAAATTCCTTTTTCTTTCATTGTTTTTTATGAGGATGATTTAAGAAATATATTTGGGCCTTATGAGGATGCTGTTGTGAGAGGAGCCTCAATTGGGTGCAATGACATCAGGCGAATTCTGATTGACATTGGCAAATAAACCAATATTCTCTTGTTAAGTTCTTATAAACAGATGAAGAATCAAACAGTGATTCAGCATTCGAACATATACATTGTGGGCTTCACAAGGATCTCTGCGGATGTAATTGGAGAATTTGATGAGGAGGTATGGTTGGGTAAAGGCCCTTTCAAGAAGATGGCCAGGGTACTATTCGTTGTGGTAGATTGCCCCACATGTTACAATGCGATGTTTGGGAGGTCCTGGCTCTCTAGAATACATGTTGTGGCTTCAACAGTCCATCAGTGTTTAACATACGCAGTTCAAGGACAAGTGGAAGTTGTCCGGAGTAGCCAAAAAATAGCAAGAGAATTTCATGCAATTGCACTTGCTCCTAGAACTCTGGGGCAGTCCGGGTTAATGAAGATTAGCAGTTGTTGGGGCCCTCTAGGGGTGATGGTGAAATTGATGACCCTAGAGAGATCCCTGGTGTTTTGATACCAATCGAAGAAGTTGAAACCCACTCTTTGGCTGAAGGAAAGAATGTTAAAGTTGGCTCCAAGATGGTACCAGAATTGAAGAAAACATTGTTGTCCTTTTTGGCAGATCACCAACATGTTTTTGCTTGGTGCAATATTGATGTGACCGGAGTACCTGCAAGTGTTATATCACACAAGCTGTCTATTCGGAGAGATGTTGCACCTGTTGTGCAAAAAAGGAGAGCTTTTTCTAAGGAGAAAGGTGATGTAATAGTTGAAGAAGTTTACCGGCTTACCAAGATGGGGCACATAAAGGAGTATTAATACCCTTTATGGACAACCAACCCAGTGTTAGTAAAGAAAAAGAATGGGAAATGGCGTATGTATATCGACTTTACTTACCTCAATAGAGCTTGCCCAAAAGATCTCTATCCAGTCCCCCGGATAGATCAGTCGGTAGACTCCACATCTGGAAACAAGTTATTACTATTCATGGATGCCTTCTCCGGTTATAACCAGATACAGGTGGATCTGAAGGACCTAGAACACACTATCTTTGTTACAGATAAGGGTCTCTATTGTTACAAGGTGATGCCTTTTGGGTTGAAAAATGTTGGGGCTACTTATCAGAGGTTGGTGAACAAAGAATTTGCTGATCACATTGGGAGAAATGTGGAAGTATATATCGATGATATGATGGTGAAAATCTTAGAAGAAGAGTTGCACCTAATTGATCTTCAAGAGACTATTGCCAACTTGACAAAGGTTAATTTAAAATTGAATCCAGAAATATGTGTTTTTGGGGTGCAGTCCGGAAAATGTTTGGCTCATGTAATAAGTGAAAAAGGGATACAGCCTGCTCCGGACCAGCTCGATGCCCTATTAAAACTGGATCCCGCTCGAAATATTAAAGAAGTACAAAGGTTGACAGGAAGATTGGCTGCATTAAATCATTTTATTTCAAGATCTTTCGACAAATGTGCCCTGTTTTTCAGACCTTAAATGGTGCTAAAGGCTTCAACTGGTCTCCATAGTCCGACCAGGCATTTGATGATATAAAGAAGCATTTGTCTTCTCCCAAAACCCTTTTTTAAGCGTGTTGATGGAGAAACACTATATGTATACTTGGTTGTGTTATATGTGCTATAAGTGCAGTGCTTGTAAGAGAGGTGGACAATTATCCTCGCCTGGTATACTACATCAGCAAGACTCTGATGGATGCTGAAAAGAGGTAACTAAAGCTTGAGAAGCTGGCACTAGTCCTAGTAATTGCTGCCAAGCAATGAGGCCATATTTTCAGTCTCATTCCATCATCGTCCGCACATCTTTTCCTTTGAAGAATGTGCTTCAGAAAGCAGACATATCAAGCACGATGACGACTTGGTCAATAGAGTTGGGTGATTATGACATTGATTTTTCCCCACGAATTGCAATTAAAGCTCAGTCTGTTGCTGATTTCTTGGTAGAATTCCATTCAAACTGGAGTACTAAACAAGCTACAGAAGAGAAAACTAAAAAAGAGTGGGTTATCTGAACAGATGGTGGATCAAACATAATGGGTTGTGGGGTTGGGATTTGTTTAACCTCTTCGTATGATGATAAGTTATACCAGGATATATGCTTTGCTTTTAGGGCTTCTAACATTGAGTCTGAATATGAGGCAGCTATAGCTGGTCTAAAGTTAGCTGTTCTATGTGGGGCTAAAAAAAGTTAGATTAATGAGTGATTCTCAGCTTCTTATACACCATGCTCAAGGTGAGTCTGAAGCCAAGAAGGAGCAGTTGATCAAATACTTGTTCATTCGTAAAGAAGTAGCAGCCAACTTAAAAAATGTTAGCTATGAGCATATTCCTAGATCGGAAAACACACTAGCAGAATCCTTAGCAACCATAGCATACTCTGAGTCCTACCCATGGATTCATATACAAGAATTCCCATCCATACAACCAAATCAGAGCAAGGAAGAGGAGGAAAGCTTAAGTGTACAAGTGGTTCAACCCAAAGATTGGAGATTTCCCCTTCTTCAATACAACTTTGATGGAATTTTGCCTCCGGAGAAGGCTATGGCAAGGAAAATGAAACATAGGGCTCGTGGTTTTTTTTAGCATAAAAGAGGTTCTTTATAAGAAGTCGTTCAACAGACCTCTCCTACGCTGTTTGGGGGCTGAAGAGTCCCAAATGTTTTCATCCGAACTACAGGATGGAGAGGGATCAGCACATTGTGGCTATAGAGCTCTAACCCGGAGGGTTTTGTTGGACGGATACTATTGGCCATCCATAATGGCAGATGCTAAGGAATTGGTGAAGAAATGTGACCCATGCCAAAGATATGGTAACAAAATAGTTGTTCCTATAGAGTCAATTTTTGAGCCAGTGTCTTTTGCTCGTTGAGGACTGGATTTAG
This sequence comes from Limnanthes douglasii subsp. nivea, assembly GCA_036936605.1. Taxonomy (NCBI): domain Eukaryota; kingdom Viridiplantae; phylum Streptophyta; class Magnoliopsida; order Brassicales; family Limnanthaceae; genus Limnanthes; species Limnanthes douglasii. Next base: position 45,422,571 of record JAUPFV010000005.1, read on the forward strand.
TTGGGCCTCTACCAATGACGTCCGGAGGGTACAAGACTATTATTGTAGCCATTGATTATTTCTCAATATGGATAGAAGCAGCCCCATTAGGAAGAACTACTTCGAAAATTGTTATAAAATTTATCTTGTCTAACATTTGTTGCATATTTGGGGTTCCACAAAAGATGACAACAGATAATGGGCTAGAATTTGATAACAATGATATGGAGAATTTATGTGCCTCCAAGGGCATTCAACATTGCTTCTCTTCTCTTTTCCATCCACAAGAAAATGGTCAAGTTGAAGTTGCAAACATGACCATTCTGTCCGGTCTGAAAAATAATTTAGAAGGGACTGCATGGAAGTGGCCAAGCTATTTGCAAGAAGTATTGTGGGCGTATCGCACTGCTCCTGGAGCTGCTACACAAGAGTCTCCTTTTTACTTGGTGTATGAGATGGATGGAATTACTCCTATAAAAGCAACTCTACCACCATACAGAGTCCACAACTATTTTGAGCAGGCCAATGAATTGACAATTAGAAGTCAGTTGGACTTAATAGAAGAAAGAAGAGTTAAGGCTCATCTTATAACCACACATTACCAAGGCTTGATGACAAGCAGATTTGCTTCCAAAATCAAGAGAAGGGATTTTCAATCAGGGGATAAAGTATTAAGAAAGGTTTTCTTTCATACTAAGGAAAAGCAGTTCGGCAAAGTAGCTCCAAACTAGGAAGGCTCTTATGAGGTCTTTGAAAAGCTTAAGCCTAGGACATATAGGCTTCAAGACAAATATGGAAGAACCCTAAAGCACCGGTGGAATATTGAACACCTCCGGTTATATCTGGAATGAAAGTTGTGTAAATATTTACTTGTTTAAAGTCCATGTATATATTATGGGGCACACCCGGGAATCTTCTCTGCTAAGGTGGGATCAGTCGGGTCTGCTGGAGGTAAAGGCTCCGAAGGGCGAAGGATTACTTCTTCCCCTAAGGTGACCATTTTCTTCTTAGTAGCCCTCTTATTGCTGCTTGCTCCCCTCTTTTGATCTTTTTTAGGGGGTCTTGGTGGATTTTGCGATTCACTTGCCTCCTTAACAGTCTCATCTTCAACTACTTTTGAGCAAGGTAGCATCGATCCCTCCTGGGTTCCCCGGACCGGTCTCTTCTGTAGCAACCCGAACTGCCTTTGCTGCAGCCTTCTTTTTCTTTCCCTTTCCCTTCATCTTGCTATGAGCTTTGGCTCTGGAGGGCAAGGCAGTTTGCCATCTTTTTCCTCTATTCTCTTAAGGATGACAGCTGGGGGCAGTGGTGTGGTCAATTCTTCCCATGTGAGATCTCCCCCGCCTATGGTATTCAACAGATGAGATCTCACCAAATTACCAGAAGTAAAACAGTTGTGGAAAGCATTCCCCCAATGTTCTGCGGCCCACGCATTCAGCTTGGCACATGTAGTCTGCTCTCCTCCAGATAACTGGTGTACTCCTTCAGTAATACTAACAAGGAAGAAATAAATGATTCAGAAGTGGAATATTTGTAAAAATGAGAAGGAGAAAATGAAAAAGAAGATTAAAGAATTATTTGTACGCTTCCACCTACTAGTAAGCATGCTAGGTTTAACCTTAGCTTTGATCTTTCTCCCATTCTCCCATGACCCACTAATGAATAAGAAGTGAGTTCTCCAGTTCTTCGTCGATTTCAACAAATCATCTACCACTTTGAAATTGTCTCCCATGTTGTGGTGATAAAATGGGATGTGATGATTTTTGTACATGCTTGCCACAACGACGAATTGCTCCATATGGAGAGGGATTCTGGACAGCCTCGATGACATTATGTAGGCAAGGAGGAAGTACCAAGCGTTTGGACTTAACTAGTTGGGCAAAGCATAATCAGGTGAAAATACCTGACGATCTTTGGGTCTAAAGGGAATTCGAGCCCCCAGTTGAACAACTCGGTGTAGATGAAAATTTCATTAAGTTTGCAGTCCATTGGAGTCTCCGAAGTAACATGAATCCTCACCTTCACTGAATCTGAGATCCCCCACTGAGTCTGGCTCCGGCCCAGCTCGGTAGTATGAGTATAAACAAAGTTGATGTTCTGCATGGCCAACAAATACTTCACGTTGATTTTCAGGAAGCAAGATCCTACCTTTCCCTCCAAGAATTCCGGAAGATCCGGATGAGCCACTCCAACCTTTACTTTGCCCTTCCTTTTCATGTCAGAGGCATCATCCCCAATTTTTCCTGAGGCTTCAATTTCGAAGGGGGCCTCTTCGATACTATCTTCCATCACTTCTTCCATCACTGTGGAAGGTTTATCGGTTGTTGTGGATGGAAGAGTGTCAGCTTCTGGCTCAATGTTCTGTCCAGATGGTTGAGCACTAGTTTTTTTCGAGGCCTAGTGTCTGGTTGTGGCTCAGTTTCAGAGAATTTCGCTTGAGAAGCTACTTTGGATGCCTCTGATCCGGAGGGCTTATTTCGAGGGGATCTTATAGAAATCTATGATCCGGAGGGTTTGTCTTAGGATGCAGACTTAGAGGCCTCCGGTTTGGAGGGTTTTGATTGTGAGGCAGTCGCTTGGGCTTTCACCAAACGAGTTGTCCGGCGTGGATTGGATTTCTCTGGAGATTTTTCAATATTAGATCCCATAGCTATGAAAGGGGAGGGTTTTCTAACGCTTGATACTGCATTTTATTGGTTGGCAGAAGGTTGGGACTCCTGATGGGATTGGTGAAAGGTTTGGTTTGAATAGACATTTGGGTTTTGGATTTCTGGTAGAAGATGATCCTTGTCGCCTGGGGAGACTGGAAAACCAGCAACAATGTGCCTCTCTCGTTCAACTTTCTTTGCCTTCTCTAATTCGGGCAGATTCAACTAGCCGCCTTTTACAAGAGCGTTTCTAAATGTGAACATAAAACTACCCAAAAATGATTTTGAAATAAAGGTTGAAAAACTATGTGAAAGATTTGCTAAGAGATGAAGATAATTAAACAGTAAAAAATGGTTTATATATTAGTAGAAAAATGTAACTGATACCTAGGAGAAGACGAAGAGATTCGTGCAATGATTGAAGACGGTGCTGACGTAAGAGAAATTAAATGCATAGGTTAGTTTTTAGGTTTAGTGGGAGCGCCGATCTAGGTAAAAAAACGGCTGGTAGGTCAAATCAGATTGTGACACTTGTCCCACGATCCAAAGAAAAACTCTTAGTATTCTGGGAAGGAATCAGTCCAGATGAACCTCAAGCCAGATACACAAGCAGGTCGGAAAACGTCGTTACTGACTAAGTAAATTTTTTAGTCCTGCCAAAGATTTTTTGACAAGGCCTAAAAAAAGGGCTACTGATGAGTCCAGATAATTTCACCATTGATTACTGAGATTTTCGAACAAGGACAATTCGGACATAAACTGCCCACTGAACTATCCGGACATGACAAAAATATAAAATAATTAAACACCTTTTGACTAAGCTAGATGTTATTCAGCTTATTAAGTAAATGGGTCCTTAAACTTGACACGGTTTCATGATTTGACCCAAAAGCCCATGGGTCCATAATTAAGGGTATAAAAACCCCAACTACTTTCATTAATGAGGGTAATGAATAGTTTATACAACCAGACAGCTTAAATCTCTCACTACAAAACACCCAAACATTTAATCATCCAAAAACTTTCCAAAACACTTGACAGAATTACCCTCAGCATATAATAAATCACACCATTATATATATATATATATATATGATGTACAAAGTTACAATTATGTAGAGAATCGTAAGATCTCCGAGTAGAGTACAAGTCACTAATGGATTTTACAAACAAGAATATGAAACTGAGTACATTAATAAGTCAAAAGAACTCTCTAATATTAGAGTCGATAATGCGGATATAAGCGGGAAATTTATTCGCCTCGATCTGCACGTCCATATAGGTCAATGAGGAGCTTCATTTATCAACCGAGGAGTTTATGAACACTTCGGCCTCGCAATTTTTTTTTATTTTTTACTCTGCACCTTTTGCCAAAGAATAGTTGATGGATCAACTGTGTTACTCGTGGAAGGTATGGTATCATCTTTTCCTTGCGGATGATCTAATATGAATTCTCAGTCATCAACTTAAATCATCGAAGCGTCAGCATCAATCTTGTTTTATGTGTTAATGGATTTGGCCAAATGAGATAATCCGTATAAATGTTGTCTTATGTGTTGGTCTGTTTTCGGCCAAATGAAATGTTGGGCTGTCAAGCGCCTTTCTAAAGTAAAGTTCGGGCACGTCATTTATCCTCTATATTTATATGGTTAACCTAGTATCAAATCTATACTTCTATGGTTAACCTAGTATCAAATCTGCTGAGATATCGCTGAATAAATTAGTTTTATGCACGTTGTTTTGATATGAGAGTAAGTATCGTATGTTTTAATAATATTTTTTCAAGTGTTTTTGCAATAAAAAGAATGTAGTTTATAGAGTTAAAGTGGGACACAAATATCCATAGAAAACCTAGGTATTGTAATTCCTCACCTTGTAATTAATCAAAACTCAAGTTTGTTCTGGCAGATATCGAATGCGATTTAGTTTTTCAATTGTTAAAAGAACAGATGCTAAATTCCATTCAAACTAGGACACTAACTACAATAAATTAGGACACTAACTACAATAAATTTCAACAAAATATTAAAGATTGATTACAAAATATTATACTCGAGATTTGCCAAATCAAGATTAACTAGCTAAGAAACATACTATGACAAACTACAAGTTTAAAATTGCAGATCGGATCCAATTTAATCAAATTCATTTTTATAGTTTTGTTTAATTTAAAAAGCCATATTGTCATCTATAAATCGAATAATTATACTTCATGCTGGAGTAATTAAGTGTTATTTAAAAAGCTTAGTAATAGTTTTTAGCAATATCTTCTCTATTTTCTCTGTAACTGATAAAATTGGAACAATATCTTCTCTATCTTACTCATTGTTAACGCAATTTATGTGTTTGACCTAGTCTTAGAATGACCTACTTTACCAACGGAACAGTAGATATCGGATATTTAGAAATTTGTTTCGAACATAAAAAAATTCAAAGCCGACCAAAATTATTTGAAAGTCGTCGAAAATATGGTCATAACCGCAACTCCTGTAAAAGTTAAAATCGTTCCTGAAAGTCAATCCATAAAAAATCTACAATATTTTAAATTTTGTATATATATATATATATATATATATATATATATATGATATATTGGGCTCAATTTTAGGAACCATTTTAGAGTAATAGAGTCGCTTTATAGTATATTGGATTGGGTTCCAAATATATAATTATTCAAACCCGAGTTCGAAGTAAGTTTTAATGTTTCATAAACCAGTTCTAGTACCTGAGCAGCTGCAACCAATAACGAATTCTATGATGTCACATGAAGTTACCATTTTCTCGTCCAAAACATATCTAGATGATGTACCCAAAGTATATCTAATGTATTTTGAACAACTAATGATCTTAGTAACCCAAATACTACATGAAATACATTAAGATATGTTGGGTATATACTAGAAGTAACTCGAGAACAAAATTATTATTGGAGATTGAAGGAACAGACTAATCATCTACGACAATGTAGGGTAGTATATGGTTGTCAAAGGGTTTTTAAAGATAAATAGAATCTTTTAGATAAAACTAGAACATTCATGTTCTGAATTAATGTTTAATCTCAACCTTTATCTAATAATCGTTGGATGAAGATGTCCTTCATTGGAAAAATGGTACAAGAAGTCGTTACAGTCCTACTGCCGTAAAGATGTTAAGGCCAAACTTATCTTATGTTATACCCGGTCTGGCCAAATGGAACAATCGGTTTTCAGGCGCTATTGTGAGCTATAGTGAGGTTTGTGCACATCATTTATCATGTATACTTATGGTTAAACTTGTATTGCGTTTGTTGAGATATTTTTGGATAACTTAGTCTTAAGAAATTGTTTTTTAATAAGCAAGTTAATAGTTTATTTTTATTTTTTAAGCAAATGACAATATATTACTGAATTAAAATTTTTACAGAAGCAAGTCTCAAATTGAGAGCTTAACAGAAATTAAAGGCCCAATGCTTAAATTAGACAATTAAATTAGACAATTCCCAAATTAAAGATTGAAACCCTAAATTGATGATCACCAACCAAACGAAGCACACAATTGCCAAACCAGAAACCAACTCCTAGACAGAAAGGCTAGAAGTCGACAAACTAACCAAAGGCTCGAGTCTCCATCAAGTAGATATGGCGAAAACATCAGAACTGAAGCACGAACAGAATTGGCAGCTAGCCATGATTGATGTATCTGATTCCCATGCTTTCAAGAGTTGTGATTGCCAGTAGAGGAATCAGAGCATTGAATCCTTTAAAGGTATGGTCGTGACGATCCGTAATGATCCATTTTGCGATCCAATCGGCGACCAGGTTTTGATTTCTGGAAATGTGACGGAGGGTCATGCAAGGATGGATTAGATTTCGACAAACATCAATCATGGATTCATGAAGAGGAGCAACAATACCGCAAGCAAGAATGTTGATTAGGGTCAAACAATCGGACTCTACATCAACATTCTGCCAGTGGTTGCTCTTGCAAAGGATGAGCCCGTCGATTAGAGCTCTGCATTCAGCTTGAAAGGGGTTCATGTTGCCAAATAGGCGACCAGTACCCATGACAATATCTCCTTTATCATCTCTGACCAGGATGCCACCACTGGACTCTAGTAGAGCTGCAAGCGCCATCGATGTTGATTTTGAGCCTTCCCGGATTTGGACCCATCCACTTCAGGTAAGTAGGCTTTCTCTTTCTGTTGTTAATGGTTCTACACCCCAATGCTGAACCTACGTCAATAAAATTAGACCAGTTTTTAGTGAGAAATGTGTTACCAGAGTCTATTCCCAAAATGATTCTGGTTATTCTATCAATAGCACTCTTGAAGTTATCATGAGTGTTATTGAATTTGCAGCAGTTCCTGTTATACCAAATTGTCCAATAAATTATTTGTGGGACAAGATGAGTAATGTGGAACTTGCTTTTAGAAAACTAGAACCAACAATGGAGAATATGATTGAGGGTCATGAAATTCTTTAGGGGAATTTTGAACAGACACCCAAAATAATTCCAAATAGACCAGGCAAAGTTGCAGTTGACGAAGAGATGATTTTTATAATAGAACCCTTGCCAAGAATCCATTTCAAATTTTTCCCAGCATGGTCTTTAATAGAATGAAGCTTTTTTCCAAACAATAGAGTCAGTAGTTATACAATTAGTTTTAAGAGGGTGGGTGACTGGGCTATAAGTGAGGTGCATAAGCTCGGCCCAAAGGCAGTTATTCTTTCTAAATAAGAACCATAGCTTTTGAGAGAAAAAATGTTAAATATCAATCAGCCTTTTGATATTCAATCCACCTTCTTCAAAAGGCTTGCACAGCTGGTTCCGGGAGGTCCAGTGAATAGAATTTTCGTTAAAATTAGACCTTCAAAGAAATTTATTCAAGCAAATCTCAATTTTGTTGATAATAGAAATGGGGATGGCGATGTTGTGCATCCAATAGTAAATAATGGGGTGTAAACCATTGGTGATAAGAGACATTCTGCCCCCAAAGTACAGAGGTTTTGTATCCTATTCATAAATTTTGTTGTGAATTTTTTCAATTAAAGGTAAGTAATTCTTTCCCTTGTTGTTTGCAGACATTTTGATGCCAAGATAGGTAAAATGAGCAGTGTCAACATTGAATCCAGTAGCCATGTTCAGTCTAGCAGTGCAAGATTGAGAAGATTTTGTAGAGGTAATAATTTTTGTTTTTTCATTGTTGATAACTTGTCCAGAGACTATTTGATGGTGATCAAGCAGGCAGCTTAGTTTTTCAATGTTATAGGGAAGGTTGTTGGTGAAGATGATTATGTCATCTACAAACGCCAAGCTTGGTAAGATATATCCTGATTTCACGTGAAATTTCATACTTTTTAAAAGAGGATTCAGCAGACTTAGCTATTTCATTATGACTTTGGAGCCAAACACCATTCTCTTTGATACCATTAATTGAGTTCTTCTTTCTCTTCTTAGATACATAACTATGATACAGCTTAGTGTTACCATCACTATCATTAAGCCAAGTGTTAAAAAACTTTTGTCTCCGTAGCTCTCTTTATTCCTGAGAGCCTGAATAAGATAATTGTTAGCTTTAGATAAGTTAGCCTTAAACATGCTATTATTGTCGATTTGGTGAGTGATCTCCTTGCTGTTAACATATTCAGTGGCAACTTTCACTTTGTTGAAGATATTTCTAAATTGATTAATGTTCCAATCCTTAAGAAACTTTTAAGTCTCTTAAGTTTGAACCATAAAACATTGTTGGAGTTATCTTTACAGTAAATATTCCAATTCTGCTTTACTAAACTCAGGAAATTAGAGTCATTAGCCCAAGCATTAATAAATTTGAAATTGCATTTACTATATATGGAAGTATTACTAGGAATATTACGGAGAGTTATGAGCAAAGGAGCATGGTCAAAACAAGTTCTGACCATGTGAAAAACCTGAATACAATGCATTGAAGAGACCATGTTTTTGTTGATTAAGGCCGTGTCCAGTCTTTTCTATCATGATGTTGCTCCAGGTATATCTGGATCTCATATAACCAGTGTTAGACTTGATCAAATTCTTGGGATGGCTTATCAGACTTGTCGCCTGGGGAGACTGGAAAACCAGCAACAATGTGCCTCTCTCGTTCAACTTTCTTTGCCTTCTCTAATTCGGGCAGATTCAACTAGCCGCCTTTTACAAGAGCGTTTCTAAATGTGAACATAAAACTACCCAAAAATGATTTTGAAATAAAGGTTGAAAAACTATGTGAAAGATTTGCTAAGAGATGAAGATAATTAAACAGTAAAAAATGGTTTATATATTAGTAGAAAAAGGTAACTGATACCTAGGAGAAGACGAAGAGATTCGTGCAATGATTGAAGACGGTGCTGACGTAAGAGAAATTAAATGCATAGGTTAGTTTTTAGGTTTAGTGGGAGCGCCGATCTAGGTAAAAAAACGGCTGGTAGGTCAAATCAGATTGTGACACTTGTCCCACGATCCAAAGAAAAACTCTTAGTATTCTGGGAAGGAATCAGTCCAGATGAACCTCAAGCCAGATACACAAGCAGGTCGGAAAACGTCGTTACTGACTAAGTAAATTTTTTAGTCCTGCCAAAGATTTTTTGACAAGGCCTAAAAAAAGGGCTACTGATGAGTCCAGATAATTTCACCATTGATTACTGAGATTTTCGAACAAGGACAATTCGGACATAAACTGCCCACTGAACTATCCGGACATGACAAAAATATAAAATAATTAAACACCTTTTGACTAAGCTAGATGTTATTCAGCTTATTAAGTAAATGGGTCCTTAAACTTGACACGGTTTCATGATTTGACCCAAAAGCCCATGGGTCCATAATTAAGGGTATAAAAACCCCAACTACTTTCATTAATGAGGGTAATGAATAGTTTATACAACCAGACAGCTTAAATCTCTCACTACAAAACACCCAAACATTTAATCATCCAAAAACTTTCCAAAACACTTGACAGAATTACCCTCAGCATATAATAAATCACACCATTATATATATATATGATGTACAAAGTTACAATTATGTAGAGAATCGTAAGATCTCCGAGTAGAGTACAAGTCACTAATGGATTTTACAAACAAGAATATGAAACTGAGTACATTAATAAGTCAAAAGAACTCTCTAATATTAGAGTCGATAATGCGGATATAAGCGGGAAATTTATTCGCCTCGATCTGCACGTCCATATAGGTCACTGAGGAGCTTCATTTATCAACCGAGGAGTTTATGAACACTTCGGCCTCGCAATTTTTTTTGATTTTTTACTCTGCACCTTTTGCCAAAGAATAGTTGATGGATCAACTGTGTTACTCGTGGAAGGTATGGTATCATCTTTTCCTTGCGGATGATCTAATATGAATTCTCAGTCATCAACTTAAATCATCGAAGCGTCAGCATCAATCTTGTTTTATGTGTTAATGGATTTGGCCAAATGAGATAATCCGTATAAATGTTGTCTTATGTGTTGGTCTGTTTTCGGCCAAATGAAATGTTGGGCTGTCAAGCGCCTTTCTAAAGTAAAGTTCGGGCACGTCATTTATCCTCTATATTTATATGGTTAACCTAGTATCAAATCTATACTTCTATGGTTAACCTAGTATCAAATCTGCTGAGATATCGCTGAATAAATTAGTTTTATGCACGTTGTTTTGATATGAGAGTAAGTATCGTATGTTTTAATAATATTTTTTCAAGTGTTTTTGCAATAAAAAGAATGTAGTTTATAGAGTTAAAGTGGGACACAAATATCCATATAAAACCTAGGTATTGTAATTCCTCACCTTGTAATTAATCAAAACTCAAGTTTGTTCTGGCTGATATCGAATGCGATTTAGTTTTTCAATTGTTAAAAGAACAGATGCTAAATTCCATTCAAACTAGGACACTAACTACAATAAATTAGGACACTAACTACAATAAATTTCAACAAAATATTAAAGATTGATTACAAAATATTATACTCGAGATTTGCCAAATCAAGATTAACTAGCTAAGAAACATACTATGACAAACTACAAGTTTAAAATTGCAGATCGGATCCAATTTAATCAAATTCATTTTTATAGTTTTGTTTAATTTAAAAAGCCATATTGTCATCTATAAATCGAATAATTATACTTCATGCTGGAGTAATTAAGTGTTATTTAAAAAGCTTAGTAATAGTTTTTAGCAATATCTTCTCTATTTTCTCTGTATCTGATAAAATTGGAACAATATCTTCTCTATCTTACTCATTGTTAACGCAATTTATGTGTTTGACCTAGTCTTAGAATGACCTACTTTACCAACGGAACAGTAGATATCGGATATTTAGAAATTTGTTTCGAACATAAAAAAATTCAAAGCCGACCAAAATTATTTGAAAGTCGTCGAAAATATGGTCATAACCGCAACTCCTGTAAAAGTTAAAATCGTTCCTGAAAGTCAATCCATAAAAAATCTACAATATTTTAAATTTTGTATATATATATATATATGATATGATATATTGGGCTCCATTTTAGGAACCATTTTAGAGTAATAGAGTCGCTTTATAGTATATTGGATTGGGTTCCAAATATATAATTATTCAAACCCGAGTTCGAAGTAAGTTTTAATGTTTCATAAACCAGTTCTAGTACCTGAGCAGCTGCAACCAATAACGAATTCTATGATGTCACATGAAGTTACCATTTTCTCGTCCAAAACATATCTAGATGATGTACCTAAAGTATATCTAATGTATTTTGAACAACTAATGATCTTAGTAACCCAAATACTACATGAAATACATTAAGATATGTTGGGTATATACTAGAAGTAACTCGAGAACAAAATTATTATTGGAGATTGAAGGAACAGATTAATCATCTACGACAATGTAGGGTAGTATATGGTTGTCAAAGGGTTTTTAAAGATAAATAGAATCTTTTAGATAAAACTAGAACATTCATGTTCTGAATTAATGTTTAATCTCAACCTTTATCTAATAATCGTTGGATGAAGATGTCCTTCATTGGAAAAATGGTACAAGAAGTCGTCACAGTCCTACTGCCGTAAAGATGTTAAGGCCAAACTTATCTTATGTTATACCCGGTCTGGCCAAATGGAACAATCGGTTTTCAGGCGCTATTGTGAGCTATAGTGAGGTTTGTGCACATCATTTATCATGTATACTTATGGTTAAACTTGTATTGCGTTTGTTGAGATATTTTTGGATAACTTAGTCTTAAGAAATTGTTTTTTAATAAGCAAGTTAATAGTTTATTTTTATTTTTTAAGCAAATGACAATATATTACTGAATTAAAATTTTTACAGAAGCAAGTCTCAAATTGAGAGCTTAACAGAAATTAAAGGCCCAATGCTTAAATTAGACAATTAAATTAGACAATTCCCAAATTAAAGATTGAAACCCTAAATTGATGATCACCAACCAAACGAAGCACACAATTGCCAAACCAGAAACCAACTCCTAGACAGAAAGGCTAGAAGTCGACAAACTAGCCAAAGGCTCGAGTCTCCATCAAGTAGATATGGCGAAAACATCAGAACTGAAGCACGAACAGAATTGGCAGCTAGCCATGATTGATGTATCTGATTCCCATGCTTTCAAGAGTTGTGATTGCCAGTAGAGGAATCAGAGCATTGAATCCTTTAAAGGTATGGTCGTGACGATCCGTAATGATCCATTTTGCGATCCAATCGGCGACCAGGTTTTGATTTCTGGAAATGTGACGGAGGGTCATGCAAGGATGGATTAGATTTCGACAAACAGCAATCATGGATTCATGAAGAGGAGCAACAATACCGCAAGCAAGAATGTTGATTAGGGTCAAACAATCGGACTCTACATCAACATTCTGCCAGTGGTTGCTCTTGCAAAGGATGAGCCCGTCGATTAGAGCTCTGCATTCAGCTTGAAAGGGGTTCATGTTGCCAAATAGGCGACCAGTACCCATGACAATATCTCCTTTATCATCTCTGACCAGGATGCCACCACTGGACTCTAGTAGAGCTGCAAGCGCCATCGATGTTGATTTTGAGCCTTCCCGGATTTGGACCCATCCACTTCAGGTAAGTAGGCTTTCTCTTTCTGTTGTTAATGGTTCTACACCCCAATGCTGAACCTACGTCAATAAAATTAGACCAGTTTTTAGTGAGAAATGTGTTACCAGAGTCTATTCCCAAAATGATTCTGGTTATTCTATCAATAGCACTCTTGAAGTTATCATGAGTGTTATTGAATTTGCAGCAGTTCCTGTTATACCAAATTGTCCAATAAATTATTTGTGGGACAAGATGAGTAATGTGGAACTTGCTTTTAGAAAACTAGAACCAACAATGGAGAATATGATTGAGGGTCATGAAATTCTTTAGGGGAATTTTGAACAGACACCCAAAATAATTCCAAATAGACCAGGCAAAGTTGCAGTTGACGAAGAGATGATTTTTATAATAGAACCCTTGCCAAGAATCCATTTCAAATTTTTGCCAGCATGGTCTTTAATAGAATGAAGCTTTTTTCCAAACAATAGAGTCAGTAGTTATACAATTAGTTTTAAGAGGGTGGGTGACTGGGCTATAAGTGAGGTGCATAAGCTCGGCCCAAAGGCAGTTATTCTTTCTAAATAAGAACCATAGCTTTTGAGAGAAAAAATGTTAAATATCAATCAGCCTTTTGATATTCAATCCACCTTCTTCAAAAGGCTTGCACAGCTGGTTCCGGGAGGTCCAGTGAATAGAATTTTCGTTAAAATTAGACCTTCAAAGAAATTTATTCAAGCAAATCTCAATTTTGTTGATAATAGAAATGGGGATGGCGCTGTTGTGCATCCAATAGTAAATAATGGGGTGTAAACCATTGGTGATAAGAGACATTCTGCCCCCAAAGTACAGAGGTTTTGTATCCTATTCATAAATTTTGTTGTGAATTTTTTCAATTAAAGGTAAGTAATTCTTTCCCTTGTTGTTTGCAGACATTTTGATGCCAAGATAGGTAAAATGAGCAGTGTCAACATTGAATCCAGTAGCCATGTTCAGTCTAGCAGTGCAAGATTGAGAAGATTTTGTAGAGGTAATAATTTTTGTTTTTTCATTGTTGATAACTTGTCCAGAGACTATTTGATGGTGATCAAGCAGGCAGCTTAGTTTTTCAATGTTATAGGGAAGGTTGTTGGTGAAGATGATTATGTCATCTATAAACGCCAAGCTTGGTAAGATATATCCTGATTTCACGTGAAATTTCATACTTTTTAAAAGAGGATTCAGCAGACTTAGCTATTTCATTATGACTTTGGAGCCAAACACCATTCTCTTTGATACCATTAATTGAGTTCTTCTTTCTCTTCTTAGATACATAACTATGATACAGCTTAGTGTTACCATCACTATCATTAAGCCAAGTGTTAAAAAACTTTTGTCTCCGTAGCTCTCTTTATTCCTGAGAGCCTGAATAAGATAATTGTTAGCTTTAGATAAGTTAGCCTTAAACATGCTATTATTGTCGATTTGGTGAGTGATCTCCTTGCTGTTAACATATTCAGTGGCAACTTTCACTTTGTTGAAGATATTTCTAAATTGATTAATGTTCCAATCCTTAAGAAACTTTTAAGTCTCTTAAGTTTGAACCATAAAACATTGTTGGAGTTATCTTTACAGTAAATATTCCAATTCTGCTTTACTAAACTCAGGAAATTAGAGTCATTAGCCCAAGCATTAATAAATTTGAAATTGCATTTACTATATATGGAAGTATTACTAGGAATATTACGGAGAGTTATGAGCAAAGGAGCATGGTCAAAACAAGTTCTGACCATGTGAAAAACCTGAATACAATGCATTGAAGAGACCATGTTTTTGTTGATTAAGGCCGTGTCCAGTCTTTTCTATCATGATGTTGCTCCAGGTATATCTGGATCTCATATAACCAGTGTCATCAAGGCTACAAAGTCTAATGGCTTTGTTGAAGTCATCAGTACTAGTATCATCAAAGGTGGAGCAACCAAGCTGGTCTTCAGAGCTAGTGATAGCATTGAAGTCACCAGAAACCATCCAAGGAAAAACATCACTAGCAATAGACACCATGTGGCTCCATAGAACTTTGTGAATGTATATTTGGTTCTTAGCATAAACAAAGGTAAGATTGAAAGTAAAATTAATAAAATTGACCTCCATATGGAGGAACTGGTCATGATCAATATTAACAGAGATGTTAATGTCCTCAGACCAGAAAATCCACACTTTGTTAGAGCATTTAACCATAAATTACACATACTAATTCTCTTAGCAACATATTTGATCTTGTCAAGCCTAGCCATAGGCTTCTGAATAACAATCACCTTAATCTTTTCAGTTTGAATCATAGATATAAGCCTAGACAAGTTTGGATTGTTGTTGACACCGCGGGTATTCCAGCTAATAATATTTATCATTATCAGATAATTTTGGTCCAATATTTGATCTTACGACTGATAATGGTGTTAAAGTCTTGGCCAGGGGAGTTGGTACTCTGAAACACATTACAGCTGCCAATATTGTCATGTTGAGGAGATGGAGAGGATTCAACAATATGATTTTCAAAAATATTTTGATAATCTTGGTCCAATATTTGTAGAGCTCCAATTATTTCAAGCTCATTTTTTGAAGAGCTTTCTTCATTTTTAAGACTATGCTCAAGTTTTCAAGGATGTTCTAGATTCAGTAGCTTTATCTTTGGCTGTAATAACAAATTTAATATTCCTTCTCTAAACTTTACTAAATCTTTATAACTGAGCTACTTTTGGAATATGTAAATTTGTGGAGCTTTCTTGAATAGGATCGGTTTGAATAATATCATCATCTTGTTTCACAATGTCCTTACTTTTTTCTTCATCTTTGTCTTTTGAGTATGTATTTTTAACATTCATCAGCATTGCGGCCCAAATGATAGCAGTTGTAGCAGTAGTTAGGAACATTTCTATAACAAACACCAACTCATCACCCGTCATTTTCCCCGAAACCAATCCACAATCTTCTTTTAAGATTCTTTGAAACGTCGATCTCAACCTGGGCATAACACGCATTGTTATTGCCTCTGTATTTGTCAGGGACACTTGTTCGATACATTGTGCCAAGAGAGGAAGCAAGGTCTTTAATCATAGAACTGTTGTACATATACTCTGGAATCTTTTCAAGTCTGACCCACAACAAGACTATAGGGTTTCCGAAACTTTTATTAAACTCAGGGCACCACTTAAGTAATCTCATGGTTTTGCCGTCAATGCTACATATACTTTTGGACTAGAGGCTACTGACGTATTCTTTTAAGCAGAACTCTATAAGCACATGACGAGAGTCAATGGTGATGAAGCTGTGTGATCCTTTGAATTTGAAATATTCAAGGAAGGTGTGTAGCGAAGCTATTTTTGGTATCCCATTACTGAACTTACCGATCAGAGTCGTTCTCAATTTTTACAGGATAAAGTCCTTTGTTTCTTTTGAATATTGAATCGAAATGTGGTCATCAAACTCTTTGATGAACTTTGGGACAGTTTCTTGATGCAGAGAGTTTGGTTTCAAGATATCAAAGAAGGATTTTTTGAAATTATTTTGGGTTTTAGTTTCAACATTAGGAAGAAGAGCGGGAAACTCTTCATTGTTGAAAGCATGAGACACCATTAACGGAGTATCTGAGAAAGACCATCGGAAAGCAACAGAAACAGAGCAAGATCACCAGAAATTAATGAAAAACAGAGAAGGGTTACCAGAAGACAATCGAGGAAGATAAGGTACGTAGGGAAGCGCCTCTGAAGTTAATCGGAGGTATGCCTTCCATGAAGAAGCCGACGAAATTCACCGGAGGAGGAGCCTAATCTTGGATCGTTCTTGGCGATTGTTTTCTTCAATGTAAATATCAAGTTAATAGTTAATAGTTTATTTTATTTAATAATATTTTCTTAAGTTTTTTGTGGTAATGAAGGAAATCTAGTTTATAGTATTAAAGTGAGAAACAAATGTTTAGAAATAGGAAGTGTTTGAATCTCTCAGGTAGATGATAGGGCCCAGAATTATGTGCAAAAACGTTTGCTGGATACTAAAGGAAAGTTATACCAAAGGCAAAAAAAATTATATTACAGAAGACCAAAGCAATAGATTGGTCATTTGCAATACCAAAAGGTAGTACATGGTTGCCAGACGGCTCAAACATACATAGAAGCTTTTGGAGGAAACTAGAATACTAAGGTTCTAAATTCTCATAATTTAATCTAATATCCTTTGGATCAAGGCGTGCTTTATGGGAGAATGGTACAAAAAAACTATTACATTTCTATTTCTATATATATGCCACTAACAACCTTATCATTTGTGTTGGCCGGTCTGGCCAAATGGGATAATCAGTTGTCAAGCACTATTGTGAACTAGACTGAGGTTTTTGTATATCATTTATCCATTATAAATAATGAGAGCTTGGTATTAAATCCATTGTTGCGAGAGTGAAACACTTGCGAGCTTTTAAGAGAGAAATTCTAGAAGCTTTCAACTACAATTTAGGTAGACGATAAGCACTTGAATATACATTATGAGATCTATAGTTACTTTGTAAGCTACGTGATCTATGTAACAAAGACAAATGATTTATTTTTTAGTGTTTGATATTCTTCTTGTATCTTCTTATATATAAAATATGTGTTTTAAGAATTCACAACGAAACTTTGAATAAGAACCTAAGTTGTATGGTTCTGTATGTTCTTATTGCATATCCAATACTTTAACCTAACGGGTTTTAGTTGGAATAGTTGAACTTCAGCTTTTGTTTTCCAAAGGTTGGCTGTTATTGAGACGTGGGTGTTGTTTATAATTCTAAAGTAGGGGGGTCTCTAAGAGGAGTTTATCTAACTAGTGGGACGGTGAGCGTGGATAATCTAGAGCAACACCGATTGGAGTGTTGATAAAAATAAGAAAGGACAAAGGTCATTTCAGATCTTAGGGTTATAGTGAAGGTTCTTACCAAGAAGCCAAAAAACCACCAAGAGGATTTCAATGAAGTTTAACCTAGAAAATTCAACGGAGATAATAATTTCAACTTCTTTAGAATTAAAATATGAGTTTTCGAAGTAAATTAAGGATTGGTTACTGTCATCGATAAGAAATCAACAGATAAAGTTGATGCTTAAGTATTGTCCAAAGCTAATATTGAGCTTGGGGAATGAAGTGTATAAAGAGCCTACAACGTTAGGGATATGGATAAAGGTTATTTACATGAATAAGACATTGCTTCATAAATATATATATATATATATATATATATATATATATATATATATATATATATATCTCAAGAAATAGTTATATACGTTGTTAATGGATGGTAGCAATGAGATCCAAAGACAACTAGATGATTTCAATAAAATTCCTTTTTACTTGAATGTAGTTGATAAAGACCATTCCATAATTCTCTTAAGTTTTATATTGAAGGTGTATGAGCACTTTATCGAATCCATTCTCTTCGACACGGGGTCCCTTACGATGGTTAAAGTGAAGAGTTCCATGAAATCAAGATATTCATCAAAGGAATGTAGTTCTGAAATGTGACTACGAAGGTCTCACATTGAGTGTGAGATGCAAGAAAAAAAATGAGATATTCAAGCAAAAGAAAAAGAGACTGTAGGTTGAAGAGCAAGGCCTTGCGATGGGTTCTAAAATGAGATATTTGTGCAAAAAGAAAGGTTATATCTGTAGGAACTGCTCGAAGATAAAGAAGGATAATATTTATATGACGGTCAAAACTAGAGATGCTGCAATGGTTTTGAAAGACTATGAGTATATTGATGGTTTAATGTATTCTTCTTCTTACATGTATAATGATAACTGAGTGTTTGATTTTGGCACATCATTCCACATGAATTCCGCCAATAATAGTTTGAATACTTAAGATTTTTTTAAGGTGAAATATTAATCATCGGGAATGATGAATCATGTGATCTGAAAGAAGTGGGAACTATGCGGCTCAAATTGTCTATATTACTTGAGATAGTGATGAACAATGTAGGGTAAATGCCTAAAGTTAGAAGTAACCTTCTTTCTAATGAGATATTAGATGAAAAATGGTTTATTTATAGAGGTGAAGACGAAAGACTTATGGTCTCATTAGGCTTACTTGTTATTATCACGGCATATATGACTAATGGTGTGTTAGTTCTTGTTGGATATGTAGTGGTAGAGGGTGTGTCTATTGTGGATAAATATTCAACCAATTTGTAGCCTCTGAGGCATAGGCATGTAAGTGAGAAAGGGCTTATTAAACTCAACAAACACGGGTTGTTGGATGGTAGCACAGTTTAAAAGTTCAGATTTTTTTAAAGTTGTGTGTTGGGTAAGAGAAATAGGTTTAAGTATACCTAGCAACCACACAACCAATGGTGTGCTTGAATATGTTCATTCAAATCTTTGAGATCCGACACAGGAATCTACTATAGGTAGTGCAAGATACTTCATGTCCTTGATGGATGACTATTTCAGAAAAGTATAGGTTATATTTTTGAAGACCAAAGATGAAGCATTTGATGCTTTTAAGAACTATAAAACTTTGGTAGATAATAAGACCGAGAAAATATTAAAGAATCTTCGGGCTAATAATGGTTTGGAATATGTGAACAAGGTTTTTAATAGATATTATGAAAAACTTGGCATTGTTAGATATTGAACCGTGAGTGGGACTACCAAAAACATGAGCTTCTTGAAAGAACAAACTGAACCATGCTGGAAATGGTCAAGTGTATGCTTCAAATAAATTGAATGGGCTAAAGGTTTTGAGGATAAGTAATGGCTATCGTTGTATATATCATCAACAATAGTCCATCTACTGCGCTGAAATTTTTTTATCCTCAAAATTCATGGACCGAAGAGAAACCTAAGGCAGAAATTTTGAGAGTGTTGAGATGTGCTTCCTACACACATGTGAAATAAGATAGCTTCAGCCAAGATCACTAAAATGGTTGTTTCTCGACTATCCGGAATGAATAAAATGGTATAGGTTATGGTGCTTTGAACCTGGACGTGAGAAGGTTGTGATAGGAAATGACGTGATTTTGAATGAGGAGGAGATGACATTGGAGAGAAACACGAGCTTGATAGTTATCAATTGGAGAAAGATAGAGAATGGGACCCAAAGAAAATGTAACAAATATATGGTTATACTAATGTTATTGGTTATGTTTTATCGATTGAAATGCATGGAGATGTCCTTGAACCCAAAAGCTACCATGATGCTATGATGAGAAACGATAAAGAGAAGTGGCTTACGATCATGAGGGAAAAACTAAGATATCTCAAGTAGATGAACACATTCTCGACATTTGACGGGCTCGTCGAGATCTTTAGTGTGAGTAATTGAAGTGCCCAAATCCGATATCAAGTGTAGCAGCAAGGCATGTTTGCGTTTGTTAATATTCATTAGGTAGCTATGGGTTTGCTAGGGTACATCCGTCTTCGTGTCTTATATGCGTAAAACAGTCTTATCTGTTTCGATTCCGTGTTTTATACTCGTAAACAAATCATATATGCGTCATCTCCATGTCTTATACGTGTATATATATATATATATATATATATATATATATATATATATATATATATATATATATATATTATAACATATAATCTATAAATTCCCACATATGTTTTCTTCCCAAACCACATTATTTCAAATCATTTTACTCTATTTTGTACCTTTATGACTCTTTTTAGCCACATGTCTTTTTTTATAGTTTTGTTTTTGTCTCAAAATCTAATGTATTTTATTTTTAGACTGATATAAGATAATTGTATGATAGAATTTTTCATTTTTCTTATAAGCATTCGAAGTACTAGAAACTGAAAGGGCATCTGAATATGAAAGAAAGATCGATACCAAAGAGTCAAAAACCTTAAATATCTCCATTTAACTAGTTTTGTTGCGATTGGGGTTAAAATTTTGACTACTAAAATTGGATTAGTTTCACACTAAAAGAAGCAGTTCACATCTACCAGAACCCAGCCACCGGGTCATAACCTCTAATAAGAAATCTAATAGCGACAACAAACATTATGTACTACTTGAAATTGTTGAATTTTCTTTTGACACGCATAGAAATGTATTCGTTTTTATAAGAACATTGCTTTGACTCTCTTAAAACCATTTAGGTAAGTGAATTCAATTGTTGTCGAAGATTTATTAAGCCATTTACTGAAGAGATAAGGAATAATGGATCAACAAAGGAGGTATCGGCCAAACCAAGAAGCATAAATCGTTATTTTTTGCTTGTGGAAGTTTTATCAAAGCATGATAATACTGGTCTCATTGAAATATGTCTGGAGAGGTTGATGTCGTTATTGAAGCGCCAAAAAATTGATCACAAGTAGTGAGGTAGGTAGTAAAGAATGAACAGTTTTCAATTGATGCAAAGCCAATATAGCCATGCACGCAAAAGATAAGATTTCATACAACAAAGACTATGCTTGGTTAAAAAACTAAATTAAGATCAAGAGATCAAAAAATGATTTAAGAATAGACTAACTAATGATCAACTACCTAGCAAATCATTAGTTAGTATAATTAATATATTATTAAGGGTTCGAAGCAAGATGTGTTATTGTATAGAGAACCCAGGATATACTTTATAATCGCTGGAAATGCATAAGAAATATATACTATGTTTTTATACTTTTTTTTGTCAGATCAAGAACTCCAGATGGTATAAGAACGAGAAATTTACAAAGCAATATTAGTTTTTGAATTACGTAAAAAGTACTAACAAGATGGAAGATCAAATCGGGCATACTCTGAATAATATTTAAACTATGGAAATGAAAGCCATGTTTATAGCAACAATGGTGAAATAGATGTCAATTATCATTTAGATAACCCAGGTATGTCAATTACTAGCAGAAAGCGGACTGAAAGAAACTACATCGTTTGGTGCAGAGCAATCAAGTTTTCTCTTGCTGTCAAACAAATTCTTAGTTTCATAGATGGAAGATCTATGAAGCCTTTATCGATTTTCGTCGAATAAGATCATAAAATCAAGTTAATAGTATGGTATGTCCATTGATCATCATCTCTATATGATCCTCTAAAATAAAAGTTCATGTTATTAGATAATATGGAGACATTGTGGGATGAAATAACACAAAGATATGGTTGTTACAATGGACCAATGGTCTATGACTTGAAAAGGAAAATCAGTCTTTAGAAATAAGTGAGCTTGAGTGTTGTTGTGTATTTCTCGAAGCTCAAGCACTTACAAAAATAATTTGGTCCTTCATTTTTGTTATAATATTATTTTGGAGGTCTTCAATCCGATAACGATAAAAGTCTCATCAATACGAATATAATGTCTCTAATTACTCGTGCATATGTACATATTCAATATCCTTTCAAACTCCTCCTCCAAACACGCCAATTACTCAAACTCTTTTGAATTTCATGATATTTGACTCAAAATTAATATTTCGAGTTGTTAAATAAAAAACCAAAAATTCCAACTAATATTTTTATAACACTACTTATCATGGATAATATGTTCCCAATGTTTGCTTTATCTTTTTTTTCTTACGCAACTTCTATTATATTATTTGTTATCAGAGAACAATTAAGTTCATCAAAGACGAAAATATTCCTTCGACCATTATCATGCATTGCAGACACAAAGAAATATTTTTTAAAGCGGGCAAGCTAAATCCTATAATAATTATAACTGGCTCTATTTGTATAAAGTAAAATGTCTTCCAAACAATAACTGAAATAGCCTCAATAACGAGTTTTTGAATAAAATATATCTTTTCTCATTCTTAAGATTTAAATTATTGTCAAAGTTTATGGTTTCTTGAGTTATAACTCTGTTTCTTTCTCTTTTTGTTAAGTCTCGTACCCTTGAAAATTTACAGAGAACTTGCAAATTTAAAGAGTTCTTTCTTAAAATAGCTTCAATAACTTTTTTTCTTGCTCTCTTTGTTAATTATATCTAGAAATGAGATAATAATATGGTTATAGAAGACACGTTTAAAGAATTGTTTTTAAAAAATAATGACAAAGCAATTTTTATAGGGAGAATTTTTTGTTCGAATTTCACCATGGAGTTGGACTGTTACATGTTTTATCAATGTATCGGACTATCGTCAATATTAGTCTAATAAAAGTAATCATAAATAAAGGAACAGACTAGCAGATAAAATATGTATCATGGGGTAATTGTATAGATACCAGGTTTAATTCCGAATATTGTGAAGGATTGGATTCAGAAATAAACAACTTAAGCAAAACGTAAAGTTTGGGGGTTATTTTGTAAGAAAAAATAATAATGGGTTATGGTCCCTAAGAGTGGTAATTTAATAAAGTCTGGTTTTCATTAAGAAATTTTCTAGAAGTTACAGACAATTAAATAAGAAGAACCGTTTTCTCAGTTTTCTATATAATAAGTGGGTTTCTCATGGGTTTTGGTTGCCATCTCTTAGAAGATCATAACCTAACAAAGGATTTGATGATCTACAGTAAGTTCGGAATCTGAAGATCAGTGAATGTCTACATCCTGTAAGTATTTTTTTCGTATTCTTACAGGATCAATTAACTTTATGGTTTAATAAGTAGAATAGAAATCCGAAAAGAATTTCTAAAAAAAATTCTCCAAAAACGTATGTGATAAACATTATGTATGATAAAGTTCATTCATATGTCTGCCAGTAAAAAATATCACTATGAACTCCTCCATCTTCACTTTCAATATCCAAACCTAATACCTTTTCTCCATTATTTTCTTGAGAACCACAAGTAGTATGCATTATTCTTCCACCTACCCATTACATCTTTTGACCCATCAAGCATGTCATTATCACTGTCATCTTCTTGTTTTAAAAATTGATCACCCTTGATTTGTTGTCCTCTTGATTTCACAAAAAATATTATTATTAGACTGAAGTCATTTCTTCTATTACACCAAAATTACTATTGAAAACCACTTGGGTTGAATTTTCCATCCTTGTCCTTGTCATGGCACTAAATTCATGAGATACACTCAAGAAAGGTGAGCCCGAGTCACATATAATATATTTAATTAGTTAGTTTTCGTTTCCTTTTTTCGAATATTTTTTTCTCCTCTTTCATTAGGAACTAAAAGTGGATCCTATAGTAGACTATGTATCTTCGGAATCAGAACCAACAGATGTAACTTGTCAATTATAGAAGTGATGGTGTTTTCTGTTAGATATTCTAGTGTAATTAGATTGACTAGTGGACCAATGTAGTCATTATATATTATCGAGCAAGTTGGAGAGTCCAGAGTGCGCGCTTGTTAGATTATATTGTGACTAGTGAGTTGGGTTAAGGAACATAGATTGTATTGTAGTTGATCAAATGGTGTTGGTATTTTTAAAATTCATTTGAAGTTTCTTATTTTAACATGTTTTAACCATTTGAAAATAACCCGGTTTTGGACATGCATGCATGCAAATGGTTGACAGCTTTGTTGACAGTTTGCACACCAATTAGGTTATATTATACATGGTTCTTTTTTGAAAATCACATAATATTAATCATTCACTGCTTCTACAAAAATATTCTGTGATTTTATCCAGTTAAAATTTTTGGAACAACCACCAAAATATTTTCAATCTGAAATTGATTACGAAACTTTAGAGAATATCCAAGATTCACATATTATTTCTAACATTCTCCTTTTTTGTTTCTTGCTGGATAAGTACAAAATATTGTTTTATTTTTTAGTATATCACCAGTTATATCCCTACTATTCGGTTTCGTACTAGGTTCAGTAGTCTTTTCCCCAAAATCACAAGATTAATAAAAAATTTCTTCAAGATCATTGTGTTATTATCTTTCTTTTGCTTTCAAACGTAGATGTCATGAACCCTTATTACAAACAGTAACAATCAATACAGAATATATATACTCCCTATATTTTTGTCTTCAGCGTGACGAACGAGAGACTTCTTCTGAAAGTTATAGCTTTTCATATCGATGAGAGTCTTTTTTCAACTTATAACAATTAAATGCTGGGAATAAATAATTCACTTTTCTGTTCGGATCCTAAACAGAATTAGTAGGAGGATACACATTACACACAGGTTACTGTGCATATTAACCCCCGATTGAACTCTGAAGCAGAATACTTGCTGACTAACCTTGTATTTCAAGATTAACTTTCATTGTTATTGTTGCCAAAAAACTGTTAAAATAAATTAATAATTTTGACTCAAAAAATAAAGAAGGTGATTCTAGAGTATTCTTGATACATGTATGCATAGAAACTTCTAGTGAGTCTCTTGAAGTATAGAATTTCATGAGTTTCTAACATTTAATATAAGGATCTAGACTCTTCCATTGGAGTCCTGTATAAAACCTTGTATGATCACATTTATAATTAAGTCACTTGCAAAGAAATATATTATATATAAATGCATCTTCTCCTAAATTGAGTTGTGTGAGTCTTATTTTACAACAAATTGGTATCATAACCAAAGGTTCTGCAAGATCATGGTGAATGGAATGTCTCAATGGCAATTGCCAAAATTTCCAAAGAAAACTATAAAAATTGGGGCATCCGTATGAAGGCGATTGTTGGAGAAAATAATGTGTGAGATATTGTGGAGAAAGAATTGGAGGTGCCTGAAAATAAAGAAAAATTAAATCAAGTTCAAAAGGAACAATTTTAATCTCAAAGAAAGAATGATCAAAAGGCGATCATGATCATCCATCAATGTTTAGATGATTCTATGTTACAAAATGTGGCTTCCGCAACAACATCAAAGAAAGTTTGGGATAATCTCAAAACTTCTTTTAGTGGAGATACTAAAGTGAAGAGAGTTCGGCTACAAAGACTTTGTGGCAAGTTTGAGGTACTACGAATGAAGGATTCCGAATCCATTTCAGATTATTTTTTAAAGGTACTAACCATTTTCAACCAAATGAAAAGCAATGAAGAAGATGTAAGTTATGTTCGTGTCATAGAAAAAACCCTTATTTCACTTGACTCTAAATTTGATTACAAAGTTGTGGCAGTCGATGAGACTAAAAATATAGATGATATGACGATTGATGAGCTTATGAGATCAGTGTAACCCATGAAAAAAAATGTTAAATAGGAATGAGCCTATTGAAAGAGCCTTACAAGCAAAGTTATCTTTAAAAAATAATGATAAAAGATATACAAGTAGCCAAATAGGTCATGGACGAGGACGTGGATGTGGACGTGGATATGTATATGGGAAAGGAAGAGAACATGACCAACAAAGGGAGAACAATCAAAGTGATGAAAGACCATACGAGACAAGAAATTCAAGAGGTCGTGGAAGAGGAAGATACAACTCAAGGTATTACAAATCAAATATTAAGTGTTACAATTTTCAAAAATATGGTCACAATGCTTCCGAGTACCGCACTTCAGAAATTGAAGTTGAGGAGAAAGCCAATTTTGTTGAAGACAAAGGTACTGAACCCGTCTTACTTCTAGCACAAAAAAGAGAAGAAAATTGTGTGGAAACAAAAACTTATTTGTGGATCTTGATGAGCATGTGAATGGAACGATCACTTTTATAGACTCTTCGGGAGTACCCATCAAAGGAAAATGTAACATCTTAATTTTCTTGAAAAATGGAAATCATAATTTTATTTCAAGTGTTTATTATGTGCCTAATATGAAAAATAATATCTTGAGTTTGGGTCAACTAATGGAGAAAGGCTACATCATCACCATAAAAGATGGATTTCTTAACTTAAAAAATTCCTGTGATAATTTAATTGTTAAGTATCATATGACCAAGAATCGTATGTTTATTCTTAAAATTTAAAATGATGTGACAAATTGCTTAAAAGCTTGTGTTGGAGATTCTTCTTGGATTTGACATGTTAGGTTTGGGCACTTACACATCGAAGGACTAAATTCACTATCAAAGAAGCGCATGGTGAATGGCTTGCCTCACATCAATCATCAAAATCATATTTGTGAAAGGTGTCTTTTCAAAAAGAAATCAAGAAAGATTTTTCCAAAGGAATCCATGACAAAAGAGCAAAAGAGCCACTTGAACTTATTCACTCAGACGTATGTGGCCCTTTTAATCCTCCATCTTTTAGTAAAAATCGTTATTTCTTATTATTCATCGACGATTTTACCCACAAAACATGGGTATATTTTCTCAAAGAGAAGTCATAAGTTTTTTAATACTTCAAAAAATTCAAGGCCCAAGTTGAGAACGAGTGTGCAAGTATCTTATAAAATCCATCCATTCAAATCGAGGAGGCGAGTTCAATTCAAAAGAGTTCATAAAATTCTGTGAAGAACACGGAATAAGGCGACCAACAACGGTTCCAATATCACCTCAATAAAATGGGGTTATAGAGAGAAAAAAATAGAAGCCTTCTTAACATGGCACGAAGTATGTTGAGAGCAAATATATGCCCTAGTAATTTTGGGTCGAAGGGGTAGATTACGTCGTCTACTTGTCAAATCCATATCCCACTAGAAGTGTTAAAGACAAGACTCCACAACAAACATGGAAATGAATGAGACCAACTAGTACTCACTTATGAGTTTTTGGAAGCATAGCTTGTGCACATGTTGATGATGGGCTAATGACAAAGTTGGATTATAAAAGTGAGAAGTTTGTGTTTGTTGGTTATGATGCAAGAGTAAAAGGGTACAAACTTTACAGCCCCATTAATGGAAATATTGTTATTAGTCACGATGTTGTCTTTGATGAAGAAAGCTCATGGGATTAGAGAAATGCACAAGAAGATTATAATTTCTTTCTATTTATTGATGAAGAAAATGAGGAAAGTCATGAGCAATATATAACTCCTCCCAGATCACCACAAGCAACAAGTATGGACAAGTCACTTCATCATCCTCATCAAGTGAGAGTGATGAGACACCACCTAGGCATTATAAAAGGCTTGAAAAAAATATATGATGAAACAGAAGAGCTTCCCGTAGTTTCTGACTTAACTCTTCTTTGTCTTTTAGCGGAAACTGAACCAAAAAAGCTTTCAAGAAGCCGTCCAAAATGACAAATGGAAAAAAGCACTAGATAAGGAGATTGAATCTATCAAGAAAAATGACACATGAGAAGTAGCAACACTTCCAAAAGGATAAAAGGCTATTGGTGTGAAGTGGGTATATAAGGTGAAGAAAAATGCCCAAGGCATGGTGAAAAAATACAAGGCAAGATTGGTGGCCAAAGGCTACAATTAAAGGCAAGGAGTGGATTATGACGAAGTTTTTGTAACGGTTGCAAGGATGGAGACTATTAGGCTAATAATCTCTTTGGCGGTACAAAAGGGATAGAAAATCCATCAAATGGATGTAAAATATGCTTTCTTAAATGGTGTTCTTGAAGAAACCGTGTATGTTGAGTTTTGGAGGAGCTTAATATGCCACAAAATGAATCCACGAAAATATTAGTTGATAACAAGTCGGCTATAGCTTTAGCGAAGAATTCGGTGTTGCATGAAAGAAGTAGGCATATTGATACAAAATATGATTTTATTCGAGAGTGCATCGAAAGAAATGAAGTGGAGCTCAGCTATGTGAAGTCTCAAGATCAAATCAGTGACATATTTACGAAACCCTTAAAAAGTGAAGTCTTCATCAAATTTCGAAGTCTACTCGGAGTAGTCAAAATTAAGGGGGAGTGTTAAAAATAAATTAATAATTTTGACTCAGAAATAAAGAAGGTGATTCTAGAGTATTCTTGATACATATATGCATCGAAACTTCTAGTGAGTCTCTTGGAGTCTAGAAATCCATGAATTTTTAGCATTTAATATAGGGAATTGCTAAAAAAACGGCCAAAATTGCTCCGCGAAGTCGCTTAATTTTTTTTTTCAAAACTACTCCGTGAAGTTATTTTGTTTGACGATTTTGCCCTTACGAAATCGTATAAATACTCAATTTTACTCCGCGAAGTTATCATAATTTCAAAAAAAACTTCAAACTCTCTAAGTTTGCTCTACCTTCTCTCTAAAAAAAATTATAAATTTTTTAACTATAATTATAACTATACTATAATTTGTAACCTAATTTAAAACAAATTATAACTATAACTTAAATTAAATAAACGTAACCTAAAAATTAAATAAACCTAAACCTAAACAAAACTAAAAGTAAAGTTAAAGTTAAAGAACAGAAGTTAAAGTAAAAGTAAACTAAAAGTAACTTACCTGCCGACCAGCCCCTCTCCCCCGCACAGCAACCCTCTCCCCCGCACAGCAACACCAGGCGCACAGCAACATCGGCCACGCTTTCACACCAACCGACACCCATTATGACCATCACACGATCCATATAAACCGGAATCGTCACCGGAGAGTCGAGTCGGAGTAAGAGGAAGAAATCGGATTCGAAAAATCATTGTAAGTCGATTTTGTTATTGTTTGATAGGCTAGTTAGGTTTAGATAGGTCTAGTTAGGATAGATCTGTAGGAAAAAACGTGTTTTGGGCTGTTTCTAGGCCAAGGCAGAAGCTTTAAGCTTCTGTCATGTCGATGGTGTTCTTCGCCACGCACGGGCGAAGAACACCTTCCCTACGCCATCCACTGGCGTAGGGTTGGACCCCTACGTCACATGGATGGCATGGGATTCAGCATGTACGCCTTAAGTTGGCGTACATGCTGAACCCCACGCCATCCATGTGACGTAGGGGTCCAACCCTACGCCACACGAGATGGCGTAGGCAACATGTCTCACGCCACGGTGGTGGCGCGGGGCATCTCCGGTCACCGGAATGGGCCGGGACCGGATTATTCTTGTTTTTCGGTTCGTTATAAACTGCCTTATGCTATTTTTTGTCTGAAACGGGTACCATCATTACAATATGTGTTTTCGACGAAACCTGATAGTAATTATTTTTTTTTCGCAGATGGATCGCCGCGATGATGCACAGTATACATTGTCTGCTGATGGCTCGCGGGCGAGGAGAGTTAAAAAGCGGAGTAGGGTACGTGGCCAGCCAGTTCCACCTGTGCAGATGGATGAGCTCCCCATAGTCTCCGGACCGCATGCGTCCGGATCGAGTACAGCTTCCGCTTCCGCTTCCCGCGGACGACGCCATCCCCCACCGGGTACAGGGGAGCGTAGAGCTCCTCCTTCGGCGAGATTGCCACCGTTGTTCGGCGAGGATTTCACCTCCCACGCTGCATACCACATTTGGATGGGAGAGGTAAGTATCTAAATTAAAATTTTACATTATTTCAAGCTATTTTGTTTTGTACTATAATAATGGGAACAAATTTTTTTAGGAGCGAGAGATGCGGCTGTATGCCCATTATCCTAGTCATCGAGCATGGAGTTTGGCTGCACATACTAGGGTACGCGCTGTAGTTGACGCAACCCCGTTCGGTCGTCTGATTGAGCCGTTCTACGAGATGCAGACACACTCCAACATGACGGAGGTTTTCCTAGAGAGGTGGCATGCGAAGACCAATAGCTTCCATTTCGCTTTCGGTGAGATGACGATTACTCTGGACGACGTTCACACTATTTTGGGACTCCCAGTTGATGGTGAGCTTGCTGTGTTTCCCTATATTTCTGACAAGAGTCTGGCCATGCACGAGTGCGCTGAATTGCTTATGGTGGATGATCTTTCCTTCGTGACGGAGGTTGAGAAGTGCAAGGGCGTTGGTTTGGGATTTAAATGGCTCCGGAGTAGGTTTAGTGGGCCAGAGTTCTGCGATGACAGCCCTGGTCTGAGTGATCCGATGGTGGATGCTGCAGCCCGCGCCTATATATTGCATATGTTCGGCACGGTCATATTCCCCGACAAGAGCAACATGTACTCCAACTACAAGTATTTGTTTCTGTTGCGCGATTTGACTCCGGAGGGTGTTGGCAGGTACTCATGGGGTAGTGCTGTTCTCGCTTACACATACCACCATCTGGGTGAGGCCTCCCTGCACGACACGAGGACTATGGCTGGATGTATCGGTATGGTAGACACGTGGATACGGGATTTTTCCATGCTCCGGCCCGTTACTCGACGCACCTACACTGAGCGCGACCCCACTATTGGTAGATGGGATACAGCTGCAGCAGTATCTGACTCACGGACGAAGCTGAACCTTCGTATCTCCGTCAACAACCTCGGAGAGACCGATGTAAGTGTTTTTGTTTAGTGATCGCAAAATTGATTTATTATTGTGTTTATGATCATATCCATTTTTCCATGCAGGTTTTGTTTGAGCCTTATCGTGCTATACGCGATCATTTCCCGTTTCAAGAGCTATCTTGGTTTCGGGATGTCATATGCGGTGTGGAGCACTCTCAGGCATACTATCCCGAGCGAGTTCAGCGGCAGTTTGGCCGTGTCCAGGGTCCTATCGCGCATCCCCTGCTAGCCATGCAGTCGAAATCAAGGAGAAAGCCTAAGACGATGGCGTATGCATTCAATCCGGATGATTGGGACCAGCGGCAGATTAACACTTTGCATCGTGGTTTTCGAGGAGGGATGGTGACAGACGAGATGGAGTCTTTCTGTGAGCCTGAGTACCTACTACTTCACCAGAGTATTAGCTGGTTCGATCTCGTCAACACCGCTATCTACTCGCTCGCTGACTACGTCCACGAGGATCGAGAGGGAGCTATCATCCAACATTTGCGCGCTGGTATGCGGAGGATCTCGTTGTTTCCTGGAGTGAGCGAGTTTGATCATGATTTCGATCGTCTGGCTGGGGCTTATGACGATGTTTTGTCCACAGCCAGGAGGCTCGCATAGACATTACGATGTTTTTTGTGTTTGTATGATACTTTTATTCTGTTGTCGCTTACTTGGTTTGTTTCTTGTTTTTTGAGACTTCGTATGATACTTTGGTTTTGGATTGTGTAATAGTTTCGGTTTGTATGATGCAGATTGTGTAATAGTTTCTTTATCATCAAAGTTTTAGGTTACTTGAAATTTATTTTGTATAATAACTGACTTTCTCTTTTGCTTTGGAAATAACAGTGAAAATATTTTCAAACACCTCATATTTTCAAGACTTAAGAGTTATTATAAGTCATTTTCATATCTCTAAAATACATATAAAATAGGGCTATGGATTAATCAAAACAGTTAAGTGATTAATCAAAACAGTTTATCAATTGAGAATTAATCAAAACTTTATCAAGCCTTCTCTAGTTCCCAGTAACTTCCATGTTATCCAAATTTCTAGCGCCTCAAAACATACATAATGATGGTTTCCCGCCTCATTAAGTTTTTAGCAAGAACAAAAACACCATTTCCCGCTAATTTTTTGAGAAATGAACCAACAGAGCACGAGTATATAAATACTAGAATCTGGCTATGAACCCAAACAATTAAATTATAACGATGGGTGATTCAGGCTGGAACGTGTACGAAGATGCAAGCCTCCTAAGCACATTTCATTTCGTCAAAGGTACGATGCAAGAGGATAATCCTGGTTTCATCGATGCGGTTTTGTGCAGGATGTTCTTCAACCACGGTAGGGAGGCATCATGTCCAGGATGCTTAATGCCCCGACCACGCGGACGCCAAGAAGTGTTCGAGAGGTTGGCTTATCTTAAGCCAAGGACTGTACAGATTGAGTCATTGGATTACGAGACCCGTTTACATGTCGAAGACGTTTTCAACATGGGATCCCAAGGTCCAGTTACGCCGGAGATGGTGTCACATGCGACGCAGCAAAGGGAGCAAGAAATGGCCGACGCAATTGCAAGCGCCGTTGAAACGTGTTCAACCCCCGAAGGAAGTGCTTATGATTCAGATGATTATAAGTTCGGGAGCGGAATGAACTATCCGACTCCATAAATCTAAGTGTGAAATGTTAACAGAGGGTTAGCCCACCTGTCATTTGTCTTCAGTTATTTGCTTATGTATTTCTTATTATGCAATGCTTCGGATTAAATTGTAATGTTTTTATGCAATCGACATATTTTGCAGTGTTAGTGCTACTGTTTTCAAGATGAACACCCAAACATAAAACATCGAATGTTTACATTCATTCAATCACAAATTCAAATAACAACAACTAAGGAAATAAAAACGTCAAACAAATACTGGAATGAAACATCACAAGTTCATACAACAACAACTAACAAGTTGAAATAGTAGTACTATCTAAAATAACACACATTCCCGGAAATAGTGAAATGATCAGTCGAAATCGTATCCCAAATTGTCATCCGAATCATCCCCCCCATTACGTGCCGCAATCCTATCCTCCAGAAACGCCACCATATCCCTACTTATGTAGTCTACTACCGTCATGTTCCAGACCAAAGGTGCTTCTATCTTAATCCTGGCTGGTTGAAAAACAAGGCAGTGAGCGGTTGGATGAAGTTGTACCTTGATTTGATTTCGTCACGACTTCGCACTTGAACGTCTCCTGCTCCTAAATGCCCATAGTTGAAATACATCTGACATAGGAGGCGGTCGAAGAAAGCATCGCTACTATCTTCCCCCATTTGTCGGCGGACAACCTTGACCGCCTTGAGCATATGGTAGTCTTCATCAGCTGTAAACTCCATGTGTTCAAGTGTTTGTGTTCAAGTGTGTGTGTTTTATTTCTTAAGTGTCCCTTTGCTTCTATTACGAATATTGTATCATGTGGCATGTTTATATAGTATAGTCATTTATTGGCGGGAGTTTTTAGGATGTAGACTCCATGGCGGGAGTTTTTGGCTGGAGTCCTTGGCGGGAACATTTGTCTTGGCGGGGGTTACTTTTTGGCGGGTTTTTTTAGGCGGGACTTTTTGTGTTGGCGGGAGTTTTTGTGTTGGCGGGTCCCGGCTGATATCAATAATCTATGCAACTTCACAGAGTAATTCATGCGTTCGTTTGTATCTGTATCTATAAATACGCGAGCTGTCCACGCATAGAAGAGTAAAGTAGTTGAATAACTTAACAAAAAATGTGTCCATGGAATGTATTTTAATTTATTTAAATATTTATAAAATTGTTATTCATTAAAATAAATTTCAAAAACCTTAAATTTTATTTATTCAATTTATTTACATATTATACAAAATTTGTATTCATTAAAAAACCTTCAAAAATCTTTAAAAAAATCATTTATTTTTTACGCAACTTCACAAAACAATTTTGACTATTCTGTCCCCAATTCCCAAAGTAAAATGCTTTTTTTTTTAAAAAATGGTTGAAATAAAAAAAATTAAATTGTAATCAAAGGGTACCCTGTTGCCGCCACAGCACGGCGTAGGGATACCCGTTTTCGCCAACCAGTGGCGGCAATAGGGTTATCCCTTAGCCTTGCCTCTGTTCTTTTTGGACAGAGGCAAAAAAGGGTCCCCTACGCCAGGTGAATGGCGTATGGGGCAATCCCCACGCCATCCCCTGGCGTGGGGTGCTGCAGTTACGCCGTCTCCTGGCGTAAGGGACGGCGGTTACGCCATTAGGCTGGCGAAAACGGCTATCTCGAATTTTTGAAGTCAAAATTTAAAAAAAAAATTCAATTAAATTAAAAAGGTTTAAAGGGTACAACACATTGTTAGTTTACAACAAAAAAAGCAAAAACATAGCCGAACACAAAATAAGTTCAATCTTTCGTTAAGTCCACTATCGAATCATCATGTTCAACGGAGTGCGTCGGTGTGGGATTTTGTAGTCTTGAAAATACACGGACTCTATCTAGCAAAGGGATCGACCAAGAAATTGCGTCTTCTCTCGCCGATCTCATCCACGTAGGATCTATAGTCGGTATGGGTGACCCTTTAACCAACTCAACCTACAAATTTCCGTTCAATATAAATGCGCGTTTACAAAATAAAATGCTTAAAATGCGTGCGAAAGTTAAAGTTATTTACTCACATGAACAAAATGGTTTTTATTGACGAATGCCACGCCGATCTCCTTTAAAGAACCATTGCTCGCCGGTGCATTTTTCACCGGTAGGTAAGTCGTACATCCACCGGGAGCGAGGCAATAGAAAACGCAATTGAATGTAGTCGCGACTAGTTTTCCGCAACTATGCAAGGACATCCATTTTGCGTAAGGTGCATTCTCTTTATTAAAAGTCAACCGGTTTATCTCCTTATCAACTTCGCTTTCATCGTCGAAATATGCAACCCGTTTATAAAACTCCCGATCGCTCTTTAGCTCGTGAACCAAGGCTTCTCTAACCATTAGCCATCCACTTTCGTTACCAACCATACCATGCGCGATGGCTCTAAAACCACAATTACCGTCGGGCATTACATTTGTAATTCGGGTTATGAAAGGACGCATATATTGAGGTATGTCTTTTGAAAATCTCGAGTCCAAAACATTTGGTAATCTAGTCGGTAATGGTATAGCCGTGAATGACGGTATAGCCTTGATGTGGGTCGACGTATCCGGAGTGCCTAAACCGACGCATTGAACCCGTTTTGCTATTTTTTTGGGGGGTTTTGCTCCGGAATTAGTCGAAGTATGTGCCTTAACCGTTCTTGCGGTGCTACCGAGAGTGCCGACCGGGGTTGCTATACTAGCGGCGGGTGTTACAACTCGTGGAGTTGCGGCACTATCGTGGGACTCAAACATTTCTTGTTCGACGTATTCGTGATATGAAGGATCTCTTTTCGTAGAATAATCACGTTGGACTTTGCTACCCTTAACGCGACCCCGACCCCGACCCCGTCCACGACCACGGCTTCCAACACGTCCGGGAGTTCTACCGCGGGTTTTAACCTTCTCGAGGGGTTCGCAAAGGAGTGTAGTCGAAGGATCCAAAAAATTTTGAAATTTTTTGAGCCAATGACTTTGTTCGTAAACATCAAACTCTTCAAGTTTCGCATTTAGATTAGCCAAATTAAATTTCACTTCTTCTTCGCCGGTGAGTTTAACTCGCGGAACGATATCTAGTCTCTTCCAATGCTCATCTATAATCCGAGTAGGTACGTGGCCGTCCACTCTTCGGATTGCCTCAAGGTCGTGGGAACACGGCAAACCATGGATCGTACGATCGGTGCAAACGCACATAGAAATTTCACCGCCGCTTTTATCAACATAGTTATCATATACTATCGCCAATGCAATAGGTGATACGTACCCCCGTAAAAATTTGAACGGTTTGAAATCTTGGAATTTGTGAATTAAACGGCACTTGCTAAGCTCCATCGATTCTTTAATAGTAGAATGTTGCATCGCTAACAAGCCATGCACTTTATCCCAAAACCCATCGAAATCCAATCGGCTAGACCCAACATATTTTTTCAATGTAGCATGCGAGCTTTCGGCCCTATTAGAGGTGTGGTTATTAAAATGCATGATCTTGTTAGTATAAGCGTGAACAAACCTCTCTTTATAAGGCGTAATCCAGGAGTCAACCACATAGTCCACCGCCTTATCTTGGTCTTTGAACATCGACCGCATCTTAGCCAACCTCTCGTTCATAACCTCAACGGTATCGGATGAAACAACGTCGTTCCAAGCCCCCAAAAAACTATTAGCCACTTTTCCGTCTTCAAACATATTTTTCGTTCTCCCGCTAACATTTTTGTTGATATGCCACTCGCATAACATGTGACTAGCGCTAGGGAAAAATTTGTCGATGCTATTCATCAAGGCTAGTTCGCGGTCCGTAATGATAACACACGGTAATTCACAATCATTCTCCTCCATTACCGTTTTCAAGCATCCCAAAGACCATTCGTAGTTGTCTTGTTTTTCACTCACCATAAACGTGAAACCAATGCAAAACGTTTTGTTCGTAGATGTTACCCCGACTACTTCGAACAAAGGCATCCCGTAACGAATGACTTTATATGTGCTATCCATGATTAGCAAGCGTGGGAAGGTTCGTAGTAAGTCGATACTAAGCGGATGTGCGAAAAACAAATCGGTTATGACGTTAGAACCGTCATTCCCCGTCCGTGTCCAATACTTATATTTGTGCAATTGTAATTTAACTAACAAGCATTGCATTTGGGATCGACCGCCGTTTTCGGCCATCCTCGTTCTTTGACGGTGATTGTAAACGTGACGGATATTTGAAGCATTCTCCGGATCGGCCTTTTTCAAAGCACCAAATATTTGTCGCGGACTTGTCCCGTTCACCGTCAAAAGATCAACGAGCTCTTTTTCCTTACGTTTTAACTTCGACCATTGCAAATGTCCTTCGGCATACTTGATCGGTTCGTGGTTGTGCTTCCCGGAAAGGACACTAAGAGCCCACTTATCGTCTCCTTTTAACGGATTACCCACCAAATGAAAAGGGCAATTTATTTTTTTGCTACCGGTGGCCTTACGCTTACGGTCGCACTCTTTAACGGCCGACTTGAAAATTCCGGATCGCTCGCACCGATAATCGACTCTCGGTGTTCTCCCCCTCTTCCCTACTTCCTTCGATGCTACGTTTATCGAAAAACCCAACGTTTTCC
Organism: Limnanthes douglasii subsp. nivea; assembly: GCA_036936605.1. NCBI lineage: Eukaryota > Viridiplantae > Streptophyta > Magnoliopsida > Brassicales > Limnanthaceae > Limnanthes > Limnanthes douglasii. The sequence goes on from JAUPFV010000005.1 coordinate 45,459,527, forward strand.
CCCTAACTTTTACCCACTCGGTCATCGACTCTAAGCTATACTCGTCGTGAGTGGTGAAATGGTGAGCGTAGTCCGAAACAAGCGAAATATCGCATTCGTTCACCTCCTGCAATACGTAAGAAGTAGAAAAACAAATTAAACCGGCATTCCGGATTCCGGAACCACATTTCGCCACTCAGAAGGCGTGGGGCACATTCCATTCGCCATGGCGTGGCGTGGGAGACCTACCGAGCGCCACACATGTGGCGTACGGATGATACCCCACGCCAAGCCATGGCGAATGGAATGTGCCCCACGCCTTTGGAATGGCGTACGGAATGTCAGCCACGCCAGACGGTGGCGAAGAACACCATTACGGGTTTTTTCCCGAAAATCGATTTTTTGGCCGAAATGAAAGAGGGAAATGCAATGTACCTCCTCGGCGACCATGCTGCTCTGCGTGGGAAGCACTTCCGACCCTTTTTCGTCCATGTTGTGAAGGTTTTGAAATTTTTCAAAAAATGGGTTTAGTTGGTTCTTAAGTTTCTATTTTTAGTATGTTTGGAGAAGATGAAGTTTGCAACTTCATGGAGTAGTTTGGTTCTCTTCAATGGCGTCACTTGTAAATATTTACACTTCAAAGGGTTTTTTGGGTTTTTTGCCTTGTGGCATTTTTGTAAATATTGAAAATCAGAAACATGCGACTTCGCGGAGTAGTTTTGACCGTTTTTTTAGCAATTCCCTTTAATATAAGGATCTAAACCCTTCCCTTGGAGTCCTATATAAAATCTTATGTGATCATATTTGTAATCAGATCATTTACAAAACAATATATTATATATAAATATATTTTCTCCTAAATTGAATTGTGTAGGTCTTATTTTTGCAACAAAAAATCATACCACCTATATGTAACAATTAGGATCGAAAATCAACAAAACAAATGTAACAAATTCTTCGTGAGAACCAAAAGAACATCTTGAAAACTATTTACCATCATCGTTACTATAATTATTAAAACCTCTGAACCATATTCATTATATTCTAATGATCCTCTCCTCAAAACATTATTATGTCAGCATTCAAATTTGATAATCCAAATTTATAACCGTGTAAACTTTTATTGCCAGAGCATTATGTAGATCAACCATAGCATTATGTTTTATGCTTTTTTGCTTTCTGTTTTTCTAAATTATTGCTTTTTATACTTCTTTAGATAGGTTATAATATAATTATTTAAATAGACCTATTTAATAGTATATATCCTAGTAAATATGATAATATTTTGACAAAGTTTTAGGATGATTTATGGCAGCCGGAGTTAAATGGTAAGGTGTATCAACGTTTAAGCATTCAATCCCTTTTTAAATTCATTAAAATTACTCTAACCTAATCACCAAACGTTTCCGTATTCTTTTAGAAGGAACCCGTAGCCGCTATTCAGTGTGCGTCAACAGCCGCTACTCAGAGTGCAATGAGTGCCGACAGGATAAACCTTCACGCGATAGCCTGCAAACCAACGCCAGAAGGTAAACCACACAAAGTGACAGGCTCAGCCGAAAAAACGTACGTAGAGGGACTCGAACTCATGACCTTTGGTCACATGTCATACTCAACCAATTCGGCTACTCCCTTAGTACTTCACGTCTGTGTTCTATATGTATTGTTTGGATCTTTTATACACATAAACCAATTTTATACGTGTTGTCTCCAGACTTTATATGCTTAAACCAGTTTTATCGGCATTGTCTCCGTGTATTATATGCGTAAACCAGTCTTATCCGTGTGGTGTTTGTGTTTTATACGTGTAGACCAGTCTTATCCACGTCGTCTCCGTGTCTTATACGCGTATACATTACAACATAATACCTATAAATTCCCACATATATTTTCTTCTCGAATCACATTCTTTCAAATCATTTTACAATACTTTGTACCTTTCTACTCTTTTCAGCCGTAGGTCTATTTTTTATATTTCTATTTTTTGGTCTCAAATCAACATTATCAAACTGATATAAGATAAGTGTACCTTTTTTTTTCAGCGATCCAAGTGCTAGAAAGTGAAAGCCCATCTGAAGATGAAAGAAAGATAAGTGATCATATAGATAAACGTGATTTCTTTATATTTAGTTGCTGTATTAGGATAAAAAGAATTTATATTTAGAATCAGATTTCTTTTTGAATTTAACAAAATTATTAGAATCTCAAAATCGAACATAGCCCAGTCTCTGTCGTACCCAAATCTTATACTGATTGTCTAGGTGTTTTATAGGCGTAAACCAATCTTATTTATACATGTTGTCTCCATGCCTTACACATAAATTTTTAAAAATCATGAAAGCATATACATAAACAAGATAAATTTATTATATCTGTCGCATATTTTAGCATCATTTTCTTCAACCTCATGATGTTATAATGACTTTCCCTATAATGACCCTATCCAGGGTTAAGAGATGGATCAGATCCCAATTCTTTAGGATCAGTCTCATTATCAACACCTTCCAAATCATCACCAAATCATCCATGGTTAACTCAAATATTAAGTCGCCAATCTGTTTTATTACATTGTATGCAATCTTGATCTTTTAGATGATTTCCGTCTCAAGTATTGTCTTGTTGTGAGTTGGTGATGATAGTTGATGAAATTTGAGCTTTAAATATTTGTTTGCACGTTATTTAGTATGATATTGCTGATGAGATGGCTTAGAACTTATAGGTGATGTGAATCCTTCTATGATTCCTAAGCTTTCTCATTAGTAAAATCATAAGATAATGTGGAAAAATTGTTTAAATCTCAAAAAACATTAACTATGGTTTATAACATACAAAAAGTCGATCTTGGTAGGGAAATCATAAGACCGAAGAGAATGATGCTAAAGATTGGATATTCAATCTCTCTCTTAACCTGGATATCTTGGTGATGATGTGGGATGTCAAGATAATGAGATCAAAGAAAATGATGCTAAACATTGGGGAGTTGATTTTTGATGGAATAAGTGGAGTTTACGAAATCAAAAACCACGTCTCTTTGTAACAACAATGTTTGATACTCAAACTATGCCGAAGCTTGTTGATATGGTCTTTAGACAGTACATTTTGTTGAGGATAACAAATGAGAATCGTACAAGCTAAATTTGCATCAAGGAAACTTTTTGACTCACCATCTCATTTCAACTCGGGTTTTCAGCTCTAGTAGTAATGAGGTTCTTGAACCAAGTTGTTTGTAATCAAGGGCTACTTTTGTTTGAATTGCTTGGGGAGCCAGGAGAGATGCTGAAGAAGCACCCATAAGGAAGCCACAAGCTACTTTGCTTGCTGATACAATCTCTGTTTTGGCTTGCTTCAACTTCATTGCCTTGTTTCCTCCAACTTCATTTGTAAAAACGATTAACCCAGCCTGGAGGCTTAGGACAACCAAGTCTTTCGCAATCATCATCACAAAAGCGATTGCAGTTCCTGGGTAACAAGTCCCAAGAATTTCCACGCCATTCTTTACTTGGCTCTCGCAATATCTCGTTTACTTTGAAGATTGAATTATTTGTCTTTCAAAGGACTATCGGCGCGCTGACGGTATGCATACATAGGAATTTTCCAGAGGGGCAGCTAAAAACTCCAGTCCCTTGATCGCATAACCCAAAAGACCACGCATTGTCTCCAAATACCTGAACGGCACTGTGGAAGATGCCACCGACATCGATAACATTCTTGAAGATCTTATTCATATGAAGAATGGAAGATACCACTCGTCGGAATCTCTTTCTCTCTCTATATAAGAGAGATTCACATTGAAACCCTAACTACCTCAACCACCAGTTAATTTTAAAATCGTTTCTAAAACACAATCCCTTGAAAAATCTACAATGGCGTCCTACTAAATCTTTTGGGTATCTCAGACTCCAGGGTAAGTAATTCGTTGGGTTATAAATCTCCTCTTGAGATGTGGCCAAGTTGTTTCTCATAAGTCTTTTGGGTTTTGCTGATGTACTATGAAGCAACAGGCTCGCAGACTAACCCCTGTATCTCAAGATTAACTGTCATTGTTACTATTGTCAAAGAACTCATACCACTTATATGTAACAGCGGCGATCGAGAATTAACAATGAATAACAAATACCTCGTCAAAACTTTAAGAATATCTTGAAAATTACTTACAGTCATCATACCTGTTCTATTCTCAGAATCCCTCGCCAAAGCATTATTATATTAGCAACCAAATTTGATAACCGTAATTTATAACTCTTATTGCCAAAATATAACAGATCAGCCATAGTTTTATGTTCTATGTTTTTCTTAATCAATTTCTTGGAAAAAAAATATTATACTTCTTTAGTTAGGTTATAATATAATTGTTAAATAGACCTAATTAATAAGATATATCCCAGTTAATATGATAATATTTTGACAAAGTCTTAGAATGACGCTTATGGCCACCGGAGTTAATTGGTAAGGTGTATGAACGTTTTTGTAAAGTGAACTGCATTTGGTGCTACATTTAGCATACAGTCGCTTTTTAAATTTATTAATATAACTCTAACCTATTAACAACCGAACGTTTTGGTTCCGGATATTGCCAAGTCAGTGTAAGTCTTATCTGCATTGTCTCCGTGTCTTATACGCGTAAACCAGTCTTATCCGGTTGGTGTCCGTGTTTTATACGCGTAAACCAGTCTTATCCGCGTTGTCTCCGTGTCTTATACGCGTAAATCAGTCTTATCCGGTTGGTGTCCGTGTTTTATACGCATAAACCAGTCTTATCCGCGCTGTCTCTGTGTCTTATACGCGTAAACCGGTCTTATCCATAGTCTTATACGCGTATACATTATAACATAATACCTATAAATTTCCACATACATTTTCTTGCAGAATCACATTCTTTCAAATCATTTTACAATATTTTGTATCTTTCTACTCTTTTCAGCTGCAGGTCTTTGTTTTATTTTTTGTGTCAAAGTCTACTGGATCTTCTTGGTAGACTGATACAAGATAAGTGTATGATAGAATTTGTCCTTTTTCTTATCAGTGATCGAAGTGCTCCAAAACTGAAAGGGCAACTGAAGATGAAAGAAAGATGAGTGATAGCATATCAAGGTAACTCAAAACAAACGTTTATATTTACTTTCTGTATTACGATAACTTATTTATGGTTGCAATCAAATACTTATTATATCATTATTAGGGTTAATACTTTGAATATTTAGCATCGGATTTTTATTTTTTTTAATTTAATAAAACTGCTTGAACCTAATAACAATCAAAACCTCTTCCCCGGAACATAGCCCAGTCTGTGCTGTATCCAAGTCTTATATGGATTGCTTCGTGTTCTATATGCCTAAACCAGTCTTAAAGGCATAAATTTTAAATATCATCTAATCATACACATAAAATTAATAAACATGACCATTATGTAAGACAATTATCCCTCTAAAACAATAAGATCGTACTTTAATTCAATTATATTCAAATAGATAGCATGAATTTGTTATATTTGTCATGTATTTTAGCATCATTTTCTTCAACCTTAGCATCATTTTCTTCAACCTCATCATCTTATAATGATCTTCCCTATAATCACCCTAGCCAAGGTTATGCGAGGGATCAGATCTCCAATCTTTAGTGTCATTTCCTTAATGATGTTAAAGATTAGGCACTGGATGTCTCTTTTAACCTGAATATGTTGGTGATGATAAGGATGGTCAAGATTCAAGATAATGAGATTAAAGAAAATGATCCTAAAGATTGAGGAGATTAAGTCACCTAAATTATCCAACATTTAGGATTTATATTGATTTTTGTTGTTTGTTTTTCGTTATTAATAAATATGTTGTATTTATCTCCGCCGACCCTTAAGGCTTAAGGTTAATACTTATAGGAATTGATATTTTAATAAACATGTAAAAATCGTTTTTATCTCTGCAGACGCTTTCTGAAAATTATATGTGGTGATGAGTGATTGGCGAAGACATGTAAAAACATGAGTGCAACGATCCATCTGAAATCTAAGGGTCATTTCCGCTGAAAATAAGAAAAATATTATTACCAATGACCGAAGAGACAGACCGATCATATCCGCCGAAAATAAAAAGAATATTATTACCGATGACCGAAGAGACAGACTGATCGTTTGCGACACCGAAGGGTAGTGCACTATTGAAAAAAAAATTACAAAAACTTAGAAAGCTCTATAGGAAACTAGTTCTGAATTGATATTTAGTTTAAGCCGTTGATCTAAGAATCGTTCAATCAAAATGTGTTTCACGACACAAATGATATAATAAGCGCCAACCCTATTTTTATGTGTTGGTTGGTCTAACCAAATAAAAGAATCCGATTATAAGCACTCTTGTGAGCTAGAGTGAGGTTTATTTGTTGGTATATGGTTGGACAACTTGGTCCAAGAGAGTTATGTTTTTAATAAGAGATACTTTAAGGGAATCTAGTTTATAGAGTCAAATGAATAAAACATACTCTTTAGAGGAACCCAAAGATCATCATTCATGACATGGTAATTAACCAAAACTCTATTTTAACCTCCTTGGTATTCAATGCGAATTTTTTTTAATTGTTAAGAAAAAATATTAGACAAGGCTATATCTAGACTCTATTTGGTTATAATGAGACCTTAAATCAAATTTTTTATTTTACTTTTGTAAAATGACCATTTTACACATCATATAAAACCAAGTTTTCGACCAAAAATCTAAACAATTTTCTTCCTCTTCTTCAACCAAACTTTTCTCTAAAACTAATCTAATACCCAAAGAATGAATTACATTAAAATCTAATTTTTTTCTTCCTTTTCTTTAACAAGATTTCTCTCTACTTTTTAATTATATTTTAATATCGCCTTGTAGAACTTTCCAACTTTTCATTAGCGTAAAAAGAATGAATCACACTAGTCGAAGAGCCTTTTTTTTTTTGTAGACCCAGTAAGTTGTATAATTTTCTATTAAGAAATAAACTAGTAATTGTGAAAGTATTTCTCATCCAGATGGTAATGGCAATCTTGTTCGAAACCCGATCATCATGCTGGCAAGATAAGACGCGAGATGCATTTTTTTTTAAAAAAAATCAAAGAAATCAATATTTGAAATTAAGATCTTTGATTAATAGCGAAATCAGAAACATCAATCAGATAACAAAACCACAAGAAAGAAAACAACACATCGATTTCTAAGTTTAAATTAAATTTACAACAAGAAACCCTAAATCCCCAAATTCCATAACCTAAGAACTTGTAAACTTTGTAACATCCTTCGTTCCTTCAGATACAACATGTTTAGCCAATTCACCAAACAACACCAACCTCACCGCAGTCTGGATTTCCCTTGAAGTGATAGTCGGTTTCCTGTTGTACCTCGCAAGCTTCGCAGACTCACCAGCCAATTTCTCGAAGATATGTTGATAAATTGTTCATGATTCTCATAGCTTTCCTGGAAATACCAATATCGGGATGAACCTGCTTCAAGATCTTGAAGATGTGGATCTTGTAGGTCTCGATGCTTTTCTTGGATCGTTTCTTCTTTTTATCAGCTATGGCGCCAGCTTCTTTTGGTAACTTCTTTCTGGCCTTTGGTTTCTTCTCAGCTGCTACGGCGGCCAAGGGATATTTCTCGGTGACCTTCTTCTCAGTCGGCTTCTTTTCTGGTTGGGGTGCTATTGTTGATTTTGATTAGGAAATGAGTTCTCTAGAGAAAGAGATTAATTGAAAAAGAGAAATAATTTTCTGATTTTGATTGGTGAGATGCGAGCTGCAACTTGAATTTGATAACTAAGAAAAACAAAAGGAAAGAGAAAAGGGAAAAGAGAAAAGAGAGAAGAGAAAAGAGAGAAGAGAAAAGAGAGAAGAGAAAAGAGAGAAGAGAAGAGAGATAGTCGATTGAAAAAAGGTTTATATATTAAGGGTATTTTAGTAAAATTTGGGGTCTCGTTATAGTTAAAGAAGGTCTCATTATAGGGCTAGGCTAAAATGAGACCCAAAATCTTTATAGTGAGACCCCATATTCAAAAAATTTCTGCAATTGTGAAATTACCAAATTGCCCCCACATATAAAAACACTAATTTTTTCACCCACTCACTTCTCTCTCTTTTCCTCCTCTCTTTCCTACCAAAACTCTCTCCAAAATTCAAACAAACACCCACAAATATTAATTTCTGCAAACACCCACAAACATTTAATACACATTAATTATATAAAGTTAAACCCAATTACTCCGAGCATGGATTTAAGCGACGTAAATGACAATTGGAGCTGCAACGCTGATGATTTCCTTTCGGAGGAGGAGGAGCCGCTTACTGATCACTTGGAGAGCGTTGCGGAGGTAAAAATCAAGTATTTTTCAACACAGAACAAATTTTTGCAAGTTCGTGCCTTCAAATGTACACTTCCACGCAAGAACATACGTGGAAGATGACAAATCTTCGCATGATCGTGCGAAGATTTGACAAAATCTTCGTATGTTCATGCGAAGATCTGGCCACATCTTTGCATAAAAATGCGAATATTTGGCAAAGTTGGTTTTACATGCCTTTCTGGTTAATTTTTGGGTTCTTCTTGGTTTTACATGTTTTTTTGGTTCAATATTGGGTTTGTCTTGGTTTTACATGCCTTTTTTGTTGAATATGGGGTTTGTCTTTATTATTTGACTTTTAAATACATGTTTGTGTTTGTGTAGGAAGCGGCCGAAGCACCATGTCACATGGCGGATTATAGTCAAATATTTAAGACGGATAAATTCTTAACCAAGGCGGAATTGATCGAATGGGTTGACAAAGAGAGCAAGAGTATAGGATTTATTATCGTGGTAGATAAAGATAACGATGGTAGTAAAAACGGTAAAACACCGCGGTTATATTTTAAGTGCGAGAGGCACGGTGTTTACAAGCCTAGGCCTAAACCGGGGATTGTGAAGAAACGACGAGATTGTTCATCCAAAAAATGCGGATGTCCGTTCATGCTTAGGGGCAATCCGGTGTTAGAAGCACCCGGCTATTGGAAATTGGTAGTTATAATTGGAAAACACAACCACCAACCCTTCTTGCATTTGGATGGTCATTCACGGGCCGCGAGGTTAAAGGCGGAAAAGGAGGAGTATGTTCGCAAACTCACAACAATCGGTTCTCGGCCAAGAGATATATACCGTGGATTGAAGTTAAGAGATCCGGAAAATGTATCTAGTATGCGTACCATCTACAACATGCGGCACAAACACCAATTGGTTGATAAAGCGGGCAAATCCCAAATGCAATACTTGTTTGGTAAGTTAAAGGAGCACGAGTACTATGTTTGGGAGCGCACAAACAAAGAAACCGACGAAATCCTAGAATTGTTTTTCGCACATCCCACGAGCATCGATTTGTTGCGCACTTTTCCTCAAGTGCTTATAATGGATAGCACGTACAAGACTACAAGGTATAAACTTATTTTGCTAGAAATAGTTGGCCAAACTTTGACGAAAAAGACCTTTTGTATAGCTTTTGTTTTTATGAGCTCGGAGGAAGAAGAGAACTACACGTGGGCAATGAGCGTTCTAAGGAGAGTGATGGTGAACAACATGTGCGCATTACCAAATATTATCGTCACGGATAGGGAGTTGGCTTTAATGAACGCTATCGATGAGGTATTCCCGGATGCAACTCATTTGTTATGCACTTGGCATATAAACAGGAACATTTGATCATACTCTAAGAAAGTGTTGCCCAAAGCAGACATGGGGGAGGAGTTCTTAGAGTTTTATGTCGCGGTTCAACATTCGGCGACGATCGAAGAGTATAAAAAAAACCTCACCGACCTTCATAAAGCCTACACATATTGTCCTAAGGTTCTGGAGTACTTGATGAAACAATGGATAGACCCTTACGGACACAAATTCCTTAATGTCTACACTAACAAGATTAAACATTTGGGGAACCACACTAGCAACCGGTGAGTTATATTATCATATTTTTACATTACTATGTTTAACTAGTTGTTAGACTTGTAACTAATCTAAGTTTATGGTTTAGGGCGGAGAGTGCTCACTCTAGTCTAAAACGGGCAATCGGCACAAGCCTATGCACTTTTGAGCAATTTTGGGATAAAGTTCATGCGTTGCTTTGCATTCAACACTCTACCATCTTCGAAACGTTCGAACGGAGTTTGTTTCGTCCTACACAAGCATCTAGGGGAGCTATCTTTCGCGACATCAAAGGTAAACTTTCATGTACGGCCATTCAAATATTAGAAGAAACTATTAGAAAGGCCGGGGATTTGTGGTTCACTCCCGCAAAGTGTGGTTGTGTAATTAGGACAACACACAATTTGCCTTGTGCGTGTGAGTGTGATGTGATCGCGAAAGAAGGTAGGTCGATTCAAACGAGTGAATGTGATGTTTATTGGAGTACTTTAGCGATCAAGCCTAGGGAAAACGTTGGTACCGAAGATGAGCTTACAAGAAAGCTATCCTTAATTGATAGTACCATACGCGGTTACGGTCCACAAGTGCAAGATCACATCATAAATAGGATGATGCAAATCCTAGATCCCGCTACAAGCCATGTGTTGGAACCTAAGGAACCGGTTGTCACGAAAGGTCGGAAAAAAGCCGGTGTCGACAAGTCAACTAAGCGGAACCCATCCGGCTTTGAATACCCTAGTGTAGGCGCTAGTAGTACTCCCGCCACGATAGGTAGCACGGCCGCGTCAGCGGTTAAGGAATTTATAGTACGCAAATGCAAAGATAAAGCACCACCGAAAAAAGAGAAAGCGACTTGATGTAGAAAATCGAATAAAGGAAAATGATTGAGCGCCTACGGGAGTTGTTTTTCCGAGTACTTGCACGAGTACATAGCTACCGTTGAAGACGTTGCTCCGGACGGTAATTGCGGATTTAGGGCGGTAGCTTTGACGATTAAAGGCAATGCGGACGCATGGGAGGAAGTGAGAAGGGATTTGATGTTTGAACTTTCAAGTCAACGTGATCTTTGGGAAAGGGTTTTTGACGGTGCAGAACGTGTTGCCAATCTATTGCGGAGATTGGATTGTTTCAAAATGTACGAGAGCGGAACTAGGCACTGTATGACATTACCCGACTATGGGTTGGTGATAGCCACCCGGTATCAATGTATAGTATACCATGTCTCTCTTCAACTATCATACACGTATCTTCATTTGCGTGGTGTGCCTCCAAGATCATGTCCTATTGTCGAAGTTGGCATTGGTTTCGTCCACGGTAATCATTTCGTGAAAGTAAGTAAACTAGTACATTCTTGATACTTAGATTTCATTTTATCAAATAATCCACGACGTATTTAATGTTTCTATATAATTGAAATTTTCAGATTGTATTAAACGGACCGTTGTCGGATATATACCCAATGTGGTTTGCGTTCCGCACTTGCGCTGAAGTTACAAATTGGGCCATACCAATAGGCGAACGTCTCAACAAGTATCACCAAATTAAACCAGCACAACCTCCGACATTAAACGATGGGGATCATGAATGTTACGATTTGACCAGGGACGCATAATGCTTTGTTGTATTGTAATATTTTGTGTAACTTGTATTTTTTTAATCCTTTCGAGACACATTTCGCCACCTCCGACTACTAGACTTATGTTGTTTTACTTGATAATATTTATGACTTTTACTTATGCTTTGTAGATGTGCCCAAAAAAAAATTGTTTTTTATGCGGCCGTATGATTATTTTTACCAAAACAGAGCCTTAATAGGTACCCTTTGGCCATGATCTATGGTGGAAGGCCAAATTTGTTTTTTTTATTTCCAACCTCAAATGTTGTTAAAACCACGTTTTGAAACCATTGGCAAGCATGAAAGTTCCAAAAAAAATTCATAAATGCCCCAAAGCCCTTGTTTCATTAATGGACAGAGCCGTTGTTGGCAAACGTTTTCGTGTGCATGTACAAGAGCACGCAAAAACGCGCGTGCAAACGTACATGCACACGAAAACGTGTGCCAAAAACGGCCCTGTCCATTAATGAAATTTGAGCTTTGGGGCATTTATGATTTTTTTTTTTGGAACTTTCATGCTTGCCAATGGTTTCAAAACATGGTTTTAACAACATTTGAGGTTGGAAATAAAAAAAAATGAAAAAAGTTTGGCCTTCCACCAAAAATCATGGCCAAAGGGTACCTATGAAGGACTAAAAAATGGGAAAAAAAAATTCAACAAAAACTGAAGCCGTAAGGTTTAATCATTCCAAAAACTAAAACTACTATTACGAGCATTAGTTTTAACAAAAAAAAACAACAAGCTCAACATTAGTTTGTGCAAAAAAATAAAACATGGAATCGAGATATCACGTACGACCAAACATATACTGCCAAGGAATAAATGCGGGAGATATTTTAGAGGTCTCGTTATAGCGAGACACCTAATAATAGAAGTTAGGCTATAATGAAACCTCTACTATTGCTCGCCCACCAAAACTGACTCGTCCCCTATAAAAAAGACATAAAATCAAGAAATCATAATACACTTGCCAAACACTGAGCATTCAACATAAATAAAACTCGTTAACGTTTACATATGGAGTTTACGGCGGACGAAGACTACCACATGCTTCAAGCTGTGAAGATTGCCCGCCAAATACTGGGGGAAGATAGCAGCGATGCGTTTTTCGAGCGTGTCCTATGTACGATGTACATGGGCTACGGCCGTTTGGGTACAAGAGGCATCGTTGTGCGTACTCGTGACCAGATCAAGGCCAGATATATTTTTTGTCAGCCAATACAGCATTTGTTATTCTTGCCATCGTTAATTAAACAAGAAGCTGCTACCGTCTGGAACCTGAGCACAATAGACTACATCACCAGGGATATGGTAGCATTTCTAGAGGATAAGATTATTGCAAGGGGTGGAACTGATGATGTTGAAAACAAACTTCGATACGAATAATCATTCCACTGATGTTATTTTAACTTGTTTTTTTCGTATTGGTTGTTATTTTAACTTGTGATGGTTCTTTCCAGTATTTGTTTGAACTTGTTATTTCGTAAGTTGTTGTTATTTCAACTTGTTATGTTTCAATCCAGTATTTGTTATTTCGTTAGTTGTTGTTGTTTTAAATTTTGATCGAATGAATGTAAACATTCGAGGTTTTATGTTTCGATGTTCATCTTGTAAACAATAGCACTAAAGCTTTAAAATACGTCGATTGCATAAAAACATTACATATTAATCCGAAGCATTGCATAATAAGAAATACATAAGCAAATAATTGAAGACAAATGATAGGTGGGCTAACCCTCTGTTAACATCTCACACTTAGATTTATGGAGTCGGATAGTTCATTCCGCTCCTGACCTTATAATCATCGGAATCATAACTTCCTTCGGGGGTTGAACACGTTTCAACGGCGCTTGCAATTGCGTCGGCCATTTCTTGCTCCCTTTGCTGCGTCGCGTGTGACACCATCTCCGGCGTAACTGGACCGTGGGAGCCCATGTTGAATACGTATTGGACATGTAAAAGGGTCTCGTAATCCAATGACTCAATCTGTACAGTCCTTGGCTTAAGATAAGCCAGCCTCGCGAACACTTCTTCGCTTCCGCTTGGTCGGGGCATTGAGCATCCTGGACACGATGCCTCCCTACCATGGTTGAAGAACATCCTGCACAAAACCGCATCGATGAAACCAGGAAGCTCCTCTTGCATCGTACATCCGACGAAGTCAAATGCGACCAAGAGGCTTGCATCTTCGTGCACGTTCCACTCTGAATCACTCATTGTTGTAACTTAAGATATTTTGTTTCATAGTAAAATTATAGTATTTATAGACTCGAAGTCGGTGTGTCAGTTCTAAAAAAATAAGCGGGAAGCGAGGTTTTTGTTCCCGCGTTAATTAACTAGCGGGAAAGTATGGGCGGGAAGTGCATTAAACGCGGGTGTTTTTGGCGGCAATATTTTCACGTGTCTCGTTATAGTGAGACGTCTAATAATGGAAGTTGCGCTATAATGAGACCCATATTACTGCACTGCTGCATTTGTGTAATTTTTTTAATGTAAACCTTGGGTTGTTTTAAGAATGATACATTGGATAGACTGGATACATTGGGTACAAAAAAATGAAAACAAAATAAAATGGGCAGTCAAATAAGAAACAGTAGTACATGGTAAATGTAAAATACAAACCATTCAAACATTAACTTAAACAAACAGTACAGAAACTCCAAGAAGCAAACAAATAAAAACATAAGTAATGCCGATTAGTCGAAGTCATATCCCAAGTTATCGTCAGAGTCAATCCCCTCTTCCCTTTCAGTAATCCTATTCTCAAGATACAGAACCATGTCCCTAGTGATGTAATCTACCACAGTCATGTTCCATACGGCGGCCGCTTCTTGCTTAATTATAAATGGTTGGAACAGCAAACGATCCATTGCTTTGCAATTAATGTACCTCTGTTTGATTTGTTCACGGTTACGCACAGCAAAACCTTCAGTTCCTAAGCGGCCGTAGTTGTAGTACATGTTACACAAGACTAGCTCGAAAAACGCATCGCTACTATCTCCACCCAACTCACGCAGGGCAAGTTTCACTGCCTGAAGCAAATGGTAGTCTTCATGAGGGGTAAACTCCATTTTTGCACTGTTTATGTTTGAGGAGTGATAAGCATCCACTTATAAGCTCGTGGAAGTTTGGGCGGGAAGTGCATTAAACGCGTGTGTTTTTTGCGGCAATATTTTCACGTGTCTCGTTATAGCGAGACGTCTAATAATGGAACTTACGCTATAATGAGACCCCTATCTTAAAAGTGTTAGGTGTCGCACAATCATTCATCAACATGGATTACTCTATCCTTATCTTACAAGTGTTTATAATTGGTACAAGGTTCAAAAAGACGTTTTATAGGCAGTAACAATTATAGCAAATATATCAATTGCAAAATATGTGCCCATGGACTGAGTTGGAAGATCAATATCTGATGATGGCAGCTGCTGAAGTTGGTAACCTTAACATGATAGAGGGGGGTAATAATTACTGGTGGGCATTGCTATGCAAGATGTACTTTCTGTATGGAAGGGATGGTGTTCAGCCGCCAAGAATTTCTAGGCGTGTCGATGAGGTGAAAGCTAGGTGGTCTAGCTTAGTGACATTCCGTCAACATCCAGTTTCTGGCCTCACTGAATTGGAACGTCGTGTTGCGTGTAACCGGTTCAACTGTCAACCCACAGATTTTTTAACAGAGGATCAGCTGGATTCGGTCCGCGCTGTCATTATTGACATCCGCCTAGACGAAATGCGTAACTAACAAGAATGCGAAAGATCTATGGAGTCTATGTTTTACAACGGGTTTACGTTATCTTTGATATTTTCGTTTGAGTTTATGTTTACGTGTCTGATTCGGTTTATGTTTGAGTTTGTGTTGTTGTTGGTGTTAAAAAAACTTTGGGGTTTATGTTTTAGTTTATGTTGCATTTGTTTTGCATTCAGATACGTACCCCTAAACTTGGAGTTTCAAAGCTGGAGTTTGAACAAACATTCGAAAGTTATATCACTAAAATGTAACAAAATAACATAACACATAATAAAAGAACGAACCAGTACCACATCACACAAAATAAACCGGTGAAATGTAAACAACACAAATAAGGTCTTAAACTGTAAACACAAAAGACATAAATGATAATCAGTCTCTGTACTCGTGAGATATGCAGTATATCTCATCCAAAGGATCCCGAAAGCTATCAAAAGTAACGCCGGGGTGTCTACGGTCGTACTCCTCCATCTCCAGTATGCGCGAAGTCAGCTCGTGCAGTGTGGTCGCATGTGTGTGTGGTGTAGGGTTCACCCCAATCTCCGCATCCTCTCTATGAGCCTCTGGATCAGATATGATGTACCATAAGTTCCTCGTAACCCACGAGGAGTAGACCACAGTGGTACCATCCTCCTGACCAGGAACATACCTCGCACCCCTCAGACTCTCGTGAATACAGTGTGACTCCCAGTTATCCCAACTGAATGCATCCCAGAGGTAGAGGGTGTTCGCACGAAGAAGTAGTACCGGTGAGAAGAGGACGCAATGGACCAGGAACCTGTATTTGAAATAAAAAGTCTAAACTATGTACCACACATGCGCAATACAAACAATATTAATATTTCGAGTTACAAAATATTACCTGCTGAACGCGACTGAACTGTCTAGCCACCCACAGCGGATAGTACACCTCGACAATGTCTGCCGCCTTCAACGTCGCATCTATCCAGGCTATATCAGCGGTACCTCGAGTAGCCCGCATGATCGTATACGGCGTGAATGATACCTGTAAAATATTAACATACCATTTATCATTACCAACTTAAATTATATATACGATAATTGAAATGAAACTGATTAAAACTTACATCCTGCTCGGTGAAGCTATCCAGACAAAGTCTAATACCCTCTCGATCTTCCTGGCTCTGTCGAAACTTAGCAGGCGCATGAAGGCATATAGTAGGATGTGCGCTACTATACCTCGGGTACTGATGAACTGCAAACGCCGAGAAATGGTCGTAAATCCACGTCTCTAACATGGCCAAAAAACCAGATATACCCGAAGTAGAGTGTAGGCAACCTCTGCCTAGCTGGTAGTAGAGCTGCGCCAGTATCATCTGCCCCCAGTTATACCTCGCGGAGCTGGTGTAATCGTCAATGAACTGCAAGTAGTCGAGGCTAATGTTGTTGCCCGACTTGTTGGCCAAAATGGTACAGCCAAAGAAGTGCAACAAATAGCCCCTCGTAGCTCGTTTAGCATCCCCGTCAGTGATCTCCTCATCATAATACTGATGGGTGCAGAATCTCCTCTTCAGCCATGCAAGGCGCACATGCCTCTTACCGCCGCCTTTGTTCTCATTTATCTCAGCCTCAAGCTCCGCAGCGCTGCACCCAAGTAAGCGAGCGTATCTCGCAGTACGCTCATCAGTAGTGGGGTACTCATATATCTCACAGTTGTAACCGACAACTGAGAGCCCCGTTATCATGTGGACGTCATCCAGGGTGACGGTCATCTCTCCGAACGAGAAGTGGAAACTGTTCGTCTCGGGATGCCATCTCTCAAGAAAGCCCTCAATCAAGTGGATGTTAGTAGACCACTTACCCAAGGCCTCAACCAAGGGCCAGAAACAGGTGCTCCTAACCTCTGCGAGTACCTTCTGCTGCCGGGATTTCAAGTCCCAGCTACTATGTGTGTGGTACATCGCATAACAGCGCAGTGACTGTCGGGCCTGCATGCATTAAAAACATAAAATATATATAAACATATACGCAATCTAAAACTTAAGATAATCCAATAACCAACATATAAATAACCAATAACCAATAACCAACAAATACAATGCAGTATTGAGTGTTAAAAATTAAAACCTAAACTCATCATAACATATAAACTCATTGTAACCTAAACTAATAAAATTTATAACACAAACCTAATTTCAGTAACATATAAATTCTTAACATATAAATTCAGTAAATTTATAACACAAACCCAATACCAAATCGAAATCCAATACCAAATCCAATGCAGGTAATATTCAATAGACAGTGTTAAAAATTAAAACCTAAAGTCATTCTAACATATAAATGAATTCTAACCTAACCTAAACTAAACCAATATAAAATCCAATCCATTAACATATAAATTGATTCTAACCTAAACTAATAAAATTTCTAACACAAACCAATAATAATAATAATAATAACTTTAAAAAGTAAATTAAAACTATAAAACTTACATCGCCTTTGAAGACGATGTATGCCTCGTGCTCTCTATGTGGTTTGCTGAGTTAAAAGAGAATGTGGCAACCATTTATGACAAAACAAAAGTTGAAGTCCATTTTAGGAAGCCGGTAGCGCTTCAATCTCCTAGGGAAAGTCGTAATACTTGTTTTTGCCAATATCATCATGATATTAACCACAACACCAAAGGCTGCATCTCTTTGAAACAAGAGGTGCAGAATCTTATTGAAAGAGGGAAGTTGGGAGCTTATGTCAAGAGAAGAAGTGGAAACAGGTCTGACAATGCTCAACGGATTGGCCCAACGAACAATGCGGGGACATCTGCTCCAGAAGGGGCTATGATAAATCCTTGAAAGATTTGATATCAAATCGGAGTATTTGGATCCTGATCCAACCCGGAATAAAGTGGGGGTTATAACAGATAAACTAAGACAGTTTCTGGACTCATAAGCTTTTTTTAGTCACTTATTATATTTAGGGGGGACACTATGACTGCGCCGACTCCTTCTTCACGGAAGAGGCATGTTCACACTCTAGCTACTCAGTTAGAGGGAGGCATGTCTTCTTATCAATCCCAAATTCCTTTTCCTTTCATTGTTTTTTATAAGGATGATTTAAGAAATATATTTGGGCCTTATGAGGATGATGTCGTGAGAGGAGCCTCAATTGGGGGCAATGACATCAGGAGAATTCTGATTGACACTGGCAAATAAGCCAATATTCTCTTTTTAAGTTCTTATAAACAGATGAAGAATCAAGGAGTGATTCAGCGTTCGAACATATACATTGTGGGCTTCACAAGGAGCTCTGCAGATGTAATTGGAGAATTCGATGAGGAGGTATTGTTGGGTAAAGGCCCTTTCAAGAAGATGACCAGGGTACTATTCGTTGTGGTAGATTGCCCCACATGTTACAATGCGATGTTTGGGAGGTCCTGGCTCTCTAGAATACATGTTGTGGCTTCAACAGTCCATCAGTGTTTAACATACGTAGTTCAAGGACAAGTGGAAGTTGTCCGGAGTAGCCAAAAAATAGTAAGAGAATTATGCAATTGCACTTGCTCCTAGAACTCTGGGGCAGACCGAGTTAATGAAGATTAGCAGTTGTTGGGGCCCTCTAGGGGTGAGGGTGAAATTGATGACCCCAGAGAGATCCCTGGTGTTTTGATACCAATCGAAGAAGTTGAAACCCACTCTCTGGTTGAAGGAAGGAATGTTAAAGTTGGCTTCAAGATGGCACCAGAATTGAAGAAAACATTGTTATCTTTTTTGGCAGATCACCAACATGTTTTTGCTTGGTGCAATGCTGATGTGACCGGAGTACCTATAAGTGTTATATCACACAAGCTGTCTATTCGGAGAGATGTTGCACCTGTTGTGCAAAAAATAGGATCCAATAGCTCTCTTCATTCCTGAGAGCCTGAATAAGATAACTGTTAGCTTTAGATAAGTTAGCCTTAAACATGCTATTATTGTCGATTTGGTGAGTGATCTCCTTGCTGTTAACATATTCAGTGGAAACTTTCACTTTGTTGAAGATATTTCCAAATTGATTAATGTTCCAATCCTTAATAAACTTTTTAAGTCTCTTAAGTTTGAACCATAAAACATTGTTGGAGTTATCTTTACAGTAAATATTCCAATTCTGCTTTACTAAACTCAGGAAATTAGAGTCATTAGCCCAAGCATTAATAAATTTGAAATTGCATGTATTATATATGGAAGTATTACTAGGATTATTAGGGAGAGTTATGAGCAAAGGAGCATGGTCAGAACAGATTCTGACCATGTGAAAAACTTGAATACAATGCATTGAAGAGATCATGTTTGTGTTGATTAAGGCTGTGTCCAGTCTTTTCCATCATGATGTTGCTCCAGGTATATCTCGATCCCACATAACCAGTGTCCTCAAGGCTACAAAGTCTAATGGCTTCGTTGAAGTCATCAGTACTATTATCATCAAAGATGGAGCAACCAAGCTGGTCTTCAGAGCTAGTGATAGCATTGAAGTCACCAGAAACCATCCAACGCAGAACATCACTAGCAATAGACACCATGTGGCTCCATAGAACTTTGTGAAGGGATCTTTGGTTCTTAGCATAAAAAATGGTAAGATTGAAAGTAAAATTAATAAAATTGACCTCCATATGGAGGACCTAGTCATGATCAATATTAACAGAGATGTTAATGTCCTCAGACTAGAAAATCCACACTTTGTTGGAGCATTTAGCCATAAATTACACATACCAATTCTCTTAGCAACATATTTGATCTTGTCAAGCCTAGCCATAGGCTCCTGAATAGCAATCACCTTAATATTTTCAGTTTGAATCACAGATATAAGCCTAGACAAGGTTGGATTGTTGTTGACACCGCGAGCATTCCAGCTAATAATATTTATCATTATTAGATAATCTTGGTCCAATATTTGATCTTACGATTGATAATGGTGTT
Source organism: Limnanthes douglasii subsp. nivea (assembly GCA_036936605.1). Taxonomy (NCBI): domain Eukaryota; kingdom Viridiplantae; phylum Streptophyta; class Magnoliopsida; order Brassicales; family Limnanthaceae; genus Limnanthes; species Limnanthes douglasii. Next base: position 45,479,680 of record JAUPFV010000005.1, read on the forward strand.
AAAGTCTTGGCCAGGGGAGTTGGTACTCTGAGACACATTACAGCTGCCAATATTGTCATGTTGAGGAGATGGAGAGGATTCAACAATATGATTTTCAAAAATATTTTGGTAATCTTGGTCCAATATTTGAAGAGCTCCAATTATTTCAAGCTCATTTTTTGAAGAGCTTTCTTCATTTTCTAGACTATGCTTAAGTTTTCAAGGATGTTCTAGATTCAGTAGCTTTATCTTTGGCTGTAATAACAAATTTAATCTTCCTTCTGTAAACTTTCCAAAATGTTTGTAACTGAGTTACTTTTGGTATATGTAAATTTGTGGAGATTTCTTGAATAGGATCAGTTTGAATAATATCATCATCTTGTTTCACAATGTCCTTACTTTTTTCTTTATCTTTGTCTTTTGAGTATGTATTTCTACATTCATCAGCATTGCGGCCTAAATGATAGCAGTTGTAGCAATAGTTAGGAACATTTCTATAACAAACACCAACTCATCACCCGTCATTTTCCCCGAAACCAACCCACAATCTTCTTTTAAGATTCTTTGAAATGTCAATCTCAACCTGGGCATAACACGCATTGCTATTGGCTCTGTATTTGTCAGGGACAATTGTTCGATACATTTTTCCAAGAGAGGAAGCAAGGTCTTTAATCATAGAACTGTTGTACATATACTCTAGAATCTTTTCAAGTCTGACCCACAACAAGACTATAGGGTTTCCGTAACTTTTATTAAACTCAGGGCACCACTTAAGTAATCTCATGGTTTTGCCGTCAACGCTACATACGCTTTTGGACTAGAGGCTACTGACGTATTATTTTAAGCAGAACTCTATAAGCACATGACGAGAGTCAATCGTTATGAAGCTGTGTGATCCTTTGAATTTGAAATATTCAAGGAAGGTGTGTAGCGAAGCTATTTTCGGTATCCCATTACTGAACTTACCGATCAGAGTCGTTCTCAATTTTTACAGGATAAAGTCCTTTATTTTTTTGAATATTGAATCGAAATATGGTCATCAGACTCTTTGATGAACTCTGGGACAGTTTCTTGATGCAGAGAGTTTGGTTTCAAGATATTAGAGAAGGATTTTTTGAAATTATTTTGGGTTTTAGTTTCAACATTAGGAAGAAGAGCATGAAACTCTTCATTGTTGAAAGCATCAGACACCATTAACGGAGTCTCTGAGAAAGACCACCGGAAGGCAACGGAAACAGAGCAAGATCACCAGAAATTAATGGAAAACAGAGAAGGGTGACCAGAAGACAATCGAGGAAGATAAGGTACGTAGGGAAGCGCCTCTGAAGTTAATCCGAGGTATGCCTTCCATGAAAAAGCCGGCGAAAGTCACCGGAGGAGGAGCCTAATCTTGGATCGTTCTTGGCGACTGTTTTTTTCAATGTAAATATCAAGTTAATAGTTAATAGTTTATTTTATTTCATAATATTTTCTTAAGTATTTTGTGGTAATAAAGGAAATCTAGTTTATAGTATTAAAGTGAGATATAAATGTTTAGAAATAGAAAGTGTTTGAATCTCTCAGGTAGATGATAGGGCCCACAATTATGTGCAAAAACGTTTGCTGGATACTAAAGGAAAGCTATACCAAAGGCAAAAAAAATTATATTACCGAAGACCAAAGGAATAGATTGGTCATTTGCAATACCAAAAAATAGTGCATGGTTGCCAGACGGCTCAAACATACATAAAAGCTTTTGGAGGAAACTAGAATACTAAGGTTCTAAATTCTCATAATTTGATCTAATATCCTTTGGATCAAGGCGTGCTTTATGGGAGAATGGTACAAAAAACTTATTAAATTTCTATTTCCATATATATGCCACTAACAACTTATCATTTGTGTTGGACGGTCTGGCCAAATGGGATAATCAGTTGTCAAGCACTATTGTGAACTAGACTGAGGTTTTTGTATATCATTTATCCATTATAAATAATGAGAGCTTTGTATTAAATCCATTGATGCGAGAGTGAAACACTTGCGAGCTTTTAAGATAGAAATTCTAGAAGCTTTCAACTACAATTTAGGTAGACGATAAGCACTTGAATATACATTCTGAGATCTATAGTTACTTTGTAAGCTACGTGATCTTTGTAACAAAGACAAATGATTGGTTTTTTAGTGTTTGATATTCTTCTTGTATCTTCTTATATATAAAATATGTGTTTTAAGAATTCACAACGAAAATTTGAATAAGAACCGAAGTTGTATGGTTCTGTATGTTCTTATTGCATATCCAATACTTTAACCTAACGGGTTTTAGTTGGAATAGTTGAACTTCAGCTTTTGTTGTCCAAAGGTTGGTTGTTATTGAGGCGTGGGTGTTGTTTATAATTCTAAAGTAGAGGGGGTCTCTAAGAGGAGTTTATCTAACTAGTGGGATGGTGAACGTGGATAATCTAGAGCAACACCGGTTGGAGTGTTGATAAAAATAAGAAAGGACAAAGGTCATTTCAGATCTTAGGGTTATAGTGAAGGTTCTTACCAAGAAGCCAAAAAACCACCAAGAGGATTTCAATGAAGTTTAACCTAGAAAATTCAACGGAGATAATAATTTCAACTTCTTTAAAATTAAAATATGAGTTTTCGAAGTAAATTAAGGATTGGTTACTGTCATCGATGAGAAATCAACAGATAAAGTTGATGCTTAAGTATTGTCCAAAGCTAATATTGCTCTTATATTGAGCTTGGGGAATGAAGTGTATGAAGAGCCTACAACGTTAGGGATATGGATAAAGGTTATTTACAAGAATAAGCCATTGCTTCATAAATATATATCTCAAGAAATAGTTATATACGTTGTTAATGGATGGTAGCAATGAGATCCAAAGACAACTAGATGATTTCAATAAAATTCCTTTTTACTTGAATGTAGTTGATAAAGACCATTCCATAATTCTCTTAAGTTTTATGTTGAAGGTGTATGAGCACTTTATCGAATCTATTCTCTTCGACACGGGGTCCCTTACGATGGTTAAAGTGAAGAGTTCCATGAAATCAAGATATTCATCAAAGGAATGTAGTTCTGAAATGTGACTACGAAGGTCTCACATTGAGTGTGAGATGCAAGAAAAAAAATAAGATATTCAAGCAAAAGAAAAAGAGACTCTAGGTCGAAGAACAAGGCCTTGCGATGGGTTCTAAAGTGAGATATTTATACAAAAAGAAAGGTTATATCTGTAGGAACTGCTCGAAGATAAAGAAGGATAATATTTATATGAAGGTCAAAACTAGAGATGCTGCAATGGTTTTGAAAGACTATGAGTACATTGATGGTTTAATGGATTATTCTTCTTACATGTATAATGATAACTGAGTGTTTGATTTTGGCACATCATTCCACATGAATTTCGCCAATAATAGTTTGAATACTTAAGATTTTTTTAAGGTGGAATATTAATCATCGGGAATGATGAATCATGTGATCTGAAAGGAGTGGGAACTATGCGGCTCAAATAGTCTATATTACTTGAGATAGTGATGAACAATGTAGGGTAAATGCCTAAAGTTAGACGTAACCTTCTTTCTAATGAGATATTAGATGAAAAATGGTTTATTTATAGAGATGAAGACGAAGGACTTATGGTCTCATTAGGCTCACTTGTTATTATCACGACATATATGACTAATGGTGTGTTAGTTCTTGTTGGATATGTAGTGGTAGAGGGTGTGCCTATTGTGGATAAATATTCAACCAATTTGTGGCCTCTGAGGCATTGGCATGTAAGTGAGAAAGGGCTTATTAAACTCAACAAACACGGGTTGTTGGATGGTAGCACAGTTTAAAAGTTGAGATTTTTTTAAATTTGTGTGTTGGGTAAGAGAAATAAGTTCAAGTATACCTAGCAACCACACAACCAACGGTGTGCTTGAATATGTTCATTCAAATCTTTGAGATCCGACACAGGAATCTACTATAGGTAGTGCAAGATACTTCATGTCCTTGATGGATGACTATTTCAGAAAAGTATAGGTTATATTTTTGAAGACCAAAGATGAAGCATTTGATGCTTTTAAGAACTATAAAACTTTGGTAGATAATAAGACCGAGAGAATATTAAAGAAGCTTCGGACTAATAATGGTTTGGAATATGTGAACAAGGTTTTTAATAGATATTATGAAAAACTTGGCATTGTTAGATATTGAACCGTGAGTGGGACTACCAAAAACATGAGCTTCTTGAAAGAACAAACTGAACCATGCTGGAAATGGTCAAGTGTATGCTTCAAATAAATTGAATGGGCTAAAGGTTTTGAGGATAAGTAATGGCTATCGTTGTATATATCATCAACCATAGTCCATCTACTGCGCTGGAATTTCTTTATCCTCAAAATTCATGGACCGAAGAGAAACCTAAGGTAGAAAGTTTGAGAGTGTTGAGATGTGCTTCCTACACACGTGTGAAATAAGATAGCTTCAGCCAAGATCACTAAAATGGTTGTTTCTCGACTATCCGGAATGAATAAAATGGTATAGGTTATGGTGCTTTGAACCTGGACGTGAGAAGGTTGTGATAGGCAATGACGTGATTTTCAATGAGGAGGAGATGACATTGGGGAGAAACACGAGCTTGATAGTTATCAATTGGAGAAAGATAAAGAATGGGACCCAAAGAAAATTTAACAAATATATGGTTATACTTATGTTATTGGTTATATTTTATCGATTGAAATGCATGGAGATGTCCTTGAACCCAAAAGCTACCATGATGCTATGAAGAGAAACGATAAAGAGAAGTGGCTTACGATCATGAGGGAAAAGCTAAGATATCTCAAGTAGATGAACACATTCTCGACATTTGACGGGCTCGTCGAGATCTTTAGTGTGAGTAATTACAGTGCCTAAATCCGATATCAGGTGTAGCAGCAAGGCATGTTTGCGTTTGTTAATAATCATTAGGTAGCTATGGGCTTGCTAGGGTACATCCGTCTTCGTGTCTTATATGCGTAAAACAGTCTTATCTGTTTCGATTCCGTGTTTTATACTCGTAAACAAATCACATATGCGTCATCTCCATGTCTTTTATATATATATATATATATATTATAACATATTATCTAATAAATTCCCACATATGTTTTCTTCCCAAACCACATTGTTTCAAATCATTTTACTCTATTTTGTACCTTTATGACTCTTTTCAGCCGCATGTCTTTTTTTTTTAGTTTTGTTTTTGTCTCAAAATCTAATGTATTTTATTTTTAGACTGATGTAAGATAATTGTATGATAGAATTTTTCATTTTTCTTGATCAGCATTCGAAGTACTAGAAACTGAAATGGCATTTGAAGATGAAAGAAAGATCGATACCAAAGAGCCAAAAACCTTAAATATCTTCATTTAACTAGTTTTGTTGCGATTGGGGTTACAAATATGACTACTAAAATTGGATTAGTTTCACACTAAAAGAAACAGTTCACATCTACCAGAACCCAGCCACCGGGTCATAGCCTCTAATAAGAAATCTAATAGCGACAACAAACATTATGTACTACTTGAAATTGTTGAATTTTCTTTTGACACGCATAGGAACGTATTCGTTTTTATAAGAACATTTCTTTGACTCTCTAAAAACCATTTAGGTAAGTGAATTCAATTGTTGTCGAAGATTTATTAAGCCATTTACTGAAGAGATAAGGAATAATGGATCAACAAAGGAGGTATAGGCCAAACTAAGAAGCATAAATCGTTATTTTTTGCTTGTGGAGGTTTTATCAAAGCATGATAATACTGGTCTCATTGAAATATGTCTGGAGAGGTTGATGTCGTTACTGAAGCGCCAAAAAATTGATCACAAGTAGTGAGGTAGGTAGTAAAGAATGAACAGTTTTCAATTGATGCAAAGCCAATATAGCCATGCACGCAAAAGATAAGATTTCATACAACAAAGACTATGCTTGGTTAAAAAACAAAATTAAGATCAAGAGATTAAGAAATGATTCAAGAATAGACTAACTAATGATCAGCTACCTAGCAAATCATTAGTTAGTATAATTAAAATATTATTAAGGGTTCGAAGTAAGATGTGTTACTGTATAGAGAACCCATGATATACTTTACAATCACTGGAAATGCATAAGAAATATATACTATGTTTTTATACTTTTTTTTGTCAGATCAAGAACTCCAGATGGTATAAGAACGAGAAATTTACAAAGCAAGATTAGTTTTTGAATTACATAAAAAGTATTAACAAGATGGAAGATACAAACGATGTTCCAAATCGGGCATACTCTGAATAATATTTAAACTATGGAAATGAAAGCCATGTTTATAGCAACAATGGTGAAATAGATGTCAATTATCATTTAGATAACCCAGGTATGTCAATTACTAGCAGAAAGCAGACTGAAAGAAACTACATCGTTTGGTGCAGAGCAATCAAGTTTTCTCTTGCTGTCAAACAAATTCTTAGTTTCATAGATGGAAGATCTATGAAGCCTTTATCGATTTTCGTCGAATAAGATCATGGAATCAAGTTGATAGTATGGTATGTCCATTGATCATCATCTCTATATGATCCTCTAAAATAAAAGTTCATGTTATTAGATAATATGGAGACATTGTGGGACGAAACAACACAAAGATATGGTTGTTATAATGGACCAATGGTCTATGACTTGAAAAGGAAAATCAGTCTTTAGACATAAGTGAGCTTGAGTGTTGGTGTGTATTTCTCGAAGCTCAAGCACTTATAAAAATAATTTGTTCCTTCATTTTTGTTATAATATCATTTTGAAGGTCTTCAATCCGATAACGATAAAAGTCTCATCAATACGAATATAAAGTCTCTAATTACTCGTGCATATGTACATATTCAATATCCTTTCAAACTCCTCCTCCAAAGGAGGTATCGGCCAAACCAAGAAGCATAAATCGTTATTTTTTTCTTGTGGAGGTTTTATCAAAGCATGATAATACTGGTCTCATTGAAATATGTCTGGAGAGGTTGATGTCGTTATTGAAGCGCCAAAACATTGATCACAAGTAGTGAGGTAGGTAGTAAAGAATGAACAGTTTTCAATTGATGCAAAGCCAATATAGCCATGCACGCAAAAGATAAGATTTCATACAAAAAAGACTATGCTTGGTTAAAAAACTAAATTAAGATCAAGAGATCAAGAAATGATTCAAGAATAGACGAACTAATGATCAACTACGTAGCAAATCATTAGTTAGTATAATTAATATATTATTAAGGGTTCGAAGTAAGATGTGTTACTATATAGAGAACCCATGATATACTTTACAATCACTGGAAATGGATAAGAAATATATACTATGTTTTTATACTTTTTTTTGTTAGATCAAGAACTCCAGATGGTATAAGAACGAGAAATTTACAAAGCAAGATTATTTTTTGAATTACATAAAAAGTATTAACAAGATGGAAGATACAAACGATGTTCCAAATCGGGCATACTCTTAATAATATTTAAACTATGGAAATGAAAGCCATGTTTATAGCAACAATGGTGAAATAGATGTCAATTATCATTTAGATAACCCAGGTATGTCAATTACTAGCAGAAAGCAGACTGAAAGAAACTACATCATTTGGTGCAGAGGAATCAAGTTTTCTCTTGCTGTCAAACAAATTCTTAGTTTCATAGATGGAAGATCTATGAAGCCTTTATCGATTTTCGTCGGATAAGATCATGGAATCAAGTTAATAGTATGGTATGTCCATTGATCATCATCTCTATATGATCCTCTAAAATAAAAGTTCATGTTATTAGATAATATGGAGACATTGTGGGACAAAATAACACAAAGATATGGTTGTTACAATGGACCAATGGTCTATGACTTGAAAAGGAAAATCAGTCTTTAGACATAAGTGAGCTTGAGTGTTGGTGTGTATTTCTCGAAGCTCAAGCAGTTACAAAAATAATTTGGTCCTTCATTTTTGTTATAATATCATTTTGAAGGTCTTCAATCCGATAACGATAAAGTCTCTAATTACTCGTGCATATGTACATATTCAATATCCTTTTAAACTCCTCCTCCAAACACGCTAATTACTCAAACTCTTTTGAATTTCATGATATTTGACTCAAAATTAATATTTTGAGTTGTTAAATAAAAAACCAAAAATTCCAACTAATATTTTTATAACACTACTTATCATGGATAATATGTTCCCGATGTTTTATTTATCCTTTTTTTTTCTGACGCAACTTCTATTATGTTATTTGCTATCAGAGAACAATTAAGTTCATCAAGGACAAAAATATTCCTTCGACCATTATCATGTATTGCTGACACAAAGAAATATTTTTTAAAGCGGGCAAGCTAAATCCTATAATAATTCTAACTGGCTCTATTTGTATCAAGTAAAATGTCTTCCAAACAATAACTGAAATAGCCTCAATAACGAGTTTTTGAATAAAATATATCTTTTTTCATTCTTAAGATTTAAATTATTGTAAAAGTTTATGGTTTCTTGAGTTATAACTTTGTTTCTTTCTCTTTTTGTTAAGTCTCATACCCTTGAAAATTTACAGAGAACTTGCAAATTTAAAGAGTTCTTTCTTAAAATAGCCTCAATAACTTTTTTTCTTGCTCTCTTTGTTAATTATATCTAGAAATGAGATAATAATATGGTTATAGAAGACACGTTTAAAGAATATTTTTAAAAAAATAATGACAAAGCAATTTTTATAGGGAGAATTTTTTGTTCGAATTTCACCATTGAGTTGGACTGTTACATGTTTTATCAATGTATCGGACTATCGTCAATATTAGTCTAATAAAAGTAATCATAAATAAATGAACAGACTAGCAGATAAAGTATGTATCATGGGGTAATTGTATAGATACCAGGTTTAATTCCGAATATTGTGAAGGATTGGATTCAGAAATAAACAACTTAAGCAAAACGTAAAGTTTGGGGTTATTTTGTAAGAAAAAATAATACTGGGTTATGGTCCCTAAGAGTGGTAATTTAATAAGGTCTGGTTTTCATTAAGAAATTTTCTAGAAGTTACATACAATTAAATAAGAAGAACCGTTTTCTCAGTTTTCTATATAATAAGTGAGTTTCTCATGGGTTTTGGTTGCCATCTCTTAGAAGATCATAACCTAACAAAGGATTCGATGATCTACAGTAAGTTCGGAATCTGAAGATCAGTGAATGTCTACATCCTGTAAGTATTTTTTTCGCATTCTTAGAGGATCAATTAACTTTATGGTTTAATAAGTAGATTTGAAATCCGAAAAGAATTTCTAAAAAAAAATTCTCTGAAAACGTATGTGATAAACATTATGTATGATAAAGTTCATTCATATGTCTGCCAGTAAAAAATATCACTATGAACTCCTCCATCTTCACTTTCAATATCCAAACCTAATACCTTTGCTCCATTATTTTCTTGAGAACCACAAGTAGTATGCATTATTCTTCCACCTACCCATTGTATCTTTTGACCCATCAAACATGTCATTATCACTGTCATCTTCTCATTTTAAAAATTGATCACCCTTGATTTGTTTTCCTCTTGATTTAACAAAAAATATTATTATTAGACTGAAGTCATCTCTTCTATTACACCAAAATTACTATTGAAAACCACTTGGGTTGAATCTTCCATCCTTGTCATTGTCATGGCACTAAATTCATGAGATACACTTAAGAAAGTTGAGCCCGAGTCACATATAATATATTTAATTTTTTAGTTTTCGTTTCCTTCTTTTTGAATATCTTTTTTCTCCTCTTTCATTAGGAACTAAAAATGGATCCTAGAGTAGACTATGTATCTTCAGAATCAGAACCAACAGATGTAACTTGAATCAACTATAGAAGTGATGGTGTTTTCTGTTAGATATTCAAGTGTAATTAGATTGACTAGTGGACCAATGTAGTCATGATATATTATCGAGCAAGTTGGAGAGTCCATAGTGCGCGCTTGTTAGATTATATTGTGACTAGTGAGTTGGGTTAAGGAACATAGATTGTACTGTAGTTGATCAAATGGTGTTGGTATTTTTAAAATTCATTTGAATTTTGTTATTTTAACATGTTTTAACCATTTAAAAATAACCCGGTTTTGGACATGCATGCATGCAAATGATTGACAGCTTTGTTGACAGTTTGCACACAAATTTGGTTATATTATACATGGTTCTTTTTTTAAAATCACATAATATTAATCATTCACTGCTTCTACAAAAATATACTGTGATTTTATCTAGTTGAAAGTTTTGGAACAACCACCAAAATATTTTTAATCTGAAATTGATTACGAAACTTTAGAGAATATCCAAGATTCACATATTATTTCTAACATTCTCTTTTTTTGTTTCTTGCTTAATAAGTACAAAATATTGTTCTATTTTTTAGTTTATCACCAGTTATATCCCTACTATTCGGTTTCGTACTAGGTTCAGTAGTCTTTTCCCCAAAATCACAAGATTAATAAAAAATTTCTTCAAGATCATTGTGTTATTGTCTTTCTTTTTCTTTCAAACGTAGATGTCATGAACCTTTATTGCAATCAGTAACAATCAATACGGAATATACATACTCCCCATACTTTTGTTTTCAGCGTGACGTACGAGAGACTTCTTCTGAAAGTTATAGCTTTTCATATCGATGAGAGTCTTCTTTCAACTTATAACAATTAAATACTGGGAATAAATAATTCACTTTTCTGTTCGGATCCTAAACAGAATTAGTAGGAGGATACACATTACACACATGTTACTGTGCATATTAACCCCCGATTGAACTCTGAAGCAGAAGGCTTGCTGACTAACCTTGTATTTCAAGATTAACTTTCATTGTTATTGTTGCCAAAAAACTGTTAAAATAAATTAATAATTTTGACTCAAAAAATAAAGAAGGTGATTCCAGAGTATTCTTGATACATGTATGCATATAAACTTCTAGTGAGTCTCTTGGAGTATATAATTTCATGAGTTTCTAACATTTAATATAAGGATCTAGACTCTTCCCTTGGAGTCCTGTATAAAACCTTGTATGATCACATTTGTAATTAAGTCACTTGCAAAGCAATATATTATATATAAATGCATCTTCTCCTAAATTGAGTTGTGTGAGTCTTATTTTACAAAAAAAGTGGTATCATAACCAAAGGTTCTGCAAGATCATGGTGAATGGAATGTCTCAATGGCAATTGCCAAAATTACCAAAGAAAACTACAAAAATTGGGGCATCCGTATGAAGGCGATTGTTGGAGAAAATAATGTGTGGGATATTGTGGAGAAAGAATTGGAGGTGTTTGAAAATGAAGAAAAATTTAATCAAGTTCAAAAGGAACAATTATAATCTCAAAGAAAGAATGATCAAAATACGATCATGATCATCCATCAATGTTTAGATGATTCTATGTTACAAAATGTGGCTTCCGCAACAACATCAAATAAAGTTTGGGATAGTCTCAAAACTTCTTTGGTGGAGATACTAAAGTGAAGAGAGTTCGGCTATAAGGACTTTGTGGCGAGTTTGAGGTACTACGAATGAAGGATTCTGAATCCATTTCAGATTATTTTTTAAAGGTACTAACTATTTTCAATCAAATGAAAAGCAATGGAGAAGATGTAAGTGATGTTTGTGTCATAGAAAAAACCCTTCTTTCACTTGACTCTAAATTTGATTACAAATTTGTGTCAGTCGAGGAGGCTAAAAATATAGATGATATGACGATTGATGAGCTTATGAGATCAGTGTAACCCATGAAGAAAAAATGTTAAATAGGAATGAGCCTATTGAAAAAGCCTTACAAGCAAAGTTATCTTTCAAAAATAATGATGAAAGATATACAAGTAGCCAAATAGGTCGTGGACGAGGACGTGGATGTGGACGTGGATATGTATATAGAAAAGGAAGAGAACATGACCAAGAAAGGGAGAACAATCAAAGTGATGAAAGACCATACGAGACAAGAAATTCAAGAGGTCGTGGAAGAGGAAGATACAACTCAAGGTATTACAAATCAAATATTAAGTGTTACGATTTTCAAAAATATGGTCACAATGCTTCTGAGTGCCGCACTTCAGAAATTGAAGTTGAGGAGAAAGCCAATTTTGTTGAAGACAAAGGTACTGAACCCGTCTTACTTCTAGCACAAAAAAGAGAAGAAAATTGTGTAGAAACAAAAACTTGTTTGTGGATCTTGATGAGCATGTGAATGGAACGGTCACTTTTAGAGACTCTTCGGGAGTACCCATCAAAGGAAAATGTAACATCTTAATTTGCTTGAAAAATGGAAATCATAATTTTATTTCAAGTGTTTATTATGTGCCTAATATGAAAAATAATATCTTGAGTTTGGGTCAACTAATGGAGAAAGGCTACATCATCACCATAAAAGATGGATTTCTTAACTTAAAAAATTCCTCTGATAATTTAATTGCTAAGTATCCTATGACCAAGAATCGTATGTTTATTCTTAAAATTTAAAATGATGTGACAAATTGCTTAAAATCTTGTGTTGGAGATTCTTCTTGGATTTGGCATGTTAGGTTTGGGCACTTACACATCGAAGGACTAAATTCACTATCAAAGAAGCGCATGCTGAATGGTTTGCCTCACATCAATCATCCAAATCATATTTGTGAAAGGTGTCTTTTCAGAAAGCAATCAAGAAAGATTTTTCCAAAGGAATCCATGACAAAAGAGCAAAAGAGCCACTTGAACTTATTCACTCACACGTATGTGGCCCTTTTAATCCTCCATCTTTTAGTAAAAATCGTTATTTCTTATTATTCATCGACGATTTTAGCCACAAGACATGGGTATATTTTCTCAAAGAGAAGTTACACGTTTTTTAATACTTCAAAAAATTCAAGGCCCAAGTTGAGAACAAATGTGCAAGTATCTTATAAAATCCATCCGTTCAAATCGAGGAGGCGAGTTCAATTCAAAAGAGTTCATAAAATTCTGTGAAGGACACGGAATAAGGCGACCAACAACGGTTCCAATATCACCTCAATAAAATGGGGTTATATAGAGAAAAAGTAGAAGCCTTCTTAACATGGCACGAAGTATGTTGAGAGTAAAAATATACCTAAGTAATTTTGGGCCGAAGGGGTAGATTACGTCGTCTACTTGTCAAATCGATATCCCACTAGAAGTGTCAAAGACAAGATTCCACAACAAGCATGGAAATGAATGAGACCAACTAGTACTCACTTATGAGTTTTTGGAAGCATAGCTTGTGCACATGTTGATGATGGGCTAAGGACAAAGTTGTATTATAAAAGTGAGAAGTTTGTGTTTGTTGGTTATGATGCAAGAGTAAAAAGGTACAAACTTTACAGCCCCATTAATGGAAATATTGTTATTAGTCACGATGTTGTCTTTGATGAAGAAAGCTCATGGGATTAGAGAAATGCACAAGAAGATTATAATTTCTTTCTATTTATTGATGAAGAAAATGAGGAAAGTCATGAGAAATATATAACTCCTCCCAGATCACCACAAGCAACAAGTTATGGACAAGTCACTTCACCATCCTCATCAAGTGAGAGTGATGAGACACCACCTAGGCATTATAAAAGGCTTGAAAAAATATATGATGAAACAGAAGAGCTTCCCGTAGTTTCTGACTTAACTCTTCTTTGTCTTTTAGCGGAAACTGAACCAAAAGATCTTTAAAGAAATCGTCCAAAATGACAAATGGAAAAAAACACTAGATAAGGAGATTGAATCTATCAAGAAGAATGACACATGAGAAGTAGCAACACTTCCAAAAGGACAAAAGGCTATTGGTGTGAAGTGGGTATATAAGGTGAAGAAAAATGCCCAAGGCATGGTGGAAAAATACAAGGCAAGATTGGTGGCCAAAGGCTACAATTAAAGGCAAGGAGTGGATTATGACGAAGTTTTTGTAACAGTTGCAAGGATAGAGACTATTAGGCTAATAATCTCTTTGGCGGTACAAAAGGGATAGAAAATCCATCAAATGGATGTAAAATATGCTTTCTTAAATGGTGTTCTTGAAGAAACCGTGTATGTTGAGTTTTGGAGGAGCTTAATATGCCACAAAATGAATCCACGAAAATATTAGTTGATAACAAGTCGGCTATAGCTCTAGCGAAGAATTCGGCGTTGCATGAAAAAAGTAGGAATATTGATACAAAATATGATTTTATTCGAGAGTGCATCGAAAGAAATGAAGTGGAGCTCAACTATGTGAAGTCTCAAGATCAAATCAGTGACATATTTACGAAACCCTTAAAAAGTGAAGTCTTCATCGAATTTTGAAGTCTACTCGGAGTAGTCAAAATTAAGGGGGAGTGTTAAAAATAAATTAATAATTTTGACTCAGAAATAAAGAAGGTGATTCTAGAGTATTCTTGATACATGTATGCATCGAAACTTCTAGTGAGTCTCTTGAAGTCTAGAAGTCCATGAGTTTTTAGCATTTAATATAAGGATCTAAACCCTTCCCTTAGAGTCCTATATAAAACCTTATATGATCATATTTGTAATTAAGTCATTTACAAAACAATATATTATATATAAATATATTTTCTCCTAAATTGAATTGTGTAGGTCTTATTTTTGCAACACAAAATCATACCACCTATATATAACAATTAGGATCGAAAATCAACAAAACAAAAATAACAAATTCCTCGTGAGAACCAAAAGAATATCTTGAAAACTATTTACCATCATCGTTACTATAATTATTAAAACCTCTGAACCATATTCATTATATTCTAATGATCCTCTCCTCAAAACATTATTATGTCAGCATTCAAATTTGATAACCCAAATTTATAACCGTGTAAACTTTTATTGCCAAAGCATTATGTAGATCAACCATAGCATTATGTTTTGTGTTTTTTTTCTTTCGGTTTTTTTTAAATTATTGTTTTTGATACTTCTTTAGATAGGTTATAATATAATTATTTAAATAGACCTATTTAATAGTATATATCCTAGTAAATATGATAATATTTTGACAAAGTTTTAGGATGATTTATGGCAGCCGGAGTTAAATGGTAAGGTGTATCAACGTTTAAGCATTCAATTCTTTTTTAAATTCATTAAAATTACTCTAACCTAATCACCAACCGTTTTGGTAATGAATATTGTCAAGTCCGTGTTTTTTAGAAGGAATCCGCAGCCGTTACTCAGAGTGCGCCCACAGGGTAAACCTTCACGCGATAGCCTGCAAACCAACGCCAGAAGGTAAACCACACAAAGTGACAGGCTCAGCCGAAAAAACGTACGTAGAGGGACTCGAACTCATAACCTTTGGTCATAAACATGTCATACTCAACCAACTCGGCTACTCCCTTAAGACTTCAAGTTAGTGTTCTATATGTATTGTTTGGATCTTTTATACACATAAACCAATTTTATAGTGTTGTCTCCATACTTTATATGCTTAAACCAGTTTTATCGGCGTTGTCTCCGTGTATTATACGCGTAAACCAGTCTTATCCGTGTGGTGTCTGTGTTTTATACGTGCAGAACAGTCTTATCCACGTCGTCTCCGTGTCTTATACGCGTATACATTACAACATAATACCTATAAATTCCCACATACATTTTCTTCCCGAATCACATTCTTTCAAATCATTTTACAATACTTTGTACCTTTCTACTCTTTTCAGCCGTAGGTCTATTTTTTATATTTCTTTGGTCTCAAATCAACATTATCGTTTTGTTAGACTGATATAAGATAAGTGTACCCTTTTTTTTCAGCGATCCAAGTGCTAGAAAGTGAAAGCCCATCTGAAGATGAAAGAAAGATAAGTGATCATATAGATAAACGTGATTTCTTTATATTTACTTGCTGTATTAGGATAAAAAGAATTTGACCAAAGCTATTTCTTCCATGTTATTTTTTATTTCCTCCATCTTTTGAAAAAATTTCCATGATGTTATTTCCTCCATAAAGGAAGTTACAAAATTACCCCTTTATCCATTTTTTCTTCACAAAACCATTACCCTAACATACCCAATCTATTCAGTACAACAAAACTCATTCTTCACCTTAGAGAACTACCTTAACAACAAAACCCATTCTTCACCCTAGAGAACTACCTTACAAAGAAGAAATCCCATTTTTCACTTATCACTACCTTACAACAGCTGATTTGAAGATAGAGAAAGCTTGGAGAAAAAAATTCTAGGTTCTTCCCCATTACAAAACAAATTCCGAGAGAGAGTAGCCGAAGGTAAGATAACGAAATCATCTTCTTTGTTTCTTCATTTTTCGATTAGGGTTTGTAGTTAGATTTTGTTGTTCGATTTGGGGTTTGATTTGGGGTAAGATAACGAAATCATCTTCTTTGTTTCATTTGGGGTTTGATTTCATTCTTAGAATCGATTAGGGTTTGATCTTGGGTTCGCCTTGGGATATCCTACTGTTCTGAATTTTTTTTTGAACACTCAGCATGTGATTCTGAGTAGGCCACTCGGAATCACATGCTGAGTGTTCAAAAAAAAATCAGAACAAACACGAAGGTTCTTCATTACCTGCAGTCGAGTTCCTGCTTCTGTATTTAACAATCCAGCGATAGCAAGTCTTTCATTGTGTCCGCATAGTACACGTCTCTTTTCGTCACATTATGTGTAACATTTCTTACAACAGGACTATACCCTTCTTTAGCTATTAAGTTATCAAGAACTCTTAATAATTTATCAACTTCTTCAACCTCTTTGAAGAACATATCACCAGCCTTGAAAACGTAAGTTTTCTTCCGAATTTCAATCCATCCAGTTGTATCATGTTTGAAGAAGAATGTGTGTGATTGATATGTTGCCATGTTTTCGTATACTGACTTAAGAAGTTTTTATAAACAAGTTATAAAATAATGGTGTAAACACTTTTTAGCATAATAATACAAAATTATTCGAGATTTAAACCACAATTATTGAAGTTCTTTGTTTTAGGGTTAATTTTAGAGATAAAATCATATATCTTGGATTAAAGTTAGGTTAATGCTGTGTTTTTTCATATAAGACTATCTATTAGATAAATGGCATCTAGTGATAAATTTGAAATAAAAATAAGGGTAATTTAGTAAAAGCAAGTCACTAGTGTTTTTGAAAGTTTGAAAGATGGAGGAAATAAAAAATAACATGAAGGAAATAGCTTTGGCCAAAGAATTTCTTTTTGAATTTAACAAAATTATTAGAATCTCAAAATCGAACATAGCCCAATCTCTGTCGTGTCCAAGTCTTATACTGATTGTCTAGGTGTTTTATAGGCGTAAACTAGTCTTACTTATACATGTTGTCTCCATGCCTTACACATAAATTTTTAAAATCATGAAAGCATATACATAAACAAGATAAATTTATTATATTTGTCGAATATTTTAGCATCATTTTCTTCAACCTCATGATGTTATAATGACCTTCCCTATAATGACCCTATCCAGGGTTAAGAGATGGATCAGATCCCAATTCTTTAGGATCAGTCTCATTATCAACACCTTCCAAATCATCACCAAATCATCCACGGTTAACTCAAATATTAAGTCGCCAATCTGTTTTATTACATTGTATGCAATCTTGATCTTTTAGATGATTTCCGTCTAAAGTATTGTCTTGTTGTGAGTCGGTGATGATAGCTGATGAAATTTGAGCTTTAAATATTTGTTTGCACGTTATTTAGTCTGATATTGCTGATGAGATGGCTTAGAACTTATAGGTGATGTGAATCCTTCTATGATTCCTAAGCTTTCTCATTAGTAAAATCATAAGATAATGTGGAAAAATTGTTTAAATCTCAAAAAACATTAACTATGGTTTATAACATATAAAAAGTCGATCCTGGTAGGGAAATCATAAGACCGGAGAGAATGATGCTAAAGATTGGATATTCAATCTCTCTCTTAACCTGGATATCTTGGTGATGATGTGGGATGTCAAGATAATGAGATCAAAGAAAATGATGCTAAACATTGGGGAGTTGATTTTTGATGGAATAAGTGGAGTTTACGAAATCAAAAACAGGAGTTTGAAAATCTTGAAAAATTGGCTGAACTAAGATTGAACACCACGTCTCTTTGTAACAACAATGTTTGATACTCAAACTATGCCGAAGCTTGTTGATATGGTCTTTAGACAGTACATTTTGTTCAGGATAACAAATGAGAATCGTACAAGCTAAATTTGCATCGAGGAAACTTTTTGATTCACCATCTCATTTCAACTCCGGTTTTCAGCTCTAGTAGTAATGAGGTTCTTGAACCAAGTTGTTTGTAATCAAGGGCTACTTTTGTTTGAATTGCTTGGGGAGCCAGGAGAGATGCTGTGCTTATGTTTGAAGAAGCACCCATAAGGAAGTCACAAGCTACTTTGCTTGCTGATACAATCTCTGTTTTTGCTTGCTTTAACTTCATTGCCTTGTTTCCTCCAACCTGGAAGGCGGTATCACCAGCATTTGTAAAAACAATTAACCCAGCCTGGAGGCGTAGGACACCAAGTCTTTCGCAATCATCATCACGGAAGCGATTGCAGTTCCTCGGTAACAAGTCCAAAGAATTTCCACGCCATTCTTTACTTGGCTCTCGCAATATCTCGTTTACTTTGAAGATTGAATTATTTGTCTTTCAAAGGACTATCCGCGCGCTCACGGTATTCATACATAGGAATTTTCCAGAGGGGCAGCTAAAAACTCCAGTCCCTTAATCGCATAACCCAAAAGACCAGACATTGTCTCCAAATACCTGAACGGCACTGTGGAAGATGCCACCGACATCGATAACATCCTTGAAGATCTTATTCATATGAAGAATGGAAGATACCACTCATCGGTATCTCTTTCTCTCTCTATATAAGAGAGATTCACATTGAAACCCTAACTACCTCGACCACCAGTTAATTTTAAAATCGTTTCTAAAACACAATCCCTTGAAAAATCTATGATGGCGTCCTACTAAATCTTTTGGGTATCTCAGACTCCAGGGTAAGTAATTCGTTGGGTTATAAATCTCCTCTTGAGATGTGGCCAAGTTGTTTCTCATAAGTCTTTTGGGTTTTGCTGATGTACTATGAAGCAACAGGCTCGCAGACTAACCCCTGTATCTCAAGATTAACTGTCATTGTTACTATTGTCAAAGAACTCATACCACTTATATGTAACAGCGTCGATCGAGAATTAACAATGAATAACAAATACCTCGTCAAAACTGTAAGAATATCTTGAAAATTACTTACAGTCATCATACCTGTTCTATTCTCAGAATCCCTCGCCAAAGCATTATTATATTAGCAACCAAATTTGATAACCGAAATTTATAACTCTTCTTGCCAAAATATAATAGATCAGCCATAGTTTTATGTTCTATGTTTTTCTTAATCAATTTCTTGGAAAAAAAATATTATACTTCTTTAGTTAGATTATAATATAATTGTTAAATAGACCTAATTAATAAGATATATCCTAGTTAATATGATAATATTTTGACAAAGTCTTAGAATGACACTTATGGCCACCGGAGTTAATTGGTAAGGTGTATGAACGTTTTTGTACAGTGAACTGCATTTGGTGCTACATTTAGCATACAGTCGCTTTTTAAATTTATTAATATAACTCTAACCTATTAACAACCGAACGTTTTGGTTCCGGATATTGCCAAGTCAGTGTAAGTCTTATCTGCATTGTCTCCGTGTCTTATACGCGTAAACCAGTCTTATCCGGTTGGTGTCCGTGTTTTATACGCGTAAACCAGTCTTATCCGCGTTATCTCCGTGTCTTATACGCGTAAATCAGTCTTATCCGGTTGGTGTCCGTGTTTTATACGCATAAACCAGTCTTATCCGCGCTGTCTCTGTGTCTTATACGCGTAAACCGGTCTTATCCATAGTCTTATACGTGTATACATTATAACATAATACCTATAAATTTCCACATACATTTTCTTGCAGAATCACATTCTTTCAAATCATTTTACAATATTTTGTATCTTTCTACTCTTTTCAGCTGCAGGTCTTTGTTTTATTTTTTGTGTCAAAGTCTACTGGATCTTCTTGGTAGACTGATACAAGATAAGTGTATGATAGAATTTGTCCTTTTTCTTATCAGTGATCGAAGTGCTCCAAAACTGAAAGGGCAACTGAAGATGAAAGAAAGATTAGTGATCGCATATCAAGGTAACTCGAAACAAACGTTTATATTTACTTGCTGTATTACGATAACTTATTTGTGGTTGCAATCAAATACTTATTATATCATTATTAGGGTTAATACTTTGAATATTTAGCATCGGATTTTTATTTTTTTTAATTTAATAAAACTGCTTGAACCTAATAACAATCAAAACCTCTTCCCCGGAACATAGTCTAGTCTGTGCTGTATCCAAGTCTTATATGGATTGCTTCGTGTTCTATATGCCTAAACCAGTCTTAAACATGTTGTCTCCATGCCTTACGCATAAATTTTAAATATCATCTAATCATACACATAAAATTAATAAACATGACCATTATGTAAGACAATTATCCCTCTAAAACAATAAGATCGTACTTTAATTCAATTATATTCAAATAGATAGCATGAATTTGTTATATTTGTCATATATTTTAGCATCATTTTCTTCAACCTTAGCATCATTTTCTTCAACCTCATCATCTTATAATGATCTTCCCTATAATCACCCTAGCCAAGGTTATGCGAGGGATCAGATCTCCAATCTTTAGTGTCATTTCCTTAATGATGTTAAAGATTATGCACTGGATGTCTCTTTTAACCTGAATATGTTGGTGATGATAAGGATGATCAAGATTCAAGATAATGAGATTAAAGAAAATGATCCTAAAGATTGAGGAGACTAAGTCACCAAAATTATCCAACATTTAGGATTTATATTGATTTTTGTTGTTTGTTTTTCGTTATTAATAAATATGTTGTATTTATCTCCGCTGACCCTTAAGGCTTAAGGTTAATACTTACAGGAATTGATATTTTAATAAACATGTAAAAATCGTTTTTATCTCTGCAGACGCTTTCTGAAAATTATATGTGGTGATGAGTGATTGGCGAAGACATGTAAAAACATGAGTGCAACGATCCATCTGAAATCTAAGGGTCATTTCCGCTGAAAATAAGAAAAATATTATTACCAATGACCGAAGAGACAGACCGATCATATCCGCCGAAAATAAAAAGAATATTATTACCGATGACCGAAGAGACAGACTGATCGTTTGCGACACCGAAGGGTAGTGCACTATTGAAAAAAAAAATTACAAAAACTTAGAAAGCTGTATAGGAAACTAGTTCTGAATTGATATTTAGTTTCAGCCGTTGATCTAAGAATCGTTCGATCAAAATGTGTTTCACGAGACAAATGATATAATAAGCGCCAACCCCTATTTTATGTGTTGGTTGGTCTAACCAAATAAAAGAATCCGATTATAAGCACTCTTGTGAGCTAGAGTGAGGTTTATTTGTTGGTATATGGTTGGACAATTTTATTTTTTTATTTTGTTTTTTTGGAGGGAACCCGCAGCCCCTACTCAGAGTGCAATGAGTGTGCACAGGGTAAACCCTCAGTCTGACACGATAGCCTGCAAACCAACACCAGAAGGTAAACCACAGAAGGTGACAGGCTCAGCCGAGAAAGCGTATGTAGAGGGACTCGAACTCATGACCTTTTGGTCATAAGAATGACATACTCAACCAACTCGGCTACCCCCTTGGGGCTATGGTTGGACAACTTGGTCCAAGAGAGTTGTGTTTTTAATAAGAGATACTTTAAGGGAATCTAGTTTATTGAGTCAAATGAATAAAAAATACTCTTTAGAGGAACCCAAAGATCATCATTCATGTTATGACATGGTAATTAACCAAAACTCTATTTTAACCTCGTTGGTATTCAACGCGATTTTTTTTTAATTGTTAAGAAAAAATATTGGGCAAGGCTATATCTAGATTCTATTTTGTTATAATGAGACCTTAAATCAAATTTTTTATTTTACTTTTTGCAAAATGACTATTTTACACATCATATAAAACCAAGTTTTCTACCAAAAATCTAAACAATTTTCTTCCTCTTCTTCGACCAAACTTCTCTCTAAAACTAATCTAATACCCAAAGAATGAATTACATTAAAATCTAATTTTTTTCTTCCTCTTCTTTAACAAAATTTCTCTCTACTTTTTACTTATATTTTAATATCGCCTTGTAGAACTTTCTAACTTTTCATTAGCGTAAAAAGAATGAATCACACTAGTCGAAGAGCCAATTTTTTTTGTAGACCCAGTAATTTGTATAATTTTCTATTAAGAAATAAACTAGTAATTGTGAAAATATTTCTCATCCAGATGGTAATGACAATCTTGTTCGAAACCCGATCATCATGCTGGCAAGATAAGACGCGAGATGCATTTTAAAAAAAAAATCAAAGAAATCAATATTTGAAATTAAGATCTTTGATTAATAGCGAAATCAGAAACATCAATCAGATAACAAAACCACAAGAAAGAAAACAACACATCGATTTCTAAGTTTAAATTAAATTTACAACAAGAAACCCTAAATCCCCAAATTCCATAACCTAAGAACTTATAAACTTTGTAACAGCCTTCGTTCCTTCAGATACATCATGTTTAGCCAATTCACCAAACAACACCAACCTCACCGTAGACTGGATTTCCCTTGAAGTGATAGTCGGTTTCCTGTTATACCTCGCAAGCTTCGCAGACTCACCAGCCAATTTCTCGAAGATATGTTGATAAATTGTTCATGATTCTCATAGGTTTCCTGGAAATACCAATATCGGGATGAACCTGGTTCAAGATCTTGAAGATGTGGATCTTGTAGGTCTCGACACTTTTCTTGGATCGTTTCTTCTTTTTATCAGCTATGGCGCCAGCTTCTTTTGGTAACTTCTTTCTGGCCTTTGGTTTCTTCTCAGCTGCTACGGTGGCCAAGGGATATTTCTCGGCGACCTTCTTCTCAGTCGGCTTCTTTTCTGGTTGGGGTGCTATTGTTGATTTTGATTAGGAAATGAGTTCTCTATATAAAGAGATTAATTGAAAAAGAGAAATAATTTTTTGATTTTGATTGGTGAGATGTGAGCTGCAACTTGAATTTGATAAAAAAAGAAAAAGAAAAGGAAAGGGAAAAGGGAAAAGAGAAAAGAGAGAAGAGATAGTCGGTTGAAAAAAGGTTTATATATTAAGGGTATTTTAGTAAAATTTGGGGTCTCATTATAGCTAAAGAAGGTCTCATTATAACGGGGTCTCATTATAACCAAAACGGTTCTCGGTTTAGCGTTACCAAAAATATTAGATTCAATTCAGACGAAGAACAACTAACCACAGTAAATTTCAACAAAATATTGTTGATTACTCAATATTATACCCAAGATTGGTCAAATACCGGTTAATTAGTTAAGAAATATACTAACTACATGTTCAAAGGTGTAGACGGGATCCATATTAATAAAATTCTTGTCAACTTGTGTGGTTTACCTTCTGGTCTTGGTTTGTAGGCTATATATCTTGCGCGCTCATTGCACTCTGAGTACCGGCTGCGGGTTCCTTCTGGAAAAAAACTAAAAAAAACGCCACACTGTTATATATAAATAGAGTTGCATTTCATTTCGGGGTAATTAATATTTTATTTTAAAAACTTATTATTATTCCATGTCTTTAATAATATCTTTATGATTTAGGTATTTATTAATGTGACTTGTGTATTGGACCTAATCGTAAAGAGATCTACATTTTCAATGATATTGCATGTATCAGACGATATTTATAAAAAAAATTATTCACCAATAAATTAAAAACCGACTAAAATCAACTAAAATTTGTGAAAAATCTTGGCATACACAAAGATTCTGTAAACACAACTACCTCTCAACAGCGGTTAAAAAATCGTTTGTAAAGGATAATCTTTTAAAAAATATACAATGTTTTAAAATTCGTATATAGATAACAAAGTTAATTTTTTATGAGAATGAAGAGAAAAGTACCCATAAATACCTACTCTAATATCTAATACCAAAGTGGTACTCACTTTTAGTCTAGTTTCATAAAATACCTAGAATAATAATTTGGACAAAAATACCTTATATGGTATAAAAGGGGCCAATTTGGTTAGAAACCACTTTTTTATCTCATAAGCCTGACTTTTGGGTTACCATTCTCTCCAATTTCACTTTTCTAATTTTTTAGAGAGAGAAACACGAAACCCAAGAGTGAACTTAAAACTCACCTTCAATACAACTGTGAACTAACCTTTCCGGCGACAATAACACTCTTCGACTCCGATCGGCGGTGAGAAGACAACGTTGTCGGCATCATCTACATTTCGATATACTTTCTGACGCCTTTTTTGCTCCTACAGGTTATTTTTCTTCTCCGGTGATGTGTTTTTGGCCGGATGACACACTGTAACGTCGATAAGTACTGTTGGAGTGTGTTTTTTGTTTCGAAAAGTCATAGCAGACAGCAGTCATGTGTGTTGTTCATGTTTTGTCGATTTCGAAAGTTGTACATAGTTCAGTTTTATATATATGTATGATTTGGTTGTTTTTTTTTAAATTTTTGTGTTTGAGGTTGAATTAGTTAAGGGTTGAAGATGTTTGTGTGAGAATTGTTATTCGTCGGAAGATGTTATGTTAGTGTAGGTGTTGATATTGGAACAGGCCGACAGAGCAGAAGGTGGTTCATTGTTTGTTTTACATGAATCACATCCTTTCAATATATTGTTGGCCGCATCTAGCAATGTCTGCAATTCTTGATGTATTGGCACAATATGTCTAGCAATGTATGTAATGTTGTTCATGTCTAGCAATTTCTGTAATATGTCTAGCAATGTATAGCAATGTCTGCAAGGTGTCTAGCAATGTGTGTAAGTTAGTTTATGTTTTTGTTTAATTAGTGAAACGCAACGAGTGTTTGCTTGGTAATGTCTAGCAAACTGGTTTGAAAAAAGACCACTACATTCGCAATGTGGTAAGTTTTTTCTGATTTGTTAGGGTGATTGCGATATAGGTTATGAAATTTTAAATTTGTATGTGATACATAACTAACAGTTGTGATTTATGCCAGCCAACATAGTTTGAATGTATGATACTGTAATTGTGTCTAGAAAATTCACATAAGACGCATCTAGCAATTTAAATGTATGATACTGCAAGTGTATCTAGCAATGTATTTTTTAGTGTATCTAGCAATTTAATATCAATGTATCTAGAAATGTGATATTTCCATGTATCCAACAATTATAATAGTAAGATACCCAACAATGGTATGTTAGTATTTGTAGCAATGTTATATTAGTGTGTCTAGAAATTTCTCCTGAGTGTATCTAGCTATGTCTCATGATTGTATCTAGCAATTCCATAAAACGTATCCAGCAATGTTATAGTAACCTAAATTGTAATGTTTATGGGGTGCCTGTTTTTACAGTTGGCATATTGCGTCAAGAAAAAATGCATACCTGATGTGCAGGGTGGATACAAAATCAAGACAATGAGATATATCCCACAACAGCCAGACAAAAGCCTTGACTACAAGATTTTTATTTGTGAGTACGTGAAAGACGTCATTTAAAAAGGATACGTTCCTCTAAAATATGGAGAGGATATGCCCGCTAAAAAGAGAGCTGAAATATTTAAGCATTTCCATAATGATTCAAACACAAACCGATGATGGTAGTTTCATTTGATTTTGAAATCATTTTTTGGGATAATTGTTTAATCGTGTAATTCATTTTAAATTGGATGTTGTTTGTAAGGATCTTGTTTAGACGTTAGTGTTAGGCGAAATGTTTTTATGTCATAGCTAACAATAGTAGAACCTGTAGTACCAATCACAACGGATCGGCTTGTGGAATTGATAACTGTTTAATATCTAGCAATGTCATTTGTATAGTATTACTAAACATTAGCGATGAAAAATGCAAAGAAAACCAGTTATACAGTCACGTACAATTGGCAATCGCAATGTAATTTCACCTTGATGTAACTAGCAATACCTCATAATATAGCAATATATTATTATTGTCATATTACAAACATCTAGCAATGTCATATTACGTGTATCTAGCAATGTATTATTAATTTATCTAGCAAGATCCTGCCATTACTAGTGTATCGAACAATTTAACAAATATTACGTATCTAGCAACGTCGTAATTGAATATCTAGCAAAATCATAATAAAGTATCTAGCAATGTCATGTTATTGTATATATCAATGTCATATAATACGTATATATCAATGTCATATAAATGTAAATCGCAATGACATTTTTTTAGACCAGTGTGTATAAATTGCATGGTTCAATTGCATTAGATACAACCTATCTAGCATACTCAATGTAAGATATCTAGCAATGTCAGTTAAGTGTGTACTATAAATTTATAACATGTATCTAGCAATGTCATAAACGTCTATCTAGCAATGTCATAGTATGCGTATCTAGCAATTACACATCCATGTATCAAGCAAGAAGGAATATGTTATGGAACAAATAAACATAAATCACATGGTTCAATTGCAGCAACCCCGTAAATACAAGCTAAATGCAACAAACTAATCAACATAAATCGCATGGTTCAATTGCAGCAACCTCGTAAATACAAGCTAAACGCAACGAACTAATCAACATAAATCGCATGGTTCAAGTTGAGTATATACAACCTATCTAGCATACTCAATGTAACATATCTAGCAATGTCAGTTAAGTGTATACTACAAATTTATTACATGTATCTACAAATGTCATAAACGTCTATCTAGCAATGTCATAATTAAACACCAAAATCGCATCCTCTTCACGGAAATTGCATCTTGTCCCCTAAATCACCATAAGATTGGGTTAGTTTGTGGTACTGGAATCTAGAAAGAAGGAATAGTGTTAAAGAGCAAATAGGTCTATCAATTCTTAAACCAATAATGGCAATGTTTTATGTATACAATCGCAATCTAACAATTAAGTAACCATGTTAATACAAGATAAAACGCAAGGAACTGATTAACATAAATCGCATGGTTCGATTGCAGTAGATACAATTTGTATAGCATACTCAATGTAAGATATCTAACAATGTGAGTTAAGTGTGTACTACAATTTCATAACATGCATCTAGCAATGTCATAAACGTCTATCTAGCAATGCTATAATCAGCGTATCTAGCAATTAAACATCCATGTATCTAGCAATTACACATCCATGTGTTAGGGAACAAATAAACATAAATCGCATGGTTCAATTGCAGCAACCCCGTAAATACAAGCTAAAACGCAATGAACTAATCAACATCAATCGCATGGTTCAATTACAGTGGATACAACATATCTAGTATACTCAATTTAACATATCTAGCAATGTCAGTTAAGTGTGTACTACAATTTTATTACATGTATCTAGCAATGTCATAAACATTTATCTAGCAGTGTCATAATTAAACACATAAATCGTATCCTCTTCACATAAAATTGCATCATGTTCCCTAAATCACCATAAATTGTAAAAACTTAACGAATTCGTTACAGAGAAAGGAAAAAGCAAAAAACATGACCTCAAATCTGACCTAAACAACTTATAAACAAGAAAATACCATAACATATATGATTTCGTACCAATGGAATTAAGGTAGTTCTGGTTCTACAAGAATGAAAATACCTCACCTTGGAATGGTTTCACGGTGGTTGATGTTAACAAGAAAATAAGTTGTTTGACGTCTCACGGTGCTTAAAGATTCACCGGAATTGAAGGACTGGCTAGTTAATCGAAGTTGTTCGTCGGTGAGAACGTAAATCGGTTCTTGGTGACTGTTTGTTGAAAAACAGTAGATTACGGTGGTTAACAGGTACCGGACGATGGTTTAGGGTGGTCGACGGGAGGTTGAAAATGGTTTAGGGTGGTTACTGGAATTTTGCTAGTGGTTGCCGGCGATCGAGTGATCACGGTAACAAATTTTCAAAAATACAGGTGTTTTGGGAGGGTTAATAGAGAGAGTGGAGGCTGGTTCAAAATTCAAAATTCAAAATTTTTGATTGGGTGAAACCCCATTAATTCTTAAAGTAAAGGCTTATATATTAGTTTGAGGGTATTTATGGTATTAAAAGAAATTAGGTCTTGAAAGGAATTGTTTTATTGAGATGGGTATTAAGTGAGCATTAACCATTTTTGGGTACTCGATACTAATATGTTTGGCCAGTACGTACTTAGGGTGTCATTTTCCTTATTTATAAATTAAGAACCAACATAATTAAAAACATTATAGTTATTTGATATTCTTTACGATCCAATATATTTAGAGTTAAGAATAGAGAGAAGCTTGTAAGGTTTTTTAGTGTAAAATATTATCTGTATTTCAGTATAATGAATTTGTTACGCTTGTTACATATATTTATACTCATTTACAGTTAGTGGAAGGTTTGTTTTGTGTGTAACAACCTTCACAGTTATTCAATAACGTGTATTGTACATAAATATTCTTTACATGAAATATGCTCTGCAATAAGGTGTTTGTTGGGCATAAGTGATGTTGGGTCCATAGACTCATTGTTGGGCTTAATTGGTTAAAAACTCTCGACATGGTCCAAGACAGAGATCGAGAATATAAAACCTCACTAACTCAGATAACACCAATGACCAGCCCCTTCACACATTGTCCTAAATTGAAAAACACTAGATCTACTAGCCTTCCACCACATGACCTTCTTCTTCACCGTAGACAAGGTTTTTGTATACAAAAAAGTCCCAAGTTTCTTCACTTTCCCCCTCAAACAAAGGGGAGGGATAGCGAGTCCGATTGTTTTGCGTAGAAACTGAAAACGAGCATGAAAGAGGTTTGGTAAGAAAATCAACTATTTAGTTGAGTGAAAGAACATACACTATATCCAACGAACCTTGCATAACTTGATCCCGTAAAAAATGAATACCCAGCTCAACATGTTTAGTCGGAGCATGAAACACTAGATTAGAGGCCAGTGAACTAGCCTCACGGTTATCGCACAACATAACTTGAGAACGGTAAAGAGGAAACCCAAGTTCTCGAAGCATTGAGCGCTATTGATGTAGCAAAGACTGCGGACAAACTGGTTTCTCGTTCAGGTATCCGAATTGGTTAAATAGGTATTCAAATCGAATTTTTCGATGAGCCCGCCAGTTGTTCAAAAACTTGACTTTGTCACAAAGTTTGATTCCAAAATTCGACTTGTAAAGCCTTTGAAAACCAGTTTTAATATTTTAGCGTTATATATTTAATTTATTTTAAAACATATATGTAATTTTCTTATTTGAAATTAAGGTTTTGAGTAGTGCTATATAAAACATAATATACCTTATTTTGTTGTCAGACGTGATTAATAGAATTTTGAGATTATTTCTTCGAGTCTCCCTTATTCTCTAACCTAGGGTTAGGGTTTTATCGTTGTTTGTTTCTTCTATTTCCGCTTCGCTACCATATTGGTATCAGAGACGAGCCATTCCTACTACGCAGATACAAGAATTATGTTACGAATACCTCTTGATTTGAGGAGTAGAATAGAGAACAACATCTTTCAGTCTACATGCACAATTGGAGGAAGAATTTGAAAGTTTGTAATTGATTAAGATAGCTATGAGAATCTGATTTCATAGGAGGCTGTTCAAAAACTAGTATTGAAGATTGAAGCTCTTCTATACCGGTACATACTGTTAGGACTGATAGAGTACATTGAGGTAACATTTTCTAAACGCTATCAATTTGTATTTTTTGTTGGTAATTACAAAGATACAACATGGTGTGACATAGTACCTATGGACGTTTTCCATCTAGTTTTAGGACGTCCATGGAAATTTAAGAGAAATTCTACTTATAATAGTAGAATGAATCGATACAGTTTTGCTAAAGATGGTTGCAAGTTTATATTGGTTCCATCTAGAGTAGTTTCTCCAAAACCATCACCAGTTAAGGAGTTTCATGCTCATACTGCACCAGTTACCGATCTTAGCTGTGATTCTAAAACTGTGTCTGATCTCGTTTTTCACAAACCGATCTATGACAAGTATGATGATGAGGTCGAGGAGAAGAGCATTGATGTAGTAGAATTGGTAATGCAAAAAAAGTTCGAGATTTTGAAACTAAGTTTTTCATCAACTGTTGATGGAGAAAAAGAAAGAACTAGTAACGAGAAATAAATCAACACAGAGAATGATAAAATTGATTCGAATAAAGGTAATTTACAGCCAATAGAGGTTTCGTTGAAGAAGGGTTGCATCGCTCTAGAGGTTATGTTGAAGAAGATTGTGAAGCAGTATCTTTTATCGTGCATATGTATCTTCCATGTATTTTATATTATCCTAAAATCAAACCTTTGATTCAATTTTATGTGGATACATGTTGTCATGTTGGAAAAATAGAAGATAATATTTTTGTTTTTGAGATTATGGATAGATTGATAGAAGAAAAGAATAGTGTTTTAATGGATAAAAGATTAGGTTTTGTAATAGAAACTAGAGGAGTTTTTGGTGATGGTTGGGGAAATAAAAAAAGAATAAGAAGTTAAAAGTAGAAGATTGCAATGTTCTGAATCTGCTGGTAGAAATATACTCTGAAGAACTTGAGAAGCCATCTACTATTCAACAAAGACGAATTGTTTCTTTCTGCAAGGGTTTTGATGTGATACAACAAGCACAATCTAGAACTGGAAAGACAACAACTTTTTACACGTGCAAGGGTGTTGTTGTGTTTAGTAAATGGGTTAGTAAAGTTGACATAGAACAAGTCGGTGGAATATATCTTATTATTGTTGATCACAGTAATGCCAAGGACATGGAAAAGATGGACAAAGATGGGAAACCACTTCTTGACAAGAGCTGTAGCATTCAGATTCTCACCTCTCACACCTTTATGCTGGTACGAGTTGCAATCAACGGTGAACATGCCAATGTTTTTGCAGTTCTTTTAATGTTTCAATGTTTTGAATTCAAGGTCGAATTCTTCTCAACCGAGGAAGGATAATGTAGCGAAGACTATGGACAGACTGGTTTCTCGCTTAGGTATCCGAATTGGGTCAAACAGGTACTCAAACCGAAGATTTCAATGAGCCCGTCAGATTTCAAAAATGTGACTTTGTCACAAAGTTTGATACCCAAATTCGACATGTAAAGCCTTTGGAAAATAGTTTTAATATTTTAGCATTAAATTTATTTATTTATTTTAAAACATTTATGTAATTTCCTTATTTGATATTAGGGTTTTGGGTAGTGCTATATAAATCATCATATGCCCTATTTTGCGGTCAAACTTTGATTAATATAATTTTTAGATTATTTATTTGAGTCTCTCTTATTCTCTAACTTAGGTTTAGGGTTTTATCGTTGTTTATTTCTTCTATTTCCGCTTCGCTACCATATACCAAACTGATGCAACAGAAATTAGAAAACAAGCAACGATAGATGAAACTCTAATCCAAGGGTAACATGATGAAACCTTAATCTAAGGGTAACAAAGATTCAAATTTCAAAGGAAAAAAATATATTATTCCAAAAATTTATTTAAAATTTAGTGTATATAAGGCTTTATATAAGAGTTGCTCAAAATCCTAAATTAGAATACAATAAAATCAAATCAAATCGAATCTTAATACAATTATATATGATTTAAATAATATAAAATATTTGAATAAAATAAAATAAAATGAAAAAAGGTTTTTGTTTGGACTTTCTAGACTACATCAACCACCATATCAGTTATGAGGACAGATTTACTAGGGATCAGTACTCGGAATGAGTAATGGAACGTGAAATGACACTCTGCTTTTTGGAGGCCAAAGACATAATACCCTCCTACTGATCGACGATCATCCAGTGAAGTAGTCCAGTCAGCATCATCAAACCCAGTAAGTTGAAGATCATCACTTGTTTGATATAAAGTCACAACGAAGAAGACCCAGATAAGTATCGTAGAATCCGCTTCATGTATTATAAATGTATGTGCATTGGAAATTACTACAATTGACCCATTTTGTTCACTGCAAAAGCAATGTCCGCACGAGTATGGAGTAGATGTTGTAAAAAAACTAATACACTTTGGGATTTTTTTAAGGCATATGAGACTTTCACTATTAGGTTGAGAGATTTAAGGACCTACACGCATCGAAGTAGAGAAAGGATTAGGCGTAAAGATCCATTCTCTATCAAGTAATTTATTAATGTAATTTTTATAGAGTCAATTACATACCCGTTTCACCCTTGTAAACCTCAATACCTTGGTATAGTCTGAGACAACCCATGTCTTTCAGAGAAAATTTAGAGTTGAGTCTCCGAATAAAATTGTTCAAGTATGAAGGTGCATTTCCAGTAACTATAACATCATCAACCTAAACTAATAGGACAATATAGAACTATTTAGTCGTAAGGAAGAACATAAAGAAATTTGGTCTTGATTTTTGAGAACTCTATAGAAATAGTGTGTCATTTAGCTTTGAATACCAGGCACGAGGAGCATACAGTTCCCACATAGTTCCCAAAGAAGCATATAGTTCTCACATACTTCCCAAAAGAAGCAGAGAGTTCCCAAATAGTTCCCAACTATTAAATGACGCTAGTGGAGTAATGAGAATTAATACTAGAAGTTTGAAATTCCCCAATCACTACATGATGTTAGTGGAGTAGTGTGAATCATATTTTTCTATAAGTATTGAACTTGTTTGTTCTATTTTATTTAAGTAATAAAATCAAACTATCTGTCTGTTCAAATTGTTTCAGTATATGTTTGTTCAGTTATTTCAGCTCCTGTCTGTTCAAATTTGTTTCAAGTAGAGTAGGTAAGATGTGAATATTGGCGGAAGTAATTAAATAGAATAACAACAAGGTTAGACAATAAATGAAGGATTACTAATGTACAATGTGTATTTAAGCATGAGTTAAGTTTGGTAGACATTAATTCCAATGTTAGAAAATACGGATATGAAACAAAAACTTACAGAAGTACATCAAAAGTAAGTTCATATGAGAGTCATCGGAAAGTAATCGTAATATAGGATGAAGCTTAAGAAACGTAGAACTACGCTTTCAAAATAAGTTATTTAGGCCATTGTATTGTTTTGATCTTTTAGAAACTTCTTATGAAATATAACAAGCTCTTAGAATCAGATTACAAGCAAGTAGAAAATAAGATTGAAGTTTGACGAAGTTTGGAATTTCAATGGAAGAGATGAATTTATAAAGAGACTTAGATAAATTTCAATGTGAGTTACTTTTAATCATATGAATGGGGACTGAAACCTATTGACAGACTTAGATAAATCAATGAATGGTACAATGAAGTTTGGAAATGGCTCAACGATCAATATTTGTTGAAGAGGAACGACAAACTTCCAAACCAAAACCAGAAAAATGGGGAAGTAACTCCATCATCATTAGATACTCAACTGGAGAAGTAGAATCTATGAACCGTGAATCACCGTCCATTTTTTTTTTTCTCAAAGTGTATTAAATGGGGATGATATAAGATCAAATGAGCATCCTAGGAACGAGGATGATGAAACTCGACTAAAAAAAATTCGATCTTTACAAGAGTTATATGATGAAATTAATAAAATTGAGTTAGATTCAGATACGAGCCTTCTGTCTATCAAAGAACCAACGATACAATAAGAAGCCTTCAACAATTAAAATTGGAGGTTGGCAATGATGGAGGAGCTTGAGGCAATTTAGAAAAATGGAACTAGGGATATTAGAAAATTGCTAGCAAAACATAAAAGGATAGGTTTGAAATGGGTTTATAAGTTAAAGAAAAATCGAGACGGTTAAAATATTAAATATAAGTCAAAACTTATTGTGAGAGACTATATTTAAGAACATGGAATTGATTATGAATAGGTTTTTTCTCCAGTTGCTCGATTAGAAACTGTGAGATTGCTTATGGCACTAGTAGCACATGAAGGGTGGCTAGTACACCATATGGACGTGAAATCAGTGTTCTTGAATGAGGATCTAAATAAATTTGTTTATGTTAAAAACCATCGGGTTTTGTTAAAAAATGAAAAGAAGATGAAATTCTGAGATTAAAGAAAACATCATATGGTTTGAAACAAGCTCCAATAACTTGGAAAAAAAACTGGACTTTTTTTACATAATTTGGGTTATGAGAAATATAGTCTCGAACATGACGTTTACAAGAGAAGAATTGGAGGTAATATGCAGTTTCATACAAATTGAGGTTAAATAGATATTACAGATTTGGGGTTATTAAGCTTTTATGTGGAAATTGAGGTTAAATAGAGGTCTGATTATATAACTTTGAGCTAAAAAAGTTATGCAGAGAGGATTTTAGAGAAATCGGTAATGCTAAGTTGTAAACCATGTCGTGTACCAATGGATTCAAGGCTAAATCTAAGCAAAGCTGATGGAAATCCATCAGTGGATAAAAAAAAGTATTGTAGTTTAATTGGGAGCTTGAGGTACTTAGTCCACACTTGACCCGATATGTCATTTGTCATTGGTGTGGCTAGCCGTTTCATGCAAAAACCCTATATGAAACATATGAGTACTGTCAAACAAATTCTTTTATATATAAATGATACACTCAATTTCAGTTTGAAGTATTAAAAGAGAACAATAACATCCGGAGTTGATTGGATATGCTGATAGTGATCTTGTTGGAAACACTGATGATCACAAAAGTACCTGTGGGGCTGTTTTTTTCTGGACAGTGATCCGATTAGATGGACTTCACAAAAACAGAACGTTGTAGCACTATCTTCATGTGAAGCTGAATATGTTGTTGCTTCAGCAAGATCTTGCCAAGCAATGTGGCTCAAGAGGTTGCTGGAAGAGTTATGCGAAATTAAAGTTGAAAAAGTTAGTTTGCGAGTTGATAACAAGTCTGCGATCGCTTTAGCAAAGAACCGAGTCTTTCATGGAAAAATTTAACACATAGATATCAAGATATATTTTATTGCGTGATTGTTTGAAACAAAGAATCCTTGATATTGCGTATGTCAGCACTATAGAACAAATTGCAGATTTGTTTACCAAGCCATTGTCGCGTGACAGATTTGAGTTCTTGAGGTATGCAACTAGTGTGTTCAACTTGAAGCCTCAGTTACGAGATTAAGGGGGAGAATTGTTGGCATATTTATAATTTTGTATCTTAAGAAAAAGAAGACTTATATGCAATGCACGTGACTAGTCTGTATTTATATTTTATTAGTTTCGGTTTTAAATTAGTTGCAGTTTCTTGGCTAAAACTACCTCCGTAAATTCAGCCTCTAAGCCTGAAATTCTCTCTAGATGTTCATTTAATTCTGTTGTTTTCGTTATGTACAATGTTATATATATATATAATTTGAATAGATTGAGAATTTCAAGAAAACTGATTTTCATAAATTCACTTTGTAAAGAATCTTTTATCTTTTTCATGGCACTAAATGCATGAGATATAC
The DNA here is from genome assembly GCA_036936605.1 of Limnanthes douglasii subsp. nivea. Classification (NCBI taxonomy): domain Eukaryota; kingdom Viridiplantae; phylum Streptophyta; class Magnoliopsida; order Brassicales; family Limnanthaceae; genus Limnanthes; species Limnanthes douglasii. The sequence goes on from JAUPFV010000005.1 coordinate 45,515,036, forward strand.
TTAAGAAATGTAAGCTCGAGTAAGATATAATAGATTTAATTTGTTAATTTTGGTTTCCTTCCTTTCGAATATTTGTTTTCTCTCATTTCATTAGGAACCATAAGTGGATCTTAGAGTAGACCATGTGTGTTGAGAATCAACCAATAGTTTTACTTGAATAAATTATAGAATTAAAGGTGTTTCCGGTTATATATTTTAGTGTAATTAGATTGACTAATCGACCAATGTAGTCATAATATATTATCGAACAAGTTATAGAGTCCAGAGTCCGCGCTTGTTAGATTATATTGTGACTCGTGAGCTTGGTCAAAGAACGTAAATTATACTATAGTTGATCGAATGGTGTTGTTATTTTCAAGATTCATTTGAATTTGAATGTTCTTATTATAGCCTGTTTTTTACCGTTTGAAAATAACCCGGTTTCGGATATGCATTGATACAAATGGTTGACAGTTTGCATGCCAATTTAGTAGTTTTGGTCGAATTATATTATACATAGTTCTGTTTTGAAAATCACGGGATATAGATCATTCATTTGTTTAATAAGAATATACTATGATTTTATCCGGTTGAAATGTTTGAGACAACCACCAAAATTAATCTGAAATCTCCAATTTTACGTATCATTTCTAACATTCTCTTTTTTGTTTCTTGTTGAATAAATACAAAATCTTGCTCCGTTTTTTTGCTTATCACGAGTTATATCCCTATTATTCGGTTTGGCACTAGGTTCAGTAGTCTTTTCCTCAAAATGGCAAAGTTGAATTAAAATTTTCTTCAGGATCATTGTGCTATTATCTTTCTTTTGCTTTCAGCGTAGCTGTCATGAACCCTTATTGCAAACAATAACAATCAATACGGAATCTACGTACTCTCAATACCTCTGTTTTCAGCGTGTCGAACGAGAGACTTCTTCTGCAACTTATAGCTTTTCATATCCATGAGAACTTACTTTCAACTCATTACAATTAAATGCTTGGAATAAAAATCTTACTTTTCTGTTGGGATCCTAAATAGAATTAGTGGGACGATAGACCTTAGACAGATGTAATTATGCAAATTAACCCCCGATTGAACTCTGAAGCAGAAGGCTTGCTGACTAACCTTGAAAACTACGCAAAGCTGATGAAAATCCATCTGTGGATACAACAATGCATCGTAATGTCACTGGGAGTTTGAGGTACTTAGTCCATACTCGACCTGATATATCATTTGTCGTTGGCGTCGCTATCCGTTTCATGCAAAAAGCCTCTATAAAACATATGAGTGATGTCAAACAAATTCTTCTATATATAAAGGGTACACTCAATTTCGGTTTGAAGTATGTTTAAAGAGAACAACAACATCCGGAGTTGATTGAATATGCTGACAGTAATCTTGCTCGAGACATTGATGATCGAAAAAGTACCTCTGGTTGTTTTTTTTCTCGACGGTGATCTGATTAGCTGAACTTCACAAAAACAAAAGGTTGTAACACTATCTTCATGTGAAGCTGGATATGTTGTTGCTTCAACAGGAGCTTGCCAAGCAATGTGGCTCAAGAGGTTGTTGTAAGAGTTATGCGAAATTAAAGTTGAAAAAGTTAGTTTGCGAATTGATAACAAGTCTACGATTGCTTTAGCAAAAAACCTAATCTTTCATGGAAAAATTAAACACACAGATATCAGGATTCATTTTTTGTGTGTTTGTCTGAAACAAGGAATCTTTGATATTGTGTCTGTCAACACTATAGAAAAAATTGCATATTTGTATACCAAGCCATTTCCGCGTGACAAATTTGAGTTCTTGAGGGATGCAACTAGTGTGTTCAACTTAACATTTAAGTTACGAGATTAAAGGGGAGAAATGTTGGCATAATTATAACATTTTATCTTACAAAGAAGAAAACTTATATGCAATACACATAACTAGTCTGCATTTATATTTTATTAGTTTCGGTTTTAAATTAGTTGGAGTTTCTTGGCTAAAACTACCTCAGTAAATTCAGCAACTAAGCCCAAAATATTCTATAGATGTTGGTTTTATTTTGTTGTCTCGGTTATGTATAATTATATATATATATATATATATATATATATATATATATATATATATATATATATATATATGATCAAGTTGAATAGATTGAGAATTTCAGGAAAACCAATTCTCATAAATTCACTTTTTACAGAATCTTCCATCCTTGTCATGACACTTAATGCATAAGATACACTTAAGAAAGGTGAGCCCGAGTTAGATATAATAGATTTAATTTGTTAGTTTTGGTTTCCTTCCTAATGTATATTTGTTTTATCCTCTTTTATTAGGAACCATAAGTGGATCTTAGAGTTCACTATGTGTGTTTAGAATTAAACACTATATCTACTTGAATAAATTATAGAATTGATAGTATTTTCGTCATATATTTTAGTGTAATTAGATTGACTAGTCGATCAATGCAGTCGTGATATATTATTGAGCAAGTTGGAGAGTCCAGAATGCGCGCTTGTTCAAGAAACTATAGTTGATCGAATGGTGTTGCTATTTTCAAAATTCATTTGATTTTGAATTTTTTTTATTATAGCATGTTCTTTACCATTTGAAAATAAGCCGGTTTTGGACCTGCATGGATGTAAGTGGATGACAGTTTGCATGTCAGTTTAGTAGTTTTGGTCGAATTATATTATACATGGTTATGTTTTGAAAATCACAGTATAGAGATCATTCACTCGTTCCACAAAAATATACCGTGATTTTATCTTATTGAAATTTTTGAGACAAGCACCAAAATATTTTTAATCTGAAATTGATTAGAAGACTTGACAAAATACCCAACATTCATATATTAGTTCTAGCATTCTCTTCTTTTGTTTCTTGCTGAATAAGTACAAAATCTTGTTCCATGTTTAGGCTTATCACAATGTTAAAAAAATAATTCTTCAGGATCATTGTGCTATTATCTTTCTTTTGCTTTCAACGTAGGTGTCATGAACCCTTATTGCAAACAATAACAATTAATGCGGAATCTACGTACTCTCAATACTTCTGTTTTGAGCGTGACGAACGAGAGACTTCTTCTGCACGTTATAGATTTCTATATCCATGAGAGTTTAGTTTCAACTCACAACAATCAAATGCTGGGAATAATTTTTTTACTTTTCTGTTGGGATCCTAAACAGGATTAGGGGGAAGATAGACCTTAGACACATGTTCCTGCGCAGATTAACTCCCGATTGAACCCTGAACCAGAAGGCTTGCCGACTAAACTTGTATTTCAAGATTAACTTTCATTGTTATTGTTGCCAAAGAACTCATACCACCTATATGTAACAACTACGGTAAAAAATTAACAAAAAATAACAAATTCCTCCATTACTAATATTATTATTAAAACCTCTAGACCATATTCATTGTATCATCATGATCCTGTCGTCAAAACATTATTATGTCAGCATTTAAATAGAACTATTTAATAGGATATATCCTAGTTAATATGATAATATTTTGACAAAGATTTAGGATGATTTATGGCAGCCGGAGTTAAGTGGTAAGGTGTATCAACGTTTTAGCATTCAATCGCTTTTTAAATTTTTTAAAATTACTCTAACTGAGTCACAACCAAACGTTTTGGTCGTGAATATTGTCAAGTCGGTGTTGTATATGTATTGATTGGATTTTTTATATGCGTAAACCAATTTTATACGTGTTGTCTCCGTGTCTTATACGCGTAAACCAGTCTTATCTGCATTGTCTCCGTATCATATACGCGTAAACCAGTCTTATCCGCATTGTCTCCGTGTCATATACGCGTAAACATTATAACATAATACCTATAAATTCTCACATACATTTTCTTGCAAAATCACATTCTTTCGAATCATTTTATAATATTTTGTACCTTTCAACTCTTTTCAGCCGCAGGTCTTTTTTTATAGGTATTTTTTGTCTCAAAATCTACTGTATCGTTTTGTTAGACTGATATAAGATAAGTGTATGGTAGAATTTGTCCTTTTTCTTATCAGCAAACCAAGTGTAGAAACTGAAAGCGCATCTGAAGATGAAAGAAAGATAAGTGATCGAAAATCGAAACAAACTTTTATATTTACTTGTTGTAATATGATAACTTATTTTGTATATTTAGAATCAGATTTCTTTTTGAATTTAACATAATTACTAGAGCTTAATAACAATCAAAACCTCTTGCCCGGGTCATAGCCCAGTCTTGAGTTGCATCTAAGTCTTATACAGATTGTTTCAATGTTCTATAGGCCTAAACCACTCTTATGCATGTTGTCTCCATGCCTTACACATAAATTTTTAAAAATCATTTATTCATATACATAAATAGGATAAAGTTATTATATTTGTCGCATATTTTAGCATCATTTTCATCAACCTCATTATGTTATAATGAACTTCCCTATAATCACTCTATCCAGGGTTAAGAGATGGATCAGATCCCAATTCTTTAGGGTCAGTCTCACCAAAACATCCACGATTAAGTCAAATATTAAGTCTCCCATTTGTTTTATTACATTGTATGCAATCTTGATTTTTTGGATGATTTCCCTCTTTAAGCATTGTCTTGTCCTGGGTTGGTGATGATAGTTGATGAAATTTGAGCTTCAGATACTTTTTGCACGTTATTTAGTATGATATTGCTGATGAGGAGGCTTAGAACTCATAGGTGAAGTGAATCCTTCTATGATTCCTAGGCCTCTTCATTAGTAAAATCATATAATAATATGGAAAAATTGTTTAAATCTCAAAAAGCATTAACTATGGTTTCTAACATACAAAAACTCGATCCTGGTAGGGAAATCATAAGACCGAAGAGAATTATAAATTAGGGACACTGTCTTTCTCTTAAACCTGGATATATGATGTGGAACGTGTAGATAATAAGACCGAAGAGAATGATGCTAAAGATTGGATATTCAATCTCTCTCTTAACCTAGATATCTTGGTAATGATATGGAATCTCAAGATAATGAGATCAAAGAAACTGATGCATACATAGGAATTTCCACGCCATTCTCTACTTCGCTCTCGCAATATCTCGTTTACTTTGAAGATTGAATTATTTGTCTTTCAAAGGACTATCGGCGCGCTCACGGTATGCATACATAGGAATTTTCCAGAGGGGCAGCTAAAAACTACAGTTCCTTTTTCGCATAACCCAAAAGACTACACATTGTCTCCAAATACCTGAGCGGCACTGTGGAAGATGCCACCGACATCGGTATCTCTTTCTCTCTCTAGATAAGAGATATTCACATTGAAACCCTAACTACCTCAACCCAGACTTCAGGGGTAAGTAGTTGAATCGAGCATTCATGCTTTCCAATTTCAGGCTTTCTAGCAGAATGATTTGTATAAAATTTGTCAGGGATTTTTACCTGCATAGGAAGTAATTGATACAACGAAAAATAGTTTATTGTATGAATCTTAGAGTTTATTAGATAGAAGGATATGTAGAGTAGAAAAATTGCCGAGTTTAGTAAACTTCTTGGGATCTTGAAATTTGGAATTTGGTTTCATTTGGTTCAAATCCAACTTGCAGACTATCTAGCCGAGGGATTGCTATGAATTGATTCGGAATTTTGGTTGACACTAAGATGGTCTTTAAGTTTGCATTTATGAGCTCATTTCGCTAGTAGTCTGTTGCTGAGTTTTGCTCCCGAAAAATGTGTGCAACTGTCATGCTTGGAATGATTAATTTGATACAACATTCTAATAAATGAGAAAGAAACCATAGAGGATTTAGATTCACTAACATAGCTATTAGTATGATAGAATCATATTCTATATCTAGATGAAGAATTTTTATGTTTGAATAGAGGATTAAACGATCTAAAAGAGCACGACATTCATCAATAATAATATGTGTCTGTTTTCCATAGAGCCTACTAATAGCTGCTATGATATCACCTTTCTGATTTCTGACAATTGCACTGCCACTTGCTTCCCCAGTAATAGAACAGGAGCCATCTATATTTAGCTTTAGTCTTGTGTCAGCAGGAGGATTCTAGTCTTTCCAAAAGCAGAATCACAGTCCTTTGACCAGTGGTCTCTTTTGAAAAGATTTGTAGAATCAAGCTGAAGAAGCATGTTTTTTATTTGATGAATAATAGTGGAAGCAGTGATACCTTTGTCCTGGTATTTAGCTTCGTTTCTGTGAGACCAACATATGATAGCAGGGAGAATTGTTCTAATATGTATTTTATTAGGAGAAGACCAGAACCACATCCTTATGATATGAACAGAACAGAACTACTGGGAGAATAAACCTTAGACACATGTTCCTCAGCAAGGACTAACCATCGATTTTACTATGAAGCAACAGGCTCGCAAACTAACCCTTGTATCTCAAGATTAACTGCCATTGTTACTATTGTCAAATAACTCATACCACTTATATGTAACAGTGGCGATCGAGAATTAACAACGAATAACAAACACCTCGTCAAAACTGTAAGAATATCTTACTTACAGTCATCATACCGGAGTTAAGTGGTAAGGTGTACGAACGTTTTTGTAAAGTGAACTGCATTTGGTGCTATATTTAGCATACAATCGCTTTTTAAATTTATTAAAATTACTCTAACCTATTAACAACCTAACGTTTTGGTCCCGGATATTGTCAAGTCAGTGTTGTATATGTATTGTTTCGCTTTCTTTTACGCGTAAACCAGTTTTATCCGTGTAAACCAGTTTTATCCGCGTGCTGTCCGTGTTATATATGCGTAAACCAGTCTTATCCGGTTGGTGTCCGTGTTTTATACGCGTAAACCAGTCTTACCCGCGTTGTCTCCGTGTCTTATACGCGTAAACCAGTCTTACCCGCGTTGTCTCCGTGTCTTATACGCGTAAACCAGTCTTATCCATAGTCTTATACGCGTATATAATACCTATAAATTTCCACATACATTTTCTTGCAGAATCACATTCTTTCAAATCATTTTACAATATTTTGTACCTTTCTACTCTTTTCAGCCGCAAGTCTTTTATTTTATAGTTTTATTTTTTGTGTCAAAGTCTACTGGATCTTCTTGGTAGACTGATATAAGATAAGTGTATGATAGAATTTGTCCTTTTTCTTATCAGGGATCGAAGTGCTCCAAAACTGAAACGGCATCTGAAGATGAAAGAAAGATGAGTGATCGCATATCAAGGTAAATCCATACAAACGTTTATATTTACTTGCTGTATTAGGATAACTTATTTATGGTTGGAATCAAATACTTATTATATCAACAGTATAAGGGTTAATACTTTGAATATTTAGCATCAGATTTTCTTTTTTAATCAAAACTAGAACCTAATAACAATCAAAAACTCTTGCTCGGAACATAGCCCAGTCTGAGTTGTATCCGAGTCTTGTACGGATTGCTTCGTGTTCTATATGCCTAAACCAGTCTTAAACATGTTGTCTCCATGCCTTACGCATAAATTTTAAATATCATCTAATCATACACATAAAATTAATAAGCATGACCATTATGTAAGACAAGTATCCCTCTAAAACAATAAGATCGTACTTTAATTCAATTATATTCAAATAGATAGCATGAATTTGTTATATTTGTCATATATTTTAGCATCATTTTCTTCCACCTTAGCATCATTTTCTTCAACCTCATCATCTTATAATGATCTTCCCTATAATCACCCTAGCCAAGGTTATGCGAGGGATCAGATCTCCAATCTTTAGTGTCATTTCCTTAATGATGTTAAAGATTAGGCACTGGATGTCTCTTTTAACCTGAATATGTTGGTGATGATAAGGATGGTCAAGATTCAAGATAATGAGATTAAAGAAAATGATCCTAAAGATTGAGGAGATTAAGTCACCTAAATTATCCAACATTTAGGATTTATATTGATTTTTGTTGTTTGTTTTTCGTTATTAATAAATATGTTGTATTTATCTCAGCTGACCCTTAAGGCTTAAGGTTAATACTTATAGGAATTGATATTTTAATAAACATGTAAAAATCGTTTTTATCTCTGCAGACGCTTTCTGAAAATTATATGTGGTGATGAGTGCTTGGCGAAGACATGTAAAAACATGAGTGCAACAATCCTTTCTGAAATCTAAGGGTCATTTCCGCTGAAAATAAGAAAAATATTATTACCAATGACCGAACAGACAGACCGATCATATCCGCCGAAAATAAAAAGAATATTATTACCGATGACCGAAGAGACAGACTGATCGTTTGCGACACCGAAGGGTAGTGCACTATTGAAAAAAAAATTTACAAAAACTTAGAAAGCTCTATAGGAAACTAGTTCTGAATTGATATTTAGTTTCAGCCGTTGATCTAAGAATCGTTCAATCAAAATGTGTTTCACGAGACAAATGATATAATAAGCGCCAACCCCTATTTTATGTGTTGGTTGGTCTAATTAAATAAAAGAATCCGATTATAAGCACTCTTGTGAGCTAGAGTGAGGTTTATTTGTTGGTATATGGTTGGACAACTGGTCCAAGAGAGTTGTGTTTTTAATAAGACATGCTTTAAGGGAATCTAGTTTATAGAGTCAAATGAATAAAAAATACTCTTCAGAGGAACCCAAAGATCATCATTCATGTTATGACATGGTAATTAACCAAAACTCTATTTTAACCTCCTTGGTATTGAACGCGAATTTTTTTTTAATTGTTAAGAAAAAATATTAGACAAAGCTATATCTAGATTCTATGTGGTTATAATGAGACCTTAAATCAAACTTTTTATTCTATTTTTTGTAAAATGATCATTTTACACATCATATAAAACCAAGTTTTCGACCAAAAATCTAAACAATTTTCTTCCTCTTCTTCAACCAAACTTCGCTCTAAAACTAATCTAATACCCAAAGAATGAATTACATTAAAATCTAATCATTTTTTACTTCTTCTTTAACAAAATTTATCTCTACTTTTTAATTATATTTTAATATCGCCTTGTAGAACTTTCCAACTTTTCATTAGCGTAAAAAGAATGAATCACACTAGTCGAAGAGCCAATTTTTTTTGTAGACCCGGTAATTTGTATAATTTTCTATTAAGAAATAAACTAGTAATTGTGAAAATATTTCTTATCGAGATGGTAATTACAATCTTGTTCGAAACCCGATCATCATGCTGACAAGATAAGACGCGAGATGCATTTAAAAAAAAATCAAAGAAATAAATATTTGAAATTAAGATCTTTGATTAATAGCGAAATCAGAAACATCAATCAGATAACAAAACCACAAGAAAGAAAACAACACATCGATTTCTAAGTTTAAATTAAATTTACAACAAGAAACCCTAAATCCCCAAATTCCATAACCTAAGAACTTGTAAACTTTGTAACAGCCTTCGTTCCTTCAGATACAACATGTTTAGCCAATTCACCAAACAACACCAACCTCACCGCAGTCTGGATTTCCCTTGAAGTGATAGTCGGTTTCCTGTTGTACCTCGCAAGCTTCGCAGACTCACCAGCCAATTTCTCGAAGATATGTTGATAAATTGTTCATGATTCTCATAGCTTTCCTGGAAATATCAATATCGGGATGAACCTGCTTCAAGATCTTGAAGATGTGGATCTTGTAGGTCTCGACGCTTTTCTTGGATCGTTTCTTCTTTTTATCAGCTATGGCGCCAGCTTCTTTTGGTAACTTCTTTCTGGCCTTTGGTTTCTTCTCAGCTGCTACGGCGGCCAAGGGATATTTCTCGGCGACCTTCTTCTCAGTCGGCTGGGGTGCTATTTTTGATTTTGATTAGGAAATGAGTTCTCTAGAGAAAGAGATTAATTGAAAAAGAGAAATAATTTTCTGATTTTGATTGGTGAGATGCGAGCTGCAACTTGAATTTGATAACTAAGAAAAACAAAAGGAAAGGGAAAAGGGAAAAGAGAAAAGAGAGAAGAGAAGAGAGATAGTCGGTTGAAAAAAGGTTTATATATTAAGGGTATTTTAGTAAAATTTGGGGTCTCATTATAGCTAAAGAAGATCTCATTATTGATGAGTCCGAATTCGAAGAGCTCCCCGGAAGGGTAGTCCAAAGTAAATCACCCCGTAAAACCGGACAGACTCCATGACTACAATTCGAACAGCACTGGTTGAACCGGACAGATGATTTTGAACATTTTGAACACTGCAAATATAAGTCAGTTCGAACTATGACTAAAGTACTAAAATACCTAAACACTATCTGACTAAGCTGTCTATTCACCTACTTAAAACTTGTGGGTCTTTAAACATGACCCGGGTCCATTAAACTTGACCCGAAAGCCCATAAGGGCCCAAATCTTACACTATAAATACCCAACCACCAGCATTAACTAGGGGTAAGAAAAATTAACTGCTGCCAGGCTGCTCAATTCTCTCACCACCCTTAAAACACCCTTGAAACACCCTGAAATATCTTGAAACACCATTAAACACCACCACACCACCGTGAAACACCCTTACGCCGCCTTAAAACTCCACTTAAAATTACCAGCCTACCCTCAGGCTACTTTTATCCACACCAAATTGGCGACCACAGTGGGAGGCGACGGTGCCTGAATCAAACATTCAAAACCAAGTAAAAGAATTCTGTCCGAATGAATCCGGATAATCCAGAGCTTCCACCAGCTTTGCTCGAAGTGGTGGAAGAGAACGATGAATATACTGTCCAAGAGCGTGACAGGTTGAGGGTTGAAATAGAAGCTCAGAGGGCTGAGAAGGCCAAGATGGGCATGAAGGAGAAGTCCAAAGCATCAGTTGCTCATCGCTCTGATAACCCTCGAGAGCATGAGGCTTCGAAGACTCATGTGAGCACTAAAAAGACACATGCTAGTTCTAAAAAGTCTCACCGGTCCAAGCCTGTGGAGAGTTCTGACTCAAGTTCAGAATCTTCGGACAGCTCTTCGGACAGTGAGGGGAATGAAAAGTCCTTGTCCTCCAGCAGTGACGAAGGGCGAACCAGGAAAAAACAAAAGCAAGTTAAAAAGTATTCCAGAAAAAGAGACCACCATGGAAGAATGAAAAGACACATTGGGAAAGGATCATCTCACAGCCGGAGGCATATAGACCGGTTGCTGATGGATCCATTTGCCTTCCATGATGAGCCAGGTATCTTTGCAACACCTAATGAGGATACCGTGTTCAGTCGTGGAAGGAATTGGAGGCAGTCTCCACTGTCTTCTAAAATCCTATCCGGGAACCTCCCCAAGAGGTTTGACAGCACAAAGATGGAGAAGTACGACGGCAGTACTGATCCGGACAATCATCTGGAGCAATTCAAGAACTTCATGATGAACTTTGATGATGATGATAAACTACTCTGCAGGGCATTCTCCCAATCCTTTACGGGGAGTGCTCTGAAGTGGTACAACAGCCTTCCTCAGGGTTGTATCAGAGACTTTGACACCTTCTGGGTGGCCTTTCGAAGGCAATTTGTGGGAAGTAAGGAGCTCAAGGGCAATGGAGATACCATAATCCATTGTGCCCAAGAGCCAAATGAATCATTGAAAGAATACATAAGTCGTTTTGTGAATACAAAGAACGGGCTGGCTGATTGTTTTGAACAAGTGGCAATAGCATCACTGAGACAAGGTTTGAACCCGGGCAACCTGGCCGATTCAGTAACAAGGAAGAAAGCCATGACCTGGGGTGGATTACTAAATCAAGTCGGCAAGCAAATAAATGTTGATGAAACAAAAAAGACCAGGGTGCACAGGCAGGTGAGATCCACCCCGGTAACACCAACTCCCAATCCAAACCAGTCCGACAACAAAGCTAGAGAAACCGGACAGGGGCATGGAAGAGGAAAAGCTCAGTCTCAACCAGCTGCTCCTGCACAAAGTCAACAGTCTAGAAACAAAAGGGGGCCGTGGGTCCAACCGGAGTGGTTTGCAGAGCTCAAAGAGAGTGTGGCAACCATTTTCGAGAAAACTAAAGATGAAGTACACTACCGGAGACCGGCAACCTTGCAGTCTCCCAGAGAACATCGAAACAGTTCTTTTTGTCAATATCACAATGATATTGGTCATACTACTGATGATTGTATAGCCTTGAAGCAAGAGGTTCAGAACCTGATTGAAAGAGGGAAGTTGGGTGCGTATGTCAAAAGAAGAGGAGGCAACAGGCCTGATAACACTCACCGGGCTGGTCCGGTTAATGCTGCCCCAGAAGGGGCCATGGTAATTGTTGAAAGGTTTGATGTGGAATCAGAATACTTGGATCCTGATCCAACAAGGAACAGAGTGGGTGCAATAGAGGAACGTTCCAGGTCGGTCTCCGGGCTCATTAAATTCTTTGAGTCCTTGACAATTTTCGGAGGGGACACCGTAACGGCTCCTACCACTTCATCAAGAAAAAGGCATGTTCATAATTTGGCAACCCAACTAGAAGGGGGCATGACCTCTTATCAATCGTCAAATCTATTTCCATTCATTGTCTTTGATGGGGATGATTTGAGAGACATTGCTGGTCCTCATGAAGATGCTGTTGTCATAGGAGCATCGATAGGGGGCAATGAGATAAGGCGAATCCTGGTAGATACTGGGAGCTCTGCCAATATCCTTTTCCTAGATACTTACAAGAAAATGAAAAATCCAGCTGTGATTCAAAAGTCAGACCGATCGATTGTAGGCTTCACGGGCAGTTCAGCTGATGTAATTGGTGAGTTCGAAGAAGAAGTATTGTTGGGCAGAGGCCCTTTCAAGAAAACGGTCAGAATACTTTTCATTGTGGTGGACTGTCCCACTTGTTACAATGCTATTCTAGGGAGATCTTGGCTTTCTAGGATGCATGCAGTGGCTTCAACAGTTCATCAGTGTCTAAAATATGCTGTTCAGGGGCAGGTTGGGGTTGTCCGGAGCAGTCAAAAAGTTGCAAGAGAATGCTATGCCACTGCCTTGGCTCCACGAACGCTGGGGGCAGTCCGTATGAATGACCAATAGCAGTTTGAGGGCCTTTCTGGGGGTGAGGGTGAAATTGATGACCCCAGGGAGACCCCCGGAGTGTTGATCCCAGTTGAGGAGGTTGAGACACACTGCTTAGAAGAAGGGAAATCTGTCAAGATAGGGTCCAAAATGCCACAAGTATTGAAAGAAGAAATGTTAAAATTCTTAAAAGACCATCAGCATGTTTTTGCCTGGTGCAATGCTGATGTTACTGGAGTGCCGTCAGAAGTGATTTCTCATCACTTATCTGTCCGGAGAGACGTAGCACCAGTGGTGCAAAAAAGGAGAGCTTTCTCAAAAGAAAAGGCTGATGTCATTGTACAAGAGGTTGACAGACTCACAAAGATGGGGCACATTAAAGAAGCTCAGTATCCTTTGTGGACTGCCAATCCAGTCTTGGTAAAAAAGAAAAACGGTAAATGGCGAATGTGCATAGACTTCACGGATCTCAATCGAGCTTGCCCAAAAGACTTGTATCCGGTCCCCCGGATAGATCAGCTGGTAGATTCTACTTCTGGGAACAAGCTACTCTCCTTCATGGATGCTTTCTCCGGATATAATCAGATCCAGGTGGATCCAAGAGATCAAGAGCATACCACTTTTGTTACTGATAGAGGATTACACTGCTACAAGGTGATGCCTTTTGGTTTGAAGAATGCTGGGGCTACTTATCAAAGGTTAGTCAATAAAACCTTTGCTGATCAAATTGGAAGAAATATGGAGGTTTACATTGACGATATGATGGTGAAAAGTGTGGATGAGCAGCTACACTTGTCCGACCTCCAGGAGACTTTTACCAACCTGGCCAAGGTGAATTTAAAGCTAAATCCTGAAAAATGTGTGTTTGGAGTGCAGTCCGGGAAGTTCTTAGGGTACATTATAAGTGAGCATGGAATCCAGCCCGACCCGGACCAGCTCAATGCTTTGTTTCAAATGGAGCCTCCTCGAAATGTTAAAGAAGTGCAGCGGTTAACGGGGAGGTTAGCAGCTTTGAACAGGTTTATCTCTAGGTCTTCGGACAGATGTGCTCCTTTCTTTCAAACTTTGAAAGGTGCAAAGGGGTTTGAGTGGACACCATAGTGTGATGAGGCGTTCAATGAAATTAAGAAGCATCTGTCCTCTCCGAAGACCTTATTCAAACCAATCAATGGGGAGACTCTATTTGTGTATCTGGCTGTTTCAAGTTGTGCCATCAGTGCTGTGTTGGTTAGAGAGGTTGATGGGTATCCTCACCCAGTATACTACATCAGCAAAAGCCTGATTGATGCTGAACGGCGCTACTTAAAACTTGAAAAATTAGCGTTGGCCTTGGTGATAGCTGCAAGAAAGATGAGGCCTTATTTTCAGGCTCATCCTATCATAGTCCGGACATCTTTCCCTTTAAAAAATGTCCTTCAGAAAGCGGATATTTCGAGCAGAATGACAAAGTGGTCAGTAGAGTTGGGGGACTTCGACATAGACTTTGCTCCTCGAACAGCAGTAAAAGCTCAGGTTGTGGCTGATTTTCTGGTCGAATTCCATTCTGATAGGGACTCAGAACAACTTGCTGATTCAAAAGACAAAAAAGTATGGATTGTCCGAACAGATGGGGGATCCAGTGCCATAGGATCTGGGGCAGGAATATGTCTAACCTCTCCTTATGGGGACAACATGTTTCAAGCTATTTGTTTTGCTTTTAGGGCGTCCAATAACGACTCCGAATACGAAGCAGCTATAGCTGGATTAAAATTGGCTTACATTTGTGGAGCAAAAAGGGTCAAGCTACTAAGCGACTCCCAATTGCTTGTCCACCATGCTTTGGGCCTATCAGAAGCTAGAAAAGAGCAGTTAATCAAGTATTTGCTTCTTTTGAAAAATGAGGCAATGAAGTTTAAAGCTGTTGTCTATGAGCATATTCCCCGGGCAGAGAATGAATTGGCAGACTCATTGGCAACAATATCATATACGGAGTCCTATCCGTGGATCCATGTGCTTGAAAGTCCTTCTATTCAACTTGATGAAGGGGAGAAAGAGGAAGTTTTTGAAATACAAGCAAATAAACCTCAAGATTGGAGGTCTCCACTTATACAATATCTGTCTGATGGTATTGTGCCTTTGGAAAAATCACAAGCCAGAACGTTAAAGCACAAGGCTCGTGGTTTCATCATGATTAGAGAGATCTTGTACAAGAAATCCTATAGTAAACCTCTCCTACGCTGTTTAGGAGATAATGAGTCACAAATGGTTCTCTCCGAATTGCATGATGGTGAGGGATCAGCCCATTGTGGATTTAGAGCATTAACAAGAAGAGTGCTTCTCTCCGGATATTATTGGCCTTCAATAATGAAAGATGCCAAGGAACTGGTAAGAAGGTGTGACCCATGCCAGAGGTACAGCAATGAAATTCATGTACCAGCCATTCCTATGGAATCAATTTCTGAGCCTATCCCTTTTGCTCGATGGGGATTAGACTTAGTTGGGCCTCTCCCTATGGCGTCCAGAGGACGCAAAACCATAATCGTGGCCATTGATTACTTTTCGAAGTGGATAGAAGCAGCCCCCTTGGCAGGAACAACATCAAAGGCTGTTATAAAATTCATTTTATCCAACATATGTTGCAGATTTGGTGTCCCTCAGAGAATAACAACAGATAATGGGACACAGTTTGACAACCAAGAAATGGAGAGCTTCTGTGCCTCAAGGGGTATTCAGCACTGCTTTTCTTCCCCATTCCACCCACAAGCCAATGGGCAAGTTGAGGTGGCTAATAGAACAATACTGTCCGGCTTAAAGAAAAATCTGGAAGGGGCTGCTGGGAAGTGGCCTAGTTATTTACAAGAAGTCTTGTGGGCATACCGGACAACGCCTGGGGCTGCCACACAAGAATCACCTTTTGCCTTGGTCTATGGGATGGATGCAGTAGCTCCCATAGAGAAGACACTCCCCTCTTTTCGTGTTCATAACTTCTCCGGACAGGCTAATGAAATAGCAATCAGAAATCAGCTTGATTTGATTGAAGAAAGGCGAATAAAAGCTCATCTTAGAATGGCACACTATCAGGGCTTGATGAGAAGCAGGTTTGCTTCCAAGGTTAAAAGAAGGGACTTTCAACCAGGAGATAAAGTATTGAGGAAAGTTTTCCTGCACACCAAGGAAAAGCTCTTCGGAAAGTTGGCCCCAACCTGGGAGGGTCCGTATACTGTGGTTGAAAGAATCAAGCCTGGCACATATTGGCTGGAAGACAAAGATGGCAGGGTTTTAACTCACCCTTGGAATATTGAACACCTTCGAATGTATTTGGAATAAAATTTATGTAAATATTTACTTGTTTAAACATCCATGTAAATATTTGGGGGCATACCACTACCTCTCTCTGGCGCCACGGAGAGCTTTAAATGAAACTTGGAGCTTTTTTGAATAAATTTTCTAAGTTTTTACAAAATTCTGTTGATTGCCATACTACCCGGACTGAAAGATCTAAGGGCTATTTAAATTCTAGCCGGAGAAATTAAACACTCTCACAATGCGAAGTACTTAAACAAACTCTAGAATAAGAGAAAGGTTGTGCAAGATAAAACATTCATTCAATAAACTTAAAGTTGCCTTGGCCTTCCAAGGACTTTGTGAACAAGTTTAAACACAATACAAAAATCTGTCCGGTCAAAACGGACAGCATCACAAAAAAGGAGCCTTGGCCTTCCAAGGGCTTTGGTTCAAACAAACATTAAACAAAACAAATTACCATTTAAGGTGGAGCCTTTGAAGATGGCTCACCCTCATCTGTTCCCTTGGTCTTAACATCGCTTTTGTCTTCAATGACCTTCTTTCCTTTGGGGTCAGCCTCTTCTTCTCCCGGACTCTCTCCGGTTTCCTCCTCGTCACCAGATGAGGATATATCAGTATACCCTTCATCAACCATGGTCCAATATGGGAGATCGTCGTCATCCACATAACGCCATAAGTCCCCAAGTCTTCTCTTCGGGAACTTCTCGTGAAATAAGAGGACCATGTCAGACTTTACCTTTTCGATCAGTAGTTCTTCACTCCGTAGCATCTCCTTGGCATAAGCATTGACTTTGGCCTTGATCATGGCCTCTTGATCCTTCACCAGGGCAGCTTTCTCACCAATAGCCTGAGTCACTGCATTCTCCAAAGTAAGTTTGTCAGTAGTCAGATTGGTGACAATCTTTTCTTTTGCTGCAGTCTCATCTTTTGAGGTTTTCAAGTCTTTCTCCAACTCGGACAGCTTAGCCTGGAGATATTCTAGGGTTTTCTCCAAAGAGGAAACTTTTGTGTTGCTCTCATCTTTACTCCTCTTCAGCTCCTCGTTCGACTCCTTAAGCAAGTCAACCTGGGTAGTGGCACCCCGGAGGCTATCGGACAGTTTTTCCTTCTCGGACTTAAGCTCCTTAATGGTTTCTGCCTGACTCCGGACTTGCCTTTCCAAGGTAAGCACAGGTTGCACGTTGCTAAGGAGAGAGTGAGCTATGATATCCCTTTCGCTGGAGACCAAGAAAGTTTTGCCATTAAAATTCACCGTGTTGGAATTACTTGGAGGAACATATGGCCCTGCAAACTCGTCCCTAGACAAACCAAGGAAGTAGTCACCTAGAGGACCCAGGCCGGTGACATCCACTTCATCCATGTTGATCTCTCCCCGTTCAATGTCATCAGTGTGAAGCTCCCCTGGAATCCCTTCGTTAAGGTTTTTTGGGATCTCTTCGGCTAATGTAGGATCAACTGGAAAAGTGGGCTCCGGGTCCCGGAGAGCAAATTCTTCTTCTTGAGAAGTTTTCTTCTTTTTTACTTCTCTCTCAACACCCTCACTTACTTGTTTACGGGTTCGTTTGGAGACCCTCGTAGGTTTTGAGGGAGTCTCTCCGTGCTCTTTACTTTCCACTTCTACCACCTGTAGAAGGCTTGCATCAACTTGAACTGGAATTGGCGCCTCTGTGTCAGTCAGGGCCTTTTTCTCTGAATCTCCTGCTGTTTTCTTCCCTTTCTTCTTCTGGCCCTTCATCTTACTTGGGGCTTTGGCCCGAAGAGGGAGGAAAAGGGTCCCATCTAGCTCGTGAGACCTTCTTAGCACTATGTCATCATCAGGAGGGGTGGAGAACTCCTCCCATGTTAAATCCCTCCGACCTGTAGTGTTCCACAGGTGAGATCTGGCTAAGTTTCCTGGAGTGAAAGCCTTGTGGAACCGGTTCTCCCAGTTCTCTGCGGCCCATGTGTTTATTTTGCCACAGGTAACCTGTCCGGCTTTCGCATAGTCTCCGAACTCTTTTGGCAGTTCTGGCAAAACAAAAGAGCAACTAGTTAGTAAAAACTTAAAGAAAAGAAATTCGAACAGAAACTTAAGGAAAGAACTTACGATCGCTCCTCCATCTACTTCGAAGAAGGCTAGGATTCTCCCCAACCTTGATCTTCTTCCCGTTCTCCCATGAGCCACTTATAAACAAGAACTGGCTCCTCCACTTATTCTCCGATTCTAGGAGATCATCAACAGCTTTCAGATTGTTCCCCATATTGAAGTGATAAAAGGGGAACTGGTGGTGTTTGCACAGACTGGCAACAGCAGCGAACTCTTCCATTGGAAGAGGAATTCCGGACAGCCTGGATGCCATAATACATGACATCAGGGTGTACCATCCGTTGGGGCTCAGCTGCGATGGACATAGCTTCACTAAGTGGAAATAGCGCACTATCTCCGGATCCAATGGGAACCTGAGTCCCCAATTGAACAGCTCTGTAAAAAATACAATCTCATTCCTCTTACAATCCATCGGGGTCTCTGGATCGATGGGAATTCGGATCTTTACGTTTTCAGGGATCCCCCACTTAGTGCGAAGCCGTCCCAAGTCTCTAGTGTGAATAAATGCATACTTGGTTTTTAACAAAGATAAGAGATACTTAAACTCTACCTTGTGAAAGCAGGGCCCAACTTTCCCTTCAAGGCACTCCGGCAGATCCGGACGGCTCAAGAACAAGTCCTCTTTGCCTTTCTTGGCAACAACTATGGCAGTATCAGCTTGTCCGGACGACTCGGACTCAAACCTAGCCTCCTCAATGGAGTCTTCCATCCTCTCCTCCATAACTGTTGGGGGAGCTTCTGCAGAAACAGCCCGGGGAGGGATGAAGCTTGGTACAGCTGATCCTCCGGACTGGCGACTCGTTGTATGTTTTTGAATTTTCACCTCAGCTTGAGTCTCTGAGGTCGAGGTTTCCTTTGGAGGTAGTGGACTGCTGGCCTCCGGACCGACCGGCCTCTCCCGGAGGGTCCTAACAGTTGTTCCGGACCCAGACTCACTGGTGTTTTTCGAGGAGAGTCCCTTAACCAGTCGACTTGGTCTTTTCATGATCAGTTTCTCTGGGGAATGATCAGAGTCGGACCCCATAGCTATAAAGGTAGTTTTCTTCCTAACACTCGACGGTGGGAATTGACTCTTGGACTGATGAGCCAGAAACTATGGGGGAGAGTGTTGATTGGAAGAGTTTTCTAGGTTTTGTACCTTTTAAAGAAGACGAACCCCTATCAGATTCTTCGATTGAAGTGGCTGGTCTCTCAACTGGCGATGCTGGAAGCCCTGCTGCAATCCTTTTCTCTTTTTCAACCCTTTGAGCTCTCTCTAGTTCTGAAAGATTGAGCCAGCCACCCTTGATTAAAGCTGTTCTTGCTGTGAACATAAAACGATTAAGGAGAATTTGAAGATTTAGAGAGATGAAGTTTTGAGTGAAGTAGCAGAGTAAAAGTGAAAGTGAAACTGTGAAAGACAAATAGTATTTATAGTAAATGTAAAAAAGGGGTTTGATTCCTAGGAGAATCCGAAAAGTTGGGCAATGATTAAAAGACGGCGCTGACGTCATCAAAACCATTTAAAGAAGTTATCTATTTAATAAAGTGGTGTAATTTTCGAGGTAGAAAAACGGCTGGGGTGACCAACCAGAGGGTGACACGTGTCCCACTACTTCTGACAAAGAACCGTTTGGAATTCGTAACGGTTGGGCTGTCCGGGCCTGTCTCAACTCTCTTCGAATTGGAAAACCACTTCTCAAATCGGACTGTTTTTCAGTTCTTTAACAAGGACACTTGTTCAAATACCTAAAAAAGGGGCTCCTGATGAGTCCGAATTCGAAGAGCTCCCCGGAAGGGTAGTCCAAAGTAAATCACCCCGTAAAACCGGACAGACTCCATGACTACAATTCGAACAACACTGGTTGAACCGGACAGATGATTTTGAACATTTTGAACACTGCAAATATAAGTCAGTTCGAACTATGACTAAAGTACTAAAATACCTAAACACTATCTGACTAAGCTGTCTATTCACCTACTTAAAACTTGTGGGTCTTTAAACATGACCCGGGTCCATTAAACTTGACCCGAAAGCCCATAAGGGCCCAAATCTTACACTATAAATACCCAACCACCAGCATTAACTAGGGGTAAGAAAAATTAACTGCTGCCAGGCTGCTCAATTCTCTCACCACCCTTAAAACACCCTTGAAACACCCTGAAATATCTTGAAACACCATTAAACACCACCACACCACCGTGAAACACCCTTACGCCGCCTTAAAACTCCACTTAAAATTACCAGCCTACCCTCAGGCTACTTTTATCCACACCAATTATAACGGGGTCTCATTATAACCAAAACGGGTCTCGGTTTAGCGTTACCAAAAATATTAGATTCAATTCAGACGAAGAACAACTAACCACAGTAAATTTCAACAAAATATTGTTGATTACTCAATATTATACCCAAGATTGGTCAAATACCGGTTAATTAGTTAAGAAGTATACTAACTACATGTTCAAAGGTGTAGACGGGATCCATATTAATAAAATTCTTGTCAACTTGTGTGGTTTACCTTCTGGTCTTGGTTTGTAGGCTATATATCTTGCGCGCTCATTGCACTCTGAGTAGCGGCTGCGAGTTCCTTCTGGAAAAAAACTAAAAAAAAACTAAAAAACTAAAAAAAACGCCACACTGTTATAAATAAATAGAGTTGCATTTCATTTCGGGGTAATTAATATTTTATTTTAAAAATTTATTATTATTCCATGTCTTTAATAATATCTTTATGATTTAGTTATTTATTAATGTGACTCATGTATTGAACCTAATCGTAAAGAGATCTACATTTTCAATGACATTGCAGGTATCACACGATATTCATAAAATTTTTTATTCACCAATAAATTCAAAACCGACTAAAATCAACTAAAATTTGTGAAAAATCTTGGCATACACGAAGATTCTGTAAACACAACTACCTCTCAACAGCGGTTAAAAAATCGTTTGTAAAGGATAATCTTTTAAAAAATATACAATGTTTTAAAATTCGTATATAGATAACAAAGTTAATTTTTTTATGAGAATAAAGAGAAAAGTACCCATAAATACCTACTCTAATATCTAATACCAAAGTGGTACTCACTTTTAGTCTAGTTTCATAAAATACCTAGAATAATAATTTGGACAAAAATACCTTCTATGGTATAAAAGGGGCCAAATTGGTTAGAAACCACTTTTTTATCTCATAAGCCTGACTTTTGGGTTACCATTCTCTCCAATTTCACTTTTCTAATTTTTTAGAGAGAGAAACACGAAACCCAAGAGTGAACCAAAAACTCACCTTCAATACAACTGTGAACTAAGCTTTCCGGCGACGATAACACTCTTCGACTCCGATCGTCGGTGAGAAGACAACGTTATCGGCATCATCTACATTTTGATATACTTTCTGATGCCGTTTTACTCCTACAGGTTATTTTTCTTCTCCGGTGATGTGTTTTTGGCCGGATGACACACTGTAACATCGATAAGTACTATTGGAGTGTGTTTTTTGTTTCGAAAAGTCATAACAGACATCAGTCATGTGTGTTGTTCATGCTTTGTCGATTTCGAAAGTTGTACATAGTTTAGTTTATATATATATGCATGATTTGGTTGTTTTTTTAAAAAAATTGTGTTTGAGGTTGAATTAGTTAAGGGTTGAAGATGTTTGTGTGAGAATTGTTGTTCGTCGGAAGATGTTATGTTAGTGTAGGTGTTGATATTGGAACAGGCCGACGGAGCAGAAGGTGGTTCATTGTTCGTTTTACATGAATCATATCCTTTCAATATTTTGTTGGCCGCATCTAGCAATGTCTGCAATTCTTGATGTATTGGCACAATATGTCTAGCAATGTATGTAATGTTGTTCATGTCTAGCAATTTCTGTAATATGTCTAGCAATGTATAGCAATGTCTGCAAGGTGTCTAGCAATGTGTGTAAGTTAGTTTATGTTTTTGTTTAATTAGTGAAACGCAACGAGTGTTTGCTTGGTAATGTCTAGCAAACTGGTTTGAAAAAAGACCACTACATTCGCAATGTGGTAAGTTTTTTCTGATTTGTTAGGGTGATTGCGATATAGGTTATGAAATTTTAAATTTGTATGTGATACATAACTAACAGTTGTGATTTATGCCAGCCAACATAGTTTGAATGTATGATACTGTAATTGTGTCTAGAAAATTCACATAAGACGCATCTAGCAATTTAAATGTATGATACTGCAAGTGTATCTAGCAATGTATTTTTTAGTGTATCTAGCAATTTAATATCAATGTATCTAGAAATGTGATATTTCCATGTATCCAGCAATTATAATAGTAAGATACCCAACAATGGTATGTTAGTATTTGTAGCAATGTTATATTAGTGTGTCTAGAAATTTCTCCTGAGTGTATCTAGCTATGTCTCATGATTGTATCTAGCAATTCCATAAAACGTATCCAGCAATGTTATAGTAACCTAAATTGTAATGTTTATGGGGTGCCTGTTTCTACAGTTGGCCTACTGCGTCAAGAAAAAATGCATACATGATGTGCAGGGTGGATACAAAATCAAGACAATGAGAGATATCCCACAACAACCAGACAAAAGCCTTGACTACGGGATTTTTGTTTGTGAGTACGCGAAAGACGTCATTCAAAAAGGATACGTTCCTCTGAAATATGGAGAGGATATGCCTGCTAAAAGGAGAGCTGAAATATTTAAGCATTTCCATAATGATTCAAACACAAACCGATGATGGTAGCTTCATTTGATTTTGAAATCATTTTTTGGGAAAATTGTTTAATTGTGTAATTCATTTTAAATTGGATGTTGTTTGTAAGGATCTTGTTTAGACGTTAGTGTTAGGCGAAATGTTTTTATGTCATAGCTAACAATAGTAGAACCTGTAGTACCAATCACAACGGATCGGCTTGTGGAATTGATAACTGTTTAATATCTAGCAATGTCATTTGTATAGTATTACTAAACATTAGCAATTAAAAATGCAAAGAAAACCAGTTATACAGTCACCTACAATTGGCAATCGCAATGTAATTTCACCTTGATGTAACTAGAAATACCTCATAATATAGCAATATATTATTATTATCATATTACAAACATCTAGCAATGTCATATTACGTGTATCTAGCAATGTATTATTAATTTATCTAGCAAGATCCTGCCATTACTAGTGTATCGAACAATTTAACAAATATTACGTATCTAGCAACGTCGTAATTGAATATCTAGCAAAATCATAATAAAGTATCTAGCAATGTCATGTTATTGTATATATCAATGTCATATAATACGTATATATCAATGTCATATAAATGTAAATCGCAATGACATTTTTTTAGACCAGTGTGTATAAATTGCATGGTTCAATTGCATTAGATACAACCTATCTAGCATACTCAATGTAAGATATCTAGCAATGTCAGTTAAGTGTGTACTACAAATTTATAACATGTATCTAGCAATGCCATAAACGTCTATCTAGCAATGTCATAAACGTCTATCTAGCAATGTCATAGCATGCATATCTAGCAATTACACATCCATGTATCTAGTAAGAAGGAATACGTTATGGAACAAATAAACATAAATCGCATGGTTCAATTGCAGCAACCCCGTAAATACAAGCTAAACGCAACGAACTAATCAACATAAATCGCATGGTTCAATTACAGCAACCCTGTAAATACAAGCTAAAACGCAATGAACTAATCAACATCAATCGCATGGTTCAATTACAGTAGATACAACATATCTAGCATACTCAATTTAACATATCTAGCAATGTCAGTTAAGTGTGTACTACAAATTTATTACATGTATCTAGCAATGTCATAAACATTTATCTAGCAGTGTTATAATTAAACACATAAATCGTATCCTCTTCACATAAAATTGCATCATGTTCCCTAAATCACCATAAACTGTAAAAACTTAACGAATTCGTTACAGAGAAAGGAAAAAGCAAAAAACACGACCTCAAATCTGACCTAAACAACTTCTAAACAAGAAAATACTATAACATATATGATTTCGTACCAATGGAATTAAGGTAGTTCTGGTTCCACAAGAATAAAAAAACGACAGGGTTTCGTAAGCGTATCTCACCTTGGAATGGTTTCACGGTGGTTGATGTTAACAAGAAAATAAGTTCTTCGACGTCTCATGGTGCTTAAAGATTCACCGGAATCGAAGGACTGGCTGGTTAATCGAAGCTGTTCGTCGGTGAGAACGTAAATCGGTTATTGGTGACTGTTTGTTGAAAAACAGTAGATTACGGTGGTTAACAGGTACCGGACGGTGGTTTAGGGTGGTCGACAGGAGGTTGACAGTGGTTTAGGGTGGTTATTGGAATTTTGCTAGTGGTTGCGGGCGATCGAGTGATCACGGTAACAATTTTTCAAAAATACAGGTGTTTTGGGAGGGTTAATAGAGAGAGTGGAGGGTGGTTCAAAATTCAAAATTCAAAATTTTTGATTGGGTGAAAACCCATTAATTCTTAAAGTAAAGGCTTATATATTAGTTTGAGGGTAGTTATGGTATTAAAAGAAATTAGGTCTTGAAAGTAATTGTTTTATTGAGATAGGTATTAAGTGAGCATTAACCATTTTTGGGTACTCGATACTAATATGTTTGGCCAGTAAGTACTTAGGGTGTCATTTTCCTTATTTATAAATTAAGGACCAACATAATTAAAAACATTATAGTTATTTGATATTCTTTACGATCCAATATATTTAGAGTTAAGAAGAGAGAGAAGCTTGTAAGGTTTTTTAGTGTAAAATATTATCTGTATTTCAGTGTAATGAATTTGTTACGCTTGTTACATATATTGATACTCATTTACAATTAGTGGAAGGTTTGTTTTGTGTGTAACAACCTTCACAGTTATTCAATAACGTGTATTGTACATAAATATTATTTACATGAAATATGCTCTGCAATAAGGTATTTGTTGGGCATAAGTGATGTTGGGTCCATAGACTCATTGTTGGGTTTAATTGGTTAAAAACTCTCGACATGGTCCAAGACAGAGATCGAGAATATAAAACCTCACTAACTCGGATAACATCAATGACCAGCCCCTTCACACATTGTCCTAAATTGAAAAACACTAGATCCACTAGCCTTACACCACATGACCTTCTTCTTCACCGTAGACAAGGTTTTTGTATACAAAAAATTCCCAAGTTTCTTCACTTTCCCCCTCAAACAAAGGGGAGGGATAGCGAGTCCGATTATTTTGCGTGGAATCTGAAAACGAGCATGAAAGAGGTTTGGTAAGAAAATCAACTATTTAGTTGAGTGAAAGAACATACACTATATCCAACGAACCTTGCATAATCTGATCCCGTGAAAAATGAATACCCAGCTCAACATGTTTAGTCGGAGCATGAAACACTAGATTAGAGGCCAGTGAACTAGCCTCACGGTTATCGCACAACATAACTGGAGAACGGTAAAGAGGAAACCCAAGTTCCCGAAGCATTGAGCGCAATTGATGTAGCAAAGACTGCGGACAGACTGGTTTCTCGCTCAGGTATCCGAATTGGTTAAATAGGTACTCAAATCGAATATTTCGATGAGCCCGTCAGTTGTTCAAAAACTTGATTTTGTCACAAAGTTTGATACCGAAATTCGACTTGTAAAGCCTTTGAAGACAAGTTTTAATATTTTAGCGTTATTTATTTAATTTATTTTAAAACATATATGTAATTTTCTTATTTGAAATTAAGGTTTTGAGTAGTGCTATATAAAACATAATATACCTTATTTTGTTGTGAGACGTGATTAATAGAATTTTGAGATTATTTCTCTGAGTCTCCCTTATTCTCTAACCTAGGGTTAGGGTTTTATCGTTGTTTGTTTCTTCTATTTCCGCTTCGCTACCATATTGGTATCAGAGACCAGCCATTCCTACTACGCAGATACAAGAATTATGTTACGAATACCTCTTGATTTGAGGAGTAGAATAGAGAACAACATCTTTCAGTCTACCTGCACAATTGGAGGAAGAATTTGAAAGTTTGTAATTGATTAAGATAGCTATGAGAATCTGATTTCAGAGGAGGTTGTTCAAAAACTAGCATTGAAGACTGAAGCTCTTCCATACCGGTATATACTGTTAGGACTGATAGAGTACATTAAGGTAACATTTTCTAAACACTATCAATTTGTATTTTTTGTTGGTAATTACAAAGATACAACATGGTGTGACATAGTACCTATGGACGTTTTCCATCTAGTTTTAGGACGTCCATGACAATTTAAGAGAAATTCTACTTATAATAGTAGAATGAATCGATACAGTTTTGCTAAAGATGGTTGCAAGTTTATATTGGTTCTGGTGAGGTTAATTATCGTCTGGGGGTAAATTTGTAATTTGTTCGGAGTTTTGTGAAAGTATATGGGTGTTTGATAATTAGAGTAGAGAGTAGAGGGAGAATTAAGCAGCCTGATTGTATTTAATTTTTATTACCCATATTTAATGCAGGTGGTTGGGTATTTATACCCTTACATCTGGGCCTTGTGGGATTTCGGGTCATGTTTAATGGACCCGGGTCAAGTTCAAAGACCCATGAGCTCTTAGCACGAGAGCAGGTAGCTTAGTCAAGAAGTGTTTAGGTTTTTTAGTACTTTTGTCATAGTTCGAACAGCACAATGGGCTGAGTGTTCGAAGTGTCTTGTCTGGTCCGGTGAGTTTGGTCTGATTAGTCCTTGTCCGGAGAGGAGGCAGAATTCAGACTCATCAGGAGCCCCTTTTTTAGGTGCTTGTTCAAAATACCTTTGTCAAAAAACTGAAAAACAGTCCGATGTCAGGGGGAGTTTTAATCCGGACAGGCCTGTTTGCCTTATGGTTTTATCCGAACTGATAAAGCTTCATGAATCCAAACGGTTCTGTGCCAGAGTTCATGGGACACGTGTCGCTTTCTGGTTGGTTGCTTCAGCCGTTTTTTCACCTTGAATTTCGAACCCACCTTCTTCGAAAAGCAACCTCTTAATTAAAGGTGATGACATCAGCGCCGTCTTTAATCATTACCAATCTTTTCGAATTCTCCTAGGAATCAAACTCCTTTTTCAGATTTACTATAAATTAAAACACTTTCTACAGTTTTACCATCTCTCTCATATTTACTCTGCAACTTCTTAAAACTTTCTCTCTCTAAAGCAAAAGTTTACCCACATAGTTTATGTTTACAGCGAGGAACGCTCTGATCAAAGGTGGGTGGCTCAACCTCTCTGAATTAGAAAAGGCGCAAAAGGTCGAAAGGGAAAGACGCATCGCAGCAGGACTACCCGTTTCGCCCATCGACAGACCAGTAACTTCAGCCATAGAGTCAGATCAAGGCTCTTCTTCCTCTAAAGGCACCAAGCCGAAAAGGTTATTTCAAACCAATCTCTCCCCCATTATCTCAGGTTCCTCGGTTCAAGAATCGGAACATGTGGTTGAGCCAGGCGTCACTGTGACCAGTTTAAAAAAACCCTCCCCCTTCATAGCTATGGGGTCAGACACTGAGCACTCCCCTCAAAAACTAGTTGACCGGAGAAGAGGCCGGTTAGTTAAAGGTCAGGCTTCTAAAAGCACTCCTTCAAAATCGGGTGCTAAAGACAGCAGCACTGGGTCAGAAGTGCCCATCAGAGCTCCCAAGGACAGACTGTCCGGTCCGGAGGGCACCAGTCCAAGTCTTCAAAGAGAAGCATCTGCATCAGAGCCCCAATCGGAGGCCAGAAACCAAATGAACACTGAAGCCCAGCAGTCCGGAGACCAGGCTGAGCCATATTTGAACCCTCCCCCTACTACTGCTACTGAAAATCCTTCATCAATTATGGAGGAAGTAATGGAGGACTCTGTCGAAGAGGCTCCATTTGAGTCTGAGCCCTCCGGACAGACTAGTAGTGCCATTGCTGCCAAAAAAGACAAAGGAAAGGAAAAGTTATGCTTGAGGCATCCGGATCTGCCGGAGAGTCTCGAAGGAAGGGTGGGGCCTTGTTTTCATAAGGTCAACGTCAAGTACCTCCTTGCCCTGCAGAAAATTAACTACGCATTCATCCACACAGCTGAGTTGGGCCGGATGCGTACGGAGTGGAGAATACCGGAGAACGTGAAGATCAGGATCCCCATACACCCAGAGACTCCCATGGATTGCAAATTAAGCGAAATTGTCATCTTCACGAAGCTGTTTAATTGGGGACTTAGATTCCCTCTGGACCCAGAAATTGTCAGATACTTCCATCTGATAAAGCTCTGTCTGAGCCAGCTGAGCCCCAATGCATGGTACACCCTCATGGCTAGTATTATGGCTTCAAGGCTCTCCGGGATCCCTCTACCAATGGAGGAGTTTGCTGCTGTGGCCAGTCTCTGCAGAAACCATCACATCCCCTTCTACCATTTCAACATGGGGGATAACTTCAAAGCTGTGGATGACTTGCTAGAGTCGGAGAGGAATTGGAAGACCCAGTTCCTGTTCGTAAGTGGTGCATGGGAGATTGGGCAGAAAATTAAGTCTGGTGTCAACCCGAGTCTTCTCACAAGCAGGTGGAGGAGTGATCGTAAGTCTCCTGCTTTACACTCTTATCTCCTTTTTTTTTCTTTTTTTTAAAGTTAGTTTAAATTAATTTGTTTTATTTTTGCCTTAGCAGAATTGTCCAAGGACTTCAGCGATCACCTGAAAACCGGGCAGGCTACTTGCACCAAGATCAATGCTTGGGCTGCTGAGAGGTGGGGGAACCGGTTCCATGCTGCTTTTACTGGAGGCAACTTGGCAAGGTCTCACTTGTGGAACACCACAGGTCGGAGAGACTTAACTTGGGAGGAGCTCACCACTCAGCCTCTTCTGGATGTTGTGCTTAAAAGGACGCATGAACCAGATGGGACACTTTATTTGCCAGGCCGGGCCAAAGCCCCGAGCAAGATGAAAGGCAAAAAGAAGGTCAAGAAAGTGGTTGGTGAAGCTAACCCTGGAGAGGTGGAGGAGGATGGTCCAACACAACCGGAGGGGCCAGTCCTCAGTCAAATTGATGCTACTCTCTTGGAAGTGGTGGAGCAGGAGACTGAAAGGCAAGAAGTGCATTCCCCAAATCCTCCAAGAGCTTCCAAAATAGATCGTAAACGGGGAGGAGAAAGCAAAGACAGGGAGGCCAAGAAGAAAAAGACCTCCAAGGGTGACGAGCTTTCTCTCCGAACTTCGGAGCCTTCTCCCCAAGTTGACCCCTCTGACCCAAAACAAGCAGAAGAGATACCTCGTGACTTCCAAACCGATGAGGTCGAAGGGGGAGATCTTAATATTAACGGTATGGACATCACTGGTCTTGGTGGGCTTGGTAAGTACTTCATGAATCTTCCCAGAGATGATTTTGTCGGGCCCTATCTCCCTCTGAGCAATTCAAACTCTGTCACTTTTAATGGTAAGACCTTTACTGTTTCAAGTGATAAGGATGCTATAGCTTACTCTTTGTTAAGCAATGTTCAACCGGTGCTTGCGTTGGAGAAGCAAGTTCGAAATCAGGCAGACATTATCAAAGACCTCAAGTCTAGCAAAGAGAGGTTGTCCGACGATCTTCTTACTGCCACTTCGAATGCTGCCACTCTAAAGGAAGAAAATGAGGAGTTGAAGAGAAACCAAGAGGTGAGCACCACAAAAGTCACCACACTGGAGAACACCATCACAAAGCTACGGGAGAAGTTGTCCGGATTGGAGAAAGATCTTGCTACTTCAAGAGGGGAGACCAAGGCCAAGGACCAAGTCATCACCAAATTGACCAGCGACAAAATTGCACTTGAGAATATAGTGTCTAAGGCTGCCGAGGAGAAAGCTACTTTGCTAAGGGAGTAGGAGGCCAAAATCCAAGCCAAGATCGACGCTTATGCCAACAACGTGATCGACACCCAGGAGGAAATGTATGCCAAGGTGAGGTCTGACATGGTTCTACTCTTCCATGAGAAGTTTCCGAAGAGGAACCTAGGGGATTTATGGCTTCACGTTGAGTCTGACGACCTCCCATATCATACAATGGCCGAAGGCGACAGGTATGGTTGCTCCAGTGCTTCCTCATCGGATGACGAAGAACACACCGGGGAGAGCCCAAACGAAGAGAAGAGTGATCCCAAAGGGAAGAAAAAGACAGACGAAGGCGAGCCATCTTCAAAGGCTCAACCTTAACTTATGATTTACTTTTTACTTGTTTACCCAAACTAAAGTCCTTGGAAGGCCAAGGCACTCTTTTTTGTAATTGTGTCCGGTATCTGACCGGATAGGTCTTTTGTTCTGTTTTGACAATTTAAAAGTCCTTGGAAGGCCAAGGCACTTAAGTTATTTTAATGAATATCTTTGTTCTGCACCATTCTCACATTCTTTCATAATATGTTCGAGTTTTGTTGGCTAGTGTTTAAATAGCCCTTAGTTATTTCATAGTGAGACTGTTTAAATTCTCCGATGACAAATGTTTAAGTGGTCATCACTCTTTTATTTCAATCCAAGTGGTGTGACAAAAACCAAAACTAAAACACTTCAGGAAATTTTTAAGAAGGCATCAAATTTTATTCAAAAGCCCGGACACCTCATTAAAACCTCCCCGTGCCACCAGGGAGGAAAGAGTATGCCCCCAAATATTTACATGGATGCTTAAACAAGTAAATATTTACACAAATGCTACTCCAAGTACATCCGGAGATGTTCGATATTCCAAGGGTCGGTCAGGACTCTTCCATCCTTGTCTTCCAGCCAATATGTTCCAGGTTTAAGCCTTTCAACAACCACATAAGGATCTTCCCAAGTTGGGGTCAATTTTCCGAACAGCTTTTCTTTAGTGTGTAAGAAGACTTTCCTCAATACCTTGTCCCCCGGTTGGAAATCTCTTCTTTTAACTCTGGAAGAAAATCTGCTTCTCATCAAACCCTGATAGTGTGCAACTCTAAGGTGAGCTTTAACTCGTCTATCTTCAACCAGATCGAGCTGACCTCTGATAGCTACTTCGTTAGCATATTCGGAGAAGTTGTGAACACAAAATTATGGGAGAGTTGCTTCTATGGGAGCTACTGCATCCATCCCATAGACCAAAGAAAAAGGTGACTCCTGTGTTGCAGCCCCAAGTGTTGTCCGGTAGGCCCATAAGACCTCTTGTAAATAACTAGGCCACTTCCCAGCAGCCCCTTCCAAATTCTTCTTTAAACCGGACAGAATTGTTCTGTTGGCTACTTCAACCTGACCATTTTCTTGTGGGTGGAAAGGTGAAGAGAAATAATGTTGTATACCCCTTGAGGCACAGAAGCCTTCCATTTCCTTATTATCGAACTGTGGCCCATTGTCTGTTGTTACTTTCGTGGGACACCAAATCTGCAACAGATGTTGGATAGAATGAATTTTATGACAGCTTTTGACGTTGTTCCTGCTAGAGGGGCTGCTTCAATCCACTTCGAAAAGTAATTTATAGCAACAATTATAGTTCTGCGTCCTCCGGATGCCATAGGGAGAGGCCCTACTAAATCCAACCCTCATTGAGCAAAAGGTATAGGCTCAGAAATTGACTCTAAAGGAATGGCTGGGACATGAATTTCATTGCTGTACCTCTGGCATGGGTCACATCTTCTTACCAGTTCCTTAGCATCTTTCATGAGAGATGGCCAATAGTAACCGGCCAGTAAAACTCTCCTTGTTAAAGCCCTGAATCCACAATGAGCTGATCCCTCACCATCATGTAATTCGGAGAGGACTACTTGTGACTCATCATCCCCCAAACAGCGCAGAAGAGGCTTACTCTAAGACTTTTTATACAAAACGTCTCTCAATATGATAAAACCACGAGCCTTGTGTTTCAATGTTCTTGCCAGTGATTTATCCGGAGGCACGATACCATCGGAGAGGTATTGCAGGAGAGGAAACCTCCAGTCCTGAGGTTGTTTCCCCCGTACTTCAAAAATTTCCTCTTCTTTACCCATATTAAGTTGAATGGAGGGGCTTTCCAGCACATGGATCCATGGATATGACTCTGTGTACGCTATGGTTGCCAATGAGTCTGCTAACTCATTTTCGGTCCGGGGTATATGCTCATAAATAACACTTTTAAACTTGAGTGCTTCATTTTTAAGGAGTAAATATTTCACAAGCTGCTCCTTTTTAGCCTCAGATTGACCTTGGGCATGGTGGATAAGAAGCTGGGAGTCACTCAGTAGCTTGACCCTCTTAGCCCCACAAATGTAGGCTAACTTTAATCCAGCTATAGCCGCTTTGTACTCGGACTCATTATTGGAAGCCCTAAAAGCAAAACATATAGCTTGGTACATTTTCCCACCATATGGAGAAGTCAAACACACCCCTGCACCACATCCCATAGTGCTAGATCCACCATCTGTTCGGACGACCCATACCTTTTTATCTTTTATATCAGTAGCCTGCTCCGAATCTCTGTCGGAGTGAAATTCAACCAAAAAATCAGCCACAGCTTGGGCCTTAATTGCTGTTCGAGGAGCAAAATCTATGTCGAAATCCCCCAGTTCTACTGAACGTTTAGTCATCCTGCTTGAAATGTCTGCCTTTTGGAGGACATTCTTCAAGGGAAAAGAAGTCCGGACGATGATAGGATGATCTTGGAAATAAGGCCTCATTTTTCTTGCAGCTATTACGAGGGCTAATGCTAACTTTTCGAGTTTCAAGTAACGTCTTTCTGCATCTATCAAACTTTTGCTAATGTAATACACCGGATGGGGATAACTATCCACTTCTCTTACCAACACAGCACTGATGGCACAACTTGAAACTGTCAAATATACGAAGAGTGTCTCTCCATCAACTGGTTTAAACAAAGTTTTAGGAGAGGACAGGTGCTTCTTGATCTCATTAAAAGCCTCATCACACTGTGAGGTCCAATCGAATCCATTTGCACCCTTCAAGGTTTGAAAGAACGGGCCGCACCTGTCCGAAGACCTTGAGATAAATCTGTTTAAAGCAGCTAATCTCCCCGTTAGTCGCTGTACTTCTTTAATATTTCGAGGAGGCTCCATCTGGAATAGAGCATTAAGCTGGTCCGGATCGGGCTGTATCGCATGCTCACTTATAATATAACCTAGAAACTTCCCGGACTGCACTCCGAACACACATTTTTCTGGGTTTAACTTCAAATTCACTTTTACCAAGTTGGCAAAAGTTTCTTGGAGGTCTGCCAAATGCAATTTCTCATCCACACTCTTCACCATCATGTCATCGATGTATACTTCCATATTCCTTCCAATCTGATCAGCAAAAGCTTTGTTGACCAATCTCTGATAAGTGGCCCCAGCATTTTTCAACCCGAATGGCATTACCTTATAGCAATGAAGACCCCTGTCAGTGACAAATGTAGTATGTTCTTGATCCTTTGGATCTACTTGGATCTGATTGTATCCGGAGAAGGCATCCATAAAGGATAGCAGCTTGTTCCCAGAGGTGGAGTCTACTAGCTGATCAATCCGGGGGACTGGATATAAATCTTTTGGGCAAGCTCTATTGAAATGTGTGAAGTCAATGCACATGCGCCAGTTGTCATTTTTCTTTTTCACCAGAACCGGATTGGCAGTCCACAAAGGATACTGAGACTCCTTGATATGCCCCATCTTTGTGAGCCTGTCAACCTCTTGCACAATGACATCAGCCTTTTCCTTGGAGAAAGCCCTTCTCTTTTGAACCACTGGTGATACGTCTTTCCGGATGGATAGGTGATGTGATATCACATATGCTGGAACCCCAGTAACATCAGCGTTGCACCAAGCAAAAATGTGCTGATGATTCTTCAAAAACTTTAACATTTCATTTTTCAAAACGGGTGACATCTTAGACCATATCTTGACACTTTTTCCTTCTTCTAAACAATGTGTCTCTACCTCTTCGACCGGTATTAACACTCCAGGGGTCTCTCTGGGGTCATCAATTTCACCCTCACCCCCAGAGAGCCCCTCAAATTGCTATTGCTCGTTGATACGAACTGCCCCCAACGTCCGAGGAGCCAGGGCTGTAGCATAACATTCTCTTGCAACCTTTTGACTGCTCCGGACAACTCCCACCTGTCCCTGAACAACATATTTCAAGCACTGGTGGACTGTCGAAGCCACTGCATGCATCCTAGAGAGCTAGGACCTCCCTAGAATAGCATTAGAGCAAGTGGGACAATCCACCACGATAAAAAGTATCCTGACCATTTTCTTGAAAGGGCCCTTGCCCAATAGAACTTCTTCTTCAAACTCTCCGATCACATCTGCTGAGTTGCCAGTAAAGCCCACAATTGATCTGTCTGAACTCTGAATTACAGCTGGATTTTTCATTCTCTTGTATGTGGTTAAGAAAAGGATATTGGTTGAGCTTCCAGTATCCACCAGAATTCGTCTTATGTCATTGCCTCCAATAGATGCTCCTATGACAACAGCATCTTCATGGAGGGCAGCTATATCTCTTAAATCATCTTCATCAAAAACAATGAAGGGGAATGGATTTTGTGACTGATAGGAAGTCATGCCTCCTTCTAGCTGGGTGGCTAAAGTATGTACATGCCTCTTCCTTGAAGAAGCAGTAGGAGCTGTCATAGTATCCCCTCCGAAAATTGTAAGTGACTCAAAAAATTTAATGAGCCCGGAGACCGTCCAAGAACATTCCTGAATTGCACCCACTCTGTTTCGAGTTGGATCAGGATCCAAGTACTCAGATTCCACATCAAACCTCTCAATTATAACCATCGCTCCCTCCGGAGCAGCATTACTTGGACCAACCCGGTGAGTGTTGTCAGGCCTGTTACCTCATCTTCTTTTGACATAAGCCCCCAGCTTTCCCCTTTCGATTAAGTTCTGAACCTCTTGTTTCAAATCTATACAATCATCGGTGGTATGGCCAATATCATTGTGATATTGGCGAAAAGAGTTATTGCGATGCTCTCTGGGAGATTGCAGTGTGGCTGGTCTTCTATAGTGCACCTCTTCCTTTGTTTTATCATAAATGGTGGCCACACTTTCTTTTAATTCTGCGAACCACTCCGGTTGGACCCATGGCCCTCTCTTGTTTCTAGATTGTTGACTCTGAGCAGGAGCAGCTGGCTGAGACTGAGCTTTGGCCCTACCATGCCCCTGTCCGGTCTCTTTTGCCTTGTTCCCGGACTGATTCTGATTGGGATTTGGTGCCACCGGGGTAGACCTCACCTGCCTGTGCACCCTGATTTTCTTTGTTTCATCGACATTAATTTGTTTTCCAACCTGATTCAGCAACCCTCCCCATGTCATGGCCTTCTTTCTGGTCACTGAATCAGCTAGATTGCTTGGGTTCAAACCCTGTCTTAGGGATGCTATTGCTACCTTTTCGAAGCAATCAGCCAACCCATTCTTGGTATTCACAAAACGGCTTATATATTCTTTCAAGGACTCATTTGGTTCCTGGGTACAATGGATGATTGTGTCTCTATTTCCTTTTAGCTCTTTACTCCCTGCAAACTGCCTCCGAAAGGCTACCCAAAAAGTATCGAAATCTTTTATACAACCCTGAGGCAGGCTGTTGTACCATTTTAGAGCACTCCCCATAAATGATTGGGAGAATTCCCTACAAAGTAGCTTATCATCGTCGTCAAAGTTCATCATGAAGTTTTTAAATTGTTCCAAATGGTTGTCCGGATCAGTACTGTCATCGTACTTGTCTATTTTGGTGCTGTCAAACCTCTTAGGGAGGTTTCCGAACAGAATTTTAGAAGATAATGGAGATTGCCTCCAATTTATGCCACGACTGAACACAGAATCCTCATTGGGAGTTGCAAAGATACCTGGTTCATCGTGAAAAGTGAAAGGATCCATCAGCATCCGGTCCACATGCCTCCGCTATGAGATGACCCTTTACCAATATTCTTCTTCATCTTTCCATGTCTATCTCTTTTTCTGGAATATTTTTTAATCTGCTTTTTCTTCATTTTAGTTCGACCCTCATCGCTGCTAGAGGATAAGGATTATTCAACACCCTCATCGTCCGAAGAGCTATCAGAAGATTCTGAGCTTGAGTCAGAACTCTCCACTGGCTTAGACCGGTGAGACTTTTTGGAGCTGGCATGAGTCTTTTTGGTACTTACGTGAGTCTTTGAAAGCTCATGCTCTCTGGGGTTATTGGTGTGATGAGCAACTGATGCTTTGGACTTTTCTTTCATGCCCATCTTAGCCTTTTCTGCCCTCAGAGCTTCTATTTCACCCTTCAGCCTATCGCGCTCTTCGATAGTGTATTCATCGTTTTCACCCACCACTTCGAGCAGAGCTGGTGGTACTTTCGGGGCGTCCGGATTCATTCGGACTGACTTTTCTTGCTGGTTTTGAATTCTTGATTCAGGCACCTTCTCCTCCCACTGTGGTCGCCAATTTGGTGAGGTTAATTATCGTGTGGGGGTAAATTTGTAATTTGTTCGGAGTTTTGTGAAAGTATATGGGTGTTTAATAATTAGAGTAGAGAGTAGAGGGAGAATTAAGCAGCCTGGTTGTATTTAATTTTCATTACCTATATTTAATGCAGGTGGTTGGGTATTTATACCCTCACATCTGGGCCTTATGGGCTTTCGGGTCATATTTAATGGACCCGGGTCAAGTTCAAAGACCCATGAGCTTTTAGCAGGAGAGCAGGCAGCTTAGTCAAGAAGTGTTTAGGTTTTTTAGTACTTTTGTCATAGTTCGAACAGCACAATGGGCTGAGTGTTCGAAGTGTCCTGTCCGGTCCGGTGAGTTCGGTCTGATTTGTCCTTGTCCGGAGAGGAGGCAGAATTCGGACTCATCAAGTTCCATCTAGAGTAGTTTCTCCAAAACCATCACCAGTTAAGGAGTTTCATGCTCATACTGCACCAGTTACCGATCTTAGCTGTGATTCTAAAACTGTGTCTGATCTCGTGTTTCTCAAACCGATCTATGACAAGTATGATGATGAGGTCGAGGAGAAGAGAATTGATGTAGTAGAATTGGGAATGCAAAAAAGTTCGAGATTTTGAAACTAAGTTTTTCATCAACTGTTGATGGAGAAAAAGAAAGAACTAGTAACGAGAAATAAATCAACACATAGAAAGATAAAAATGATTCGAATAAAGGTAATTTGCAGCCAATAGAGGTTTCGTTGAAGAAGGGTTGCATCGCTTTAGAGGTTATGTTGAAGAAAACTGTGAAGCAGTATCTTTTATCGTGCATATGTATCTTCCAGGTATTTTATATTATCCTAAAATCAAACCTTTGATTCAATTTTATGTGGATACATGTTTGAGATGATTCTATGTTACAAAATGTGGCTTCCGCAACAACATCAAAGAAAGTTTGAGATAGTCTCAAAACTTCTTTTAGTGGAGATGTTAAAGTGAAGAGTTCGACAACAAAGACTTTGTGGCGAGTTTGAGGTACTACGAATGAAGGATTCTGAATCCATTTCAGATTATTTTTCAAAGGTTCTAACCATTTTCAGTCAAATGAAAAGCAATGGAGAAGAGGTAAGTAATGTTCATGTCATAGAAAAAACATTATTCGTTCACTTGACTGTAAATTTTATTACCAAGTTATGGCAATCGAGGATGCTAAAAATCTAGATGATATAACGATTGATAAGCTTATGGGAACACTGCAAGCCCATGAAGAAAAAATGTTAAAGAGGAATGAGCCTATTGAACAAGCCTTACAAGCAACGTTATCTTTCAAAAATAATGATGTAACATATACAAGTAGCCAAAGAGGTCGTGGACGAGGACGTAGATGTGGACGTGGATATGTATATGGACAAGGAAGAGAACACGACCAACAAAGGGAGAACAATCAAAGTGATGAAAGAACATACGAGACAAGAAATTCAAGAGGTCGTGGAAGAGGAAGATACACTTCAAGGTATGACAAATCAAATATTAAGTGTTACAATTGTAAAAGATATGGTCACTATGCTTCAGAGTGTTGTACTTCAGAAATTAAAGTTGAAGAGAAAGCCAATTTGTTGAAGACAAAGGTACTTAACCCGTCTTACTTCTAGCAGAAAAGGAGAAGAAAATTGTGGAGATAATTTATGGTATCTCGATAGTGGCGCTAGTTATCATATGTGTGGAAACAAAAACTTGTTTGTTGATCTTGATGAGCATGTGAATGGAGCGGTCCCTTTTGGAGACTCTTCGAGAGTACCCATAAAAAAATATAACATCTTAATTTTCTTGAAAAGGGGAAATCATAATTTTATTTAAAGTATTTATTTTGTGCCTAGTATGAAAAATAATATCTTGATTCTGGGTCAACTAATGGAGAAAGGCTACACCATCACTATGAAAGATGGATTTCTTAACTTAAGAAATTCCTGTGATAATTTAATTGCTAAGTTTTCTATGACCAAGAATCGTATGCTTATTCTTAAAATTCAAAATAATGTGGCAAAGTGCTTAAAAAGTTTTTTCTTGGATTTGGCATCTTAGGTTTGGGCAGTTACACTTCGAAGGACTAAATTTACCAATCAAAAAAGCGCATGCTGAATGGCTTGCCTCACATCAATCATCCAAAATAAATTTGTCAAAAATATCTTTTCGGAAAGCAATAAAAAACGTTTTCCAAAGGAATCTATGACAATAGCAAAAGAGCCACTTGAACTTATTCACTCAGACGTATGATCGTTATTTTTTATTATTCATCGATGATTTTAGCCGCAAGACATGAGTATATTTTCTCAAAGAGAAGTCACAAGTTTTTTAATTCTTCAAAAAATCAAGGCCCAAGTTGAGAACGAGTGCAAGTATCGTATAAAATCCATCTGTTCAGATCGAGGAGGCGAGTTCAATTCAAAAGAGTTCTTAAAATTTTGTGAAGAACATGGAATAAGGCGACCAACAACAGTTCCAAGATCACCTCAACAAAATAGGATTGTAGAGAGGAAAAATAGAAGCCTTCTTAACATGGCACGAAGTATGTTGAAGAGCAAAAATATGCCTAAGTAATTTTGGGCCGAAGCGGTAGATTGCTGTTAGTCCTTTTCTCACGCAAGTATACGCGGTCAAATCGTAGCAAGTAATAAGTAAGAAAGATCGTTCCCACGAAGACTAGGTGTATAAGACAAAGATTTACTTATGCAACAATGTATGATTATTAGACTACTGCTGGAACAAATAATAAAGTATGAGTGAATGAATATAATTAAGCAAATTAACTAACAAGATTAACTTATGCGAGAGAAAACATGGAACCCTAACTTCATTGTTTATTTTATTTAGAGTATTAATATACTTAATCAATATGTAAGATAATTACGATTACTAATCAGATAACACAAAATCAGAATACGCTACCTTTCAATACACGTAAACCAAACCACTTAAACAACCACAAAAGAGATAGCAGTTAAGCAGACACCGCATGCATGACAATCCTATATGTCTATATGAATTGAGGTACAATTGGTTTTAAGCACAAGTTATCTATTTCGATTACATAGGGTAATATGATATGGTTAATGACATATTACGAATCATGAACAATCACAATATGAATCATTCAAGAACCTATGCTAGCATGGCAAGTTCTAACCCTTAAATATACTTTCGCATTCATTTAAAGATAAACAATCTAGATGTTCGCGACGCATCTAACAAAAATAACGCAACCATACGAGGTAACCGATAAACATATCTCACAAAAAATCAATTAAGCAATAAACCCTAAATAATATTCAAACAAATCCGCTAGGGTTCCATGACAATGATTAGTTCATAATCGAACAAATCATCATCATGGTTTTAAAAATTAACATAGCCTTATAATGAATAAAAATAAGAATAAAAATAAATTAAAAAGAGTATAGAAAAATTAAACTAGTGTGATGTATAAAAATAAGAATAAACATAAATTAAAAAGAGTATAGACACCAATTGATAATTACTCTTCGAACCGTCTGCTTTTGAAACTGTCTGACGCTAACCTTACTTTTCGATACTCCCTTTTTCAATCTGACACAATTGCTGCTTTTCTCGTCCGGTTTCTTTATCTGACACAATTGCTGCTTTTCTTTATCTGACACAATTGCTGCTTTTCTCGTCCGATTTCTTTCTTCTTTTTTCTTTTTTTTTTCTTTTTTTTTCTTTTGTATTTTTTCCGAAAGACCAGAAACCAAAATGGCATCCCTCTTTTTGTCTTTTACGTCGGTCTCTTTATATAGATATTCTGCCGAAACCCTAAAAACAATTAAATTACGTAACGTAAATATTTATGTTAAATAAAATAATATAAACAATTAAATTATGTAACGTAAATATTTATGTTAAATAAAATTATATTTTAATCTAATATTCTTTTAAATAAAATAATATTTTAATCTAATATTTTTTTCTTAAATCAGCATTAGTTTCCTTTTATGCTTCGCTTTAATATTTTCTTTTTAATTTAATATTTTAAACAATATCTTAGAAAATATATTTTCCCTTTTTTTTAACATTACTCCCTCCGTTCCTTATTATAGGACGTTTTAAGAAACTAAATTAATTCCATATTAGTTGTCGTTTCACAATTACCAATGTAATATTAAATGATATTCAATTTGATAGCCAATGAAACCAATTGCCTTTTTTATCAAACTGCAGTTTTTTATTATAATTGACCAATTAAATTTATTCCTGCTCTAATTTTTATAGGAAAGAGAACTCATAATGAGTTTCCTTAATATCCGTGCTCCCACCTTAAACGTTAATATATTTTTCAAGCATTAATATATATATATATATATATATATATATATATTTTAGAAAATCACTGTCATAATATATTTTTAGCATTAATATATATTTTTTTTAAATCACTTGTCATAATATATTTTAAGCATTAATATATTTTCTTTTGGAAAACCACTCGTCATAATATATTTTTAGCATTAATATATTTTCTTTTCTTTTCAACTGTTCCAAAATTTTCCTAAATATATTAATTTTCCAGTTTCTTCAATTTCAACCCACATTTATTAATATTGTCACAATTTACCCGCGGCACAAGCGACTTTAATAATACTGGAAAAACACGTTAAAACTCAACGAATACTTGAGAGCCGGTGATGATTTTAAGAATAATGGAGGCGTAATAAGTGATGTGAAATGCACTTATCAAACCCCCAAACTTAAACCGTTGCTTGTCCTCAAGCAATGCAAAATAGGTTTAGCAATTGAT
The DNA here is from genome assembly GCA_036936605.1 of Limnanthes douglasii subsp. nivea. Lineage (NCBI taxonomy): Eukaryota > Viridiplantae > Streptophyta > Magnoliopsida > Brassicales > Limnanthaceae > Limnanthes > Limnanthes douglasii. Next base: position 45,556,406 of record JAUPFV010000005.1, read on the forward strand.
GCATGAATGCAACTGAATTTAAATGGATGCAAGAGCGCAATGATCCCGAATTTAAATGAATTTAAACGTAACTAATTAAGCATAAATGCCTCAACGAATGTAATGACCTGAGAATGTGAAATAACTAGGTACTCAAATGTTAGCAATACAAGTGAAGAAGCGTGCGTGTGTGCTCAAACTCAATCGACATGTTTTTAGTACAAATTAATGGACCTTACTTGTTCTCATCATAATAATCACAAGATTAGAAACGAAATACAACCTAGATTCTTCATAGTCAAGTTGCAAATCCATATTTCTCCGGGGTTGTCAAAGATTTATTATGCTTTACTCTATATACAGACACTCAAAGGCTTATTTGACCGTGCAATGGATGAGGTCCCTGAAAGACTTATACAATGGTGTCCATGTAGCGAGCTTTAGGTTAGCGGATCCCAGACCGGAAAAGTCTTAGGTCACTAGGCACAAAGTCCCCTAGAACTTAATAACTCGAGCACCAAAGAGCTCATCCTAGCCAATTTTGCCTTCTTCTTTTATTTGTCATCTTTTTTTTTTTAGGCAATCGGATTAGGAATGAGTGCGTTTCGCTCCATCTCATTCCACCCCTAGACTACTCGCAATACGCAGCCCCCAGCGAGAGGACGTACGTCGACGAGCGGCTACTAGCCTTTGACGCCTAACTAAATAATACGCATATTTATCTTTCAACTCCCTCAAACTTATCTTTTTGCAATCCATGAGCTAATAAAGGATTAAGGTGTAATTCTGAACCTAAGCAAGGATTATGTATAACAATACTCAAGTGTGTCCGTAACTAGCATAAAAACAATCGATGAGTCTACATGTATTAATTGTGCTTCTACATCAAGCAAGCTAACTGACAAGCAACCTAATTAGATTTTATTCCTACTGTCATTCCAAACAATTTTTATCATCGGCTACTTAAGTAGAAACAGCAACTGAAGGGATCAAAGACGCGAAATGCAAAAAAATGCTATGTTAATAGACTAAGTCGATCCTAAACACAGTCTATATAATCATGGCATAAAAATGCAAATAAGCATGACTAACATGAATAACTACTATGATGAATGCAACTACAAGAAATTAAAAGATAAAAGAAACACTCCCTTATTCGTCCAGCAGTGTTGATCGTTGTTTCTCAGTGGGTTGCCTACCACGAAGCGCTTGTTTAACGTCGATAGCTCGACGATACCACTCGGAATCATATAGTGTCGAGGCGGATGCTGAATGCCTCACGGTTCCCCACATCTCCATAGTAATGCTTGAGTTGCTGACCATTGACTTTGAATGCTTTGTCTGGCGATTCCTCAAAGATTTCAACTGCTCCATGTGGATATACTGTCTTGACTTTAAAAGGTCCAGACCATCTTGACTTGAGCTTCCCTGGGAAAAGCTTTAGAGGAGAGTTGAAAAGGATAACAAGTTGGCCTGGATCAAAAACTTTATGTACAAGCTTCATATCATGCCGTTTCTTGACTTTTTTCCTTATACATCTTCTGATATCTGCTATGGTCCAACCAATGGCTGATTTGAACTTTCCCAGAACTCTTAATAGCTTTTCTTCCTCACTACCTGAAAGGTTAGATGCAATAATAACAGGTAATGTAGATGACTCTCCTAAGAAAGCATACCTGAGATGATCTGGTAGTGGTTTGAGTTCAAGTTTAGGAGCTTCTTGTAGAGAAGGTTTAAGTATTTCATGAGAATCCTTAAGATCACCCAATACGAGCGACTCTTGTGGAATATTGAGCTTCTTTTGATACGGGGCTGCCTGTAGTAGTTGAACACATTCGACTATTTCTTTGTCTTCGAAGTCAGACTCACTATGTAGAACTCTGCCTAGAGCATTTGAACTCGAGAACTGATCCAACTCATTACTGTGCGACGAATCGACTTTATCCAACCTGAAACATTCCTCATCCTCTATTGGGGATTGCATAGCCTTGAAAACGTTAAAAGTGACAGTCTGATCTTGCACTCTCATAGTGAGCTCCCCTTTTTGGACATCAATCAAAGTTTTGCCCGTAGCCAAGAATGGCCTTCCCATGATTATGGGGATGTTTTTGTCCTCTTCGAAATCCAAAATAACGAAGGCAGTAGGAAAGATGAGCTTGTCTACCTTTACTAAGACATCTTCTACGATCCCACGAGGATATGTGATAGAACGATCAGCCAGCTGCAAAGAGATATTAGTCGGTCTTGGCTCAGGTAGCCCAAGTTTCTCAAACACAGATAGGGGCATCAGATTGATGCTCGCTCCCAAATCACATAAACATTTTCTGAAGGTTAAATTGCCGATTGAACAAGGAATGGTGAAGCTTCCTGGATCTTTAAGTTTGGGAGGCAATTTTTGTTGTAAGATCGCACTGCATTCCTCAGTGAGCGCCACTGTCTCAAAATCACCAAGCTTTAGCTTTTTCGAAAGAATTCCCTTCATGAACTTGGCATAACTAGGCATTTGCTCTAATGCTTCAGCAAAAGGTATGTTGATGTGTAGCTTCTTGAATACCTCCAAAAACCTCCCAAACTGAGCATCTAGCTTCTGTTTCTGCAACCTTTACAGAAAAGGTGGAGGAGGGTAGATCGTAAGCTCAACAACTGACTGAGATGGCTTTTTAGGTGGCTGATCTTGACTAGAATTAACCTCAGATGAGGGCTGATTTTGAGCAGAATTTTTCAGAATGGGCTGATTTTGAGAAGAATCTGCCTCTTGTTCAACTGTGGGGTTCTCAGCAACCTTTCCTGATCGCAAGGTGATAGCTTGGCATTGCTCTTTGCCGTCCCGTTTACCTGGATTATGTTCCGTGTCGCTAGGAAGAACTCCCTGAGGTCTAACAATCATGTTACTGGCCATCTGCCAAATCTGATTTTCCAAGGTCTTGTGAGATACCATCAGACTTTTAATCATTAACTTTATTTCTTCGAATTCAGAGTCTCTCACAGAATGTTGAGAAGGGTCAGGATGTTGATTCTGAGCTTGTCTTGGGGCGTTGATAGAGAGTGAAACGTAGCAGAAGCTTAAAAAGGGATAACCCTAATTTTTATTAAACAAAATCAATTCCCCTAACAATGAATAGAAGATAGGTTTATATAGAGTTCAAACAAAACCCTAAAACTAAAAATAGGAAAATTACAAAAATAGCCTAAAATACTAAAAGTGCGAAAAAAAGAGGATAGATGAGCCCGGATGCCTAAAAAAGCCCATAGCTCACGAGCGAAGCTGGTGACTTGCGTTCGTGACGTCGTTTCCTTCGAAACAAGGTGCTGTGGGTAAAAAACTGACACCGGAGCTCCAAACTACTAATTCACCGAATTGTCTGCATCATTCCCACCGGGATAGAAAAGATTCACCCTCGAATCTGACCCGGTCTCCCCATCAGAAGAATCACCTGCATAAGGAATCAGATGCTTAACATTGAAAACATCAGTTGTGCGGACATGGCTAGGCAAACGTAGTCGATAAGCATTCGGATTGATCCGCTCCACAATCTCTACTGGACCAATCTTCCTAGCGGCTAGTTTATTGTATTCACCAGCAGGATACCGATTCTTTGTCAAAACAGCCCATACATAGTCACCAACTTCGAACTGAACAGGACGACGATGAGAATCTGCCTGAGACTTATATTTGGCGGTGCTCAAGACCAACTGATCATGAGTCTGTTGGTGTGTTTGGAAAATCTGTGAGACAAGTTCTTCAGCAGTTGTATGAGGACGAATCTTGCTAGGCAGGGCTAACAAGTCTACTGGACCCCTAGGCACAATACCATACATCACCTGAAAAGGACAAAAACCCGTGGATCTATTAAGAGCATGGTTATGGGCGAACTCCGCCTGCGGTAAGCGCTGATCCCAAGCCTTCGGATGATCTCCTACCAGACTGCGCAACAAGTTACCGAGAGAACGGTTGACCACTTCTGTCTGACCATCCGTCTGAGGGTGATAAGCACTACTGAAGTTGAGCTGTGTATTCACCATACGCCATAAGCTGCGCCAAAAATGACTCACAAACCGAGTGTCACGGTCAGAAACAATGGTACTGGGAAGGCCATGAATACGATAAATCTCCCGAAAGAAAAGCTGCGCAACACACACTGCATCAGATATTTTTTTACAGGGAATGAAGTGTACCATCTTAGAAAAACGATCAACCACCACAAAAATAGAATCGAATCCACGCTGAGTCCGGGGTAAACCAAGAACAAAATCCATACTGATGTCGGTCCAAGGCTGAGCCGGAATCGGCAGGGGTAAATAAAGACCTGCATTTGTAGATGTTCCCTTGGCCAACTGACAAATTCGACAACGGGCGACAAAACGACCAACTTCCTTCCGCATCGATGGCCAAAAATAGGAGGACGACAGCAACTGGTATGTTCGATCACGGCCCACGTGACCTTCATTATGCAGTTCCTGGATCAGCCGCGGACGCAAACTACAGTCAGGGATACACAGCTGTATACCACGAAAGAGAAAACCATCTTCCAATAAAAAATCAGAATGTTCGCCCTGCTGAATCCGTTCCAGAACCCGAGAAAAGAAAGAGTCAGTAACATAAAGGTCAACAAAAGAATCAAAGCCAGGAACCTGAACGCGCATCTCAGTCAACAGAGTGTGACGTCGGCTCAAAGCATCAGCAACCCGATTCGTAATGCCAGCCTTGTGCTTGATGACAAAAGTGAACTGCTGCAAATAAGCTATCCAAGCAGCATGTCTATGAGATACTTTGTCTTGACTACCAAGGTACTTCAAAGAATCATGATCAGTATATAGCACAAATTCATGCTGAAACAAGTAATGACGCCAATGTTTGATAGCCTGAACGATCGCATAAAATTCAATATCATAAGTACTAAATCGCAGTTTGGCATTTGCCAATTTCTCACTGAAGAAAGCCACGGGACGCCCTGATTGGGAGAGAACTGCCCCAATACCAAATTTAGACGCATCACAATGAAGCTCGAATGGCTGGGAAAAGTCAGGCAGCACCAAAATAGGCGATGTGGTAAGACGCCTTTTAACTTCTACAAATGCTGCATCAGCATCGGCGGACCAACTAAATTTTGTGCCCTTCATGCAATCCGTAATCGGGGCCATAATACTGCTGAAATGGGGAATAAAACGCCGATAGAACGATGCTAAACCATGAAAACTACGAACCTCGGTAATGGAAGAAGGTCGAGGCCACTGGTCTACAGCAGCAACTTTGCTCGGATCAGCTCGTAACCCGTCAACAGAAACAATATAACCCAAAAATTGAACAGCGGGGACATAAAAGAACATTTGACAGGAGCAGCATAAAACTTATCTCGACGCAACACCAATAACACCTCACGTAAATGGGATAGATGCACAGAATGGTTCGAACTATAAATCAGAATATCATCAAAGTAAACAACAACAAATTTACCGATTAAAGGCCGCAATTCCTGATTCATGATACGCATGAACGTGCTAGGCGCGTTGGACAAGCCAAACGGCATCACCATCCACTCAAACAAGCCCTCACGCGTCTTAAACGCCGTCTTCCACTCATCACCAGGACGAATCCGAATCTGATGGTATCCACTCTTCAAATCGAGCTTGCTAAACACAGAAGCACCACCCAACTGGTCTAACAGATCATCGAGGCGCGGTATAGGGAACCTGTAGCGAACAGTGATCTTGTTAATAGCTCGGCTGTCCACACACATACGCCAAGAACCATCCTTCTTCGGAGTCAGTAATGCCGGAACTGCACAAGGGCTGAGACTTTCCCGGATATGTCCCTTCGCCAACAAATCCTCCACCTGTCGACGTAATTCTTCATGCTCCTTCGGGCTCATTCGGTAGTGGGGTCGATTTGGGAGGGCAGCACCAGGGACCAGATCGATCTGATGCTGAATATCTCTCAGAGGAGGTAATTCGGGTGGCAAATCCGCTGGAAACACATCGGCAAACTCCTGCAATAGAGACTGAATGACAGGACTATGGTCTGCCTTGGAAAGAGGCACAACAGGGTCACAGAACAGTAGGAAAACTACGCCAGCCTCTTCCATAGCTGTCTGAAAAGAAGCCCGGGACAGCAACGTCGATGAGGAAGGAGTAGAGTGAATGCTCAGGGGTCGAGGCTTTGAAGGCATAAGAACGATCTTTTTTCCCCGAAAGAGGAAGGAGTAGGTATTTGCCCGCCCATCATGTAGAACAGACAGGTCGAATTGCCAAGGACGGCCAAGCAGTAGATGACAAGCATCCATAGGGACAATATCACAGAAGACTTCATCATGGTATGTTTGCCCTACAGAAAAAGAAACGAGTACACGCTTGGAGACGGTAATATCCGTACCTTTACTTAACCAGGCGAGCTTGTACGGTTTAGGATGCGATTCTGCCCGCAACCCTAGCTTCAAAACCGCTGCTTCGGAGACAACATTTTTCGCAGCTGCCAGCATCAATGATGAAGGTGCACACCTTCCCGCCGATCGTACACGTCGACTGGAACACGTTACTCCTCAGCCAGTCGCTCTGCTCCGGAACGCGAGGAGACAGGAAAGTACGGCGCAGCATCAGCACTGCTCCGACATCGCCAGTCACGATTTCTTCCGCATCCTCAGGCAAGTCATCATCGTAGGTATCGAATTTTGGAGGACCATCAAAAACAATAGGATTTGGTTCAAACGCCTCCTGTGAAAAAAGACCCCTAGCACCCGCAGCATTGGGACACTCGACCTGACGATGCCCTAATTCGCCACAGCCATAGCACCGTAAATTGCTGGAAGAACGGCTTGGTGCTCCGCGCCCAGGAGGTATCGGATCAGGTGTTGGGCGGCGCCCAGGAGGGATCGGATCAGGTGTCGGGCGGAAAGCTAGTTTGGACACAGGGATCCCTGAAGGAGCACCGGTCCTTACGCCAGTCTGGGGTCGGCGAGCCGACTGTTTTTCTGCCTGGAGGGCACGCTGATGGGCTTCGGAAACAGAGGCTGGATCGAACATATTCAGCGTGTCTTGAAGTTGGAGGCGTAGCCCGCCAATGTAGCGGGAGACCCGCTGGTGCGGCGACTCGGTCACATCTGTGCGAGCCAGCAGCTGATAAAATTCTTCGGTATATTCATCAACAGATCGGGGTCCCTGACGAAGATTCTGCAGTCGCTGGTAGAGTTCCCGCTCGAAGTTGTAGGGAAGGAAAGCCTTGCGGATTTTTCTTTTGAATTTTTCCCAACTCTGGACTTTATCCTTGCCTGCACGCGCGCGGTTCTGCTTCACCTGCTGCCACCAAGCATGTGCCCTACCGCGTAGGTGGATGGCGACCAATGCAACTCTTCTCTCCTCCGGGACCTCCTTGAAGTCTAGGACTTCCTCAATCTGTGATAGCCAGTCGATAAGTGCCTCCGCCTTAAGGCTGCCATCGAAATCCGGGACGTCTATCTTGAACCCAAGCTCCCAGCGGCGTGGGTTAGAAGTAGTCTGGTCGCTCCCCTCCCCAAAAGGGTTAACCATACCTTCAACCTCCGTGCTTTGTTGCTTGGCGGTAAGAACAGCCACCTGCCGGGTCAGATCGGCTACCTGACGGCGTAGGTCAGCATCTTCACGCTCATCTGCATCACTAGTATATCGAGTCACTCTAGGGCCACCGCGACCGCTGATTCTTGCTCGGACCATCGCGCAGGACTGCCTGTGTCTGATACCACTATGATAGAGAGTGAAACGTAGCAGAAGCTTAAAAAGGGATAACCCTAATTTTTATTAAACAAAATCAATTCCCCTAACAATGAATAGAAGATAGGTTTATATAGAGTTCAAACAAAACCCTAAAACTAAAAATAGGAAAATTACAAAAATAGCCTAAAATACTAAAAGTGCGAAAAAAAGAGGATAGATGAGCCCGGATGCCTAAAAAAGCCCATAGCTCACGAGCAAAGCTGGTGACTTGCGTTCGTGACGTCGTTTCCTTCGAAACAAGGTGCTGTGGGTAAAAAACTGACACCGGAGCTCCAAACTACTAATTCACCGAATTGTCTGCATCAGGCGTACTGTTGAGATTGATGCTGCTGCCCTTGTTGCTGAAATCCAGGAGGAGCGTATGGCTTAGCACCATAATGTTGATTACCTTGTTGATTATTGCTCCAACTGAAGTTCGGATGATTTCTGTTGCTTGGGTGATATGTGTTTGAGATTGGTTGTTGATTCTGCCTCTGAAAGTTACTCACAAATTGCACTGACTCAGTAGAGATTGGGCATTTTTTAGTGTCATAACCTCCAGCACAAATCTCGCACACACTAGCTACCTGTTGTACCCCTAGTTTAGTCAAAGAATCTACCTTCATGTTTAGAGCTTCAAGCTGAGCTGCTAAAGCAGTGGCATTGTCTACGTTAAGAATACCAGCTACTTTATGTTGTGACTGTCTCTGAGAAGGGTTCTGGAATTCATTAGCAGCCATCATCTCAAGGAGCTCATGAGCCTCCTCATAGCTTTTCGTTAATAAGGCTGCCCCAGATGCAGCATCGACCATGGGCCTTGTTTGCGCACCCAACCCATTGTAGAAGAAATTTATTACTAACCAATCAGGCATCCCATGATGAGGACATTTTCTGAGCATCTCCTTGTAACGCTCCCAAGCTTCACTTAAAGATTCACCATATGGCTGAGAAAACTGAGTAATAGCATTCCTCAAGGCGGCTGTTCTTGCCATATGAAAGAATTTTGAGAGAAATTTATGTGCTAATATATCCCAAGTAGTGATCGAGCCTGCTGGTAAAGAGTGTAACCAGCTCTTAGCTTTGTCCCTCAGAGAAAATGGGAAGAGTCTCAGTCTTATGGCATCATCTGAAACACCGTTGAACTTGAAAGTATCACAGATTTCAAGGAAGGTCATAATGTGCATATTAGGATCCTCGGATGAAGCTTCCCCAAACTGACAATGCTAGACTGAATAGTGCTGGGTTTAATCTCAAAATTATTCACAGCGATATTGGGTCTGACAATGCTAGACTGAATATCCATGATCTTTGGTTGAAAGTACTCCATGAGTGCTTTTGGGGATGGATCTCCCATTGTATACACACTCAAGTACCTGAAGCACAAGAAACACTCGAAAAGCAAGTAACCGAATCAAGTCAGTAGTGTTATAACGACCCCTGCTGATAAGCAATAAAACTGTCAAATAACACCGAGTCCCCGGCAGCGGCGCCAAAAACTTGTTAGTCCTTTTCTCACGCAAGTATACGCGGTCAAATCGTAGCAAGTAATAAGTAAGAAAGATCGTTCCCACGAAGACTAGGTGTATAAGACAAAGATTTACTTATGCAACAATGTATGATTATTAGACTACTGCTGGAACAAATAATAAAGTATGAGTGAATGAATATAATTAAGCAAATTAACTAACAAGATTAACTTATGCGAGAGAAAACATGGAACCCTAACTTCATTGTTTATTTTATTTAGAGTATTAATATACTTAATCAATATGTAATATAATTAAGATTACTAATCAGATAACACAAAATCAGAATACGCTACCTTTCAATACACGTAAACCAAACCACTTAAACAACCACAAAAGAGATAGCAGTTAAGCAGACACCGCATGCATGACAATCCTATATGTCTATATGAATTGAGGTACAATTGGTTTTAAGCACAAGTTATCTATTTCGATTACATAGGGTAATATGATACGGTTAATGACATATTACGAATCATGAACAATCACAATATGAATCATTCAAGAACCTATGCTAGCATGGCAAGTTCTAACCCTTAAATATACTTTCGCATTCATTTCAAGATAAACAATCTAGATGTTCGCGACGTATCTAACAAAAATAACGCAACCATACGAGGTAACCGATAAACATATCTCACAAAAAATCAATTAAGCAATAAACCCTAAATAATATTCAAACAAATCCGCTAGGGTTCCATGACAATGATTAGTTCATAATCGAACAAATCATCATCATGGTTTTAAAAATTAACATAGCCTTATAATGTATAAAAATAAGAATAAACATAAATTAAAAAGAGTATAGACACCAATTGATAATTACTCTTCGAACCGTCTGCTTTTGAAACTGTCTGACGCTAACCTTACTTTTCGATACTCCCTTTTTCAATCTGACACAATTGCTGCTTTTCTCGTCCAACACAATTGCTGCTTTTCTCGTCCGATTTCTTTCTTCTTTTTTATTTTTTATTTTTTATTTTTTATTTTTTATTTTTTATTTTTTATTTTTTTTTCTTTTGTATTTTTGCCGAAAGACCAGAAACCAAAATGGCACCCCTCTTTCTCTTTTACGTCGGTCTCTTTATATAGATATTCTGGCGAAACCCTAAAAACAATTAAATTACGTAACGTAAATATTTATGTTAAATAAAATAATATAAACAATTAAATTATGTAACGTAAATATTTATGTTAAATAAAATTATATTTTAATCTAATATTCTTTTAAATAAAATAATATTTTAATCTAATATTCTTTTCTTAAATCAACATTAGTTTCCTTTTATGCTTCGATTTAATATTTTCTTTTTAATTTAATATTTTAAACAATATCTTAGAAAATATATTTTCCCTTTTTTTTAACATTACTCCCTCCGTTCCTTATTATAGGACGTTTTAAGAAACTAAATTAATTCCATATTAGTTGTCGTTTCACAATTACCAATGTAATATTAAATGATATTCAATTTGATAGCCAATTGCCTTTTTTATCAAACTGCAGTTTTTTATTATAATTGATCAATTAAATTTATTCCTGCTCTAATTTTTATAGGAAAGAGAACTCATAATGAGTTTTCTTAATATCCGTGCTCCCACCTTAAACATTAATATATTTTTCAAACATTAATATATATATTTTTTTTAGAAAATCACTGTCATAATATATTTTTAGCATTAATATATATATATATATATATATATATATATATTTTAAAATCACTTGCCATAATATATTTTAAGCATTAATATATTTTCTTTTGGAAAAGCACTCGTCATAATATATTTTTAGCATTAATATATTTTCTTTTCTTTTCAACTGTTCCAAAATTTTCCTAAATATATTAATTTTCCAGTTTCTTCAATTTCAACCCACATTTATTAATATTGTCACAATTTACCCGCGGCACAAGCGACTTTAATAATACTGGAAAAACACGTTAAAACTCAACGAATACATGAGACCCGGTGATGATTTTAAGAATAATGGAGGCGTAATAAGTGATATGAAATGCACTTATCAATTGCGCCGTCTACTTGTCAAATTGATGTCCTACTAGAAGTGTCAAAGACAACACTCCACAACAAGAATAGAAAGGAGTGAGACCAATTATTACTCACTTATGAGTTTTTGGAAGCATAGCTTGTGCACATGTTAATGATGGGCTAAGGACAAAGTTGGATTATAAAAGTGAGAAGTTTGTGTTTGTTGGTTATGAAAGAGCAAAGGGGTAAAAACTTTACAACCCCATCAATGGAAATGTTGTTATTAGTCGTGATGTTGTCTTTGATGAAGAGAGCTCATGGGATTGGAGAAATGCACAAGAATATTATAATTTATTTCCATTATTGATGAAGAAAATAAGAAAATTCATGAGCAATATATAAGTCATCCCAGATCACCACAAGCAACAAGTTATGGACAAGTCACTTCATCATCCCCATCAAGTAAGAGTGATGAGACACCACCTATGCGTTATAAAAGGATTGAAGAAATATATGATGGAACAGAAGAGCTTCCCACAATTTCTGACATAACTATTCTTTGTCTTTTAGCGGACTCTGAACCAACAAGCTTTAAAGAAGCCGTCCAAGATGACAAATGGAAAAAAAACAACGGATGAGAAGATTGAATCTATCAAGAAGAATGACACATGGGAGGTAGCAACACTTCCAAAAGGATAAAAGGCTATTGGTGTGAAGTGGGTATATAAGGTGAATAAAAATTCCCAAGGCATGGTGGAAAAATATAAGGCAAGATTGGTGGCCAAAGGCTACAATCAAAGGCAAGGAATGGATTATGACAAAGTTTTTGCAACGGTTGTACGGATGGAGACTATTAGGCTAATAATCTCTTTGGCGGTACAAAAGAGATAGAAAATCCATCAAATGGATGTAAAATCTGCTTTCTTAAATGGTGTTCTTGAACAAACCGTATATGTTGAGCAAGCATTGGGATATGTCGTGAAAGGACAAGAACGAAAAATGTTGAAATTGAAAAAAGCCCTCTATGGATTGAAACAAGCGCCAAGGGCTTGGAGTAGTAGACTTAACAAATACTTCCAAGCTCAAGCATTTCACAAGTGTCCTCATGCACATGTTCAATATGCCAAAACTAAAAAACTAGAGAATTTCTTCTTGCATGCTTGTATATACAATGATTTAATATTTACGGGGAATAGTCCAAATATGTTCAATAAATTTAAAAAAGACATGGCAAGAGAATTTGAGATGACTAATATTGGGCTTATGTCATATTGTCTTGGCATAAAAGTGAAGCAACTAAAAGATTGAATAATAATCTCGCAAGGAAGCTATACAAAAGAAATTTGAAGAAATTTTAGATTGAAAATTGTCAAGTTGTTAGCACCCCCTATTGAATGTGGGACAAAACTGCCAAAATTTGAAGAATGTGAAAAGGTGGATCCCAGTTACTTCAAAAGTCTTGTGGGTAGTTTGAGATACTTGACATGCACGGGGCGAGACATACTATATAGTGTTGGACTTGTTAGTCACTATATGGAGGCTCCAACAACAACACACTTGAAGGTGGTCAAAAGGATTATTCGTTATCTTAAAGGTACGACTGATCATGGATTATTTTATCATCAATCCTGATGTTTTCAAACTTGTTGGCTATTGTGATAGTGATTGGACTGGTCCCATTAATGATTGAAAGAGTACTACCGGATATGTATTCTTTATGGGTGATACGTCTTTCTCATGGACCTTAAAGAACCAACCTATCGTTACTATATTTACTTGTGAAGCAGAATAGGTAGCGACATGTTCTTATGTTTGTCAAGCTATACGTTTTATTACATTGTATGCAATTTTGATCTTTTAGATGATTTCCCTCTCAAGTATTGTCTTGTTGTGGGTTGGTGATGATAGTTGATGAAATTTGAGCTTCAGATACTTTTTGCACGTTATTTAGTATGATATTGCTGATGAGGAGGCTTAGAACTCATAGGTGAAGTGAATCCTTCTACGATACCTAGGCCTTTTCATTAGTAAAATCATATAATAATGTGGAAAATTGTTTAAATCTCAAAAAGCATTAACTATGGTTTCTAACATACAGAAACTCGATCCTGGTAGGGAAATCATAAGACGGGAGAGAATTATAAATTGGGGACACTGTCCCTCTCTTAAACCTGGATATATGATGTGGGACGTGTAGATAATAAGACCGAAGAGAATGATGCTAAAGATCGGATATTTAATCGCTCTCTTAACCTGGATATCTTGGTGATGATATGGAATCTCAAGAGAATGAGATCAAAGAAAATGATGGTAAACATTGGGGAGTTGATTTTTGATAGAATAAGTGGAGTTTAGGAAATCAAAAACAGGATTTTGAAAAATCTTGAAAAATTGGCTGAAGTAAGATTGAACACCACCTCTCTTTGTAACAACAATGTTTGATACTCAAACTATGCCGGAGCTTGTTGATATGGTCTTTAGACAGTACATTTTGTTCAGGACAACAAATGAGAATTGTACAAGGACACAACAAATATCGTGTAAGTCCCATCCAGGTACAGGCTAAATTTGCATCAAGGAAACTTTTTAATTCACCATCTCATTTCAACTCCAGTTTTCAGCACTAGTAGTAATGAGGTTCTTGAACCAAGTTGTTTGTAATCGAGGGATACTTTTGTTTGAATTGCTTGGAGAGCCAACATAGATGTTGATTATGTTTGAAGAAGCACCCATAAGGAAGCCACAAGCTACTTTGCTTGCTCATACAGTCTTTGTTTTGCCTTTTGTTTCTTCCAACTTCGAAATCACCAGCATTTGCAAAACGATTAGCCCAGCCGGGAAGCTTAGGGACACCAAGTCTTTCGTAACAATCATCACAAAAGCGATTGCAGCTCCTCCATAACAAGTCCCATTATTTGCTTAGCTCTCGCAATATCTCGTTTGCTTTGAAGATTGAATTATTTGTCTTTCCAAGGACTATCCGCGCGCTCACGGTATGCATACATAGGATTTTTTCCAGAGGGACAGCTAAAAAGTCCAGTCCCTTGATCGCATAACCCAAAAGACCACACATTGTCTCCAAATACCTGAACGGCACTGTGGAAGATGCCACCGACATCGATAACATCCTTAAAGATCTTATTCATATGAAGAATGGAAGATACCACTCATCGGTATCTCTTTCTCTCTCTATATAAGAGAGATTCGCATTGAAACCCTAACTACCTCGACCACCAGTTAATTTTAAAATCGTTTCTTAAACACAATCCCTTGAAAAATCTACGATGGCATCCTACTAAATCTTTTGGGTATCTCAGACTCCAGGGTAAGTAATTCGTTGGGTTATAAATCTCCTCTTGAGATGTGGCCAAGTTGTTTCTCATAATTCTTTTGGGTTTTGCTGATGTAGTTGAATTGAGTGTTCATGCTTTCCAATTTCTGCTGTACCCCAAGACATTCTACGAAAGTTGCTTGACAATTGATCTACTTCGGGCTTTCTAGCAGATTGATTTGCAGAATAAAATTTGTCAGGTATTTTTACCTGCATAGCAAGTAATCGATACAATGAAAAATAGTTTATTATATAGTTTATTGTATGAATCGTTCAGTTTATTAGATAAAAGGGATTTGGAATTTGAGTTTGATTGCCTGAGTTTAGTAGACTTCTTGGGTCTTGGAATTTGGAATTTGGTTTGATTTGGTTCAAATCCAACTTCCAGACTATGTAGTAGAGGGATTGCTATGAGTTGATTTGGAATTTTGGCTGACATTAAGATGGTGTTTAAGTTTGCATTTATGAGCTCACTTAGCTTGTAATCTGTTGCTGAGTTTAGCTCCCGAAAAATGTGTGTAACTGTCATGCTTGGAATGATTAATTTGTTACAACATTCTAATAAATGAGAAAGAAACCATAGAGGATTAAGATTCACTAACATAGGTATTAGTATGATAGAATCATATTCTATATCTAGATGAAGAATTTTTATGTTTGAATAGAGGATTAAACGATCTAAAAGAGCACAACATTCATCTATTATATGTGTCTGCTTTCCATAGAGGCTATCAATAGCTGCTATGATATCACCTTTCTGATTTCTGACAATTGCACTGCCTCTTGCTTCCCCAGTAATAATAGAACAGGAGCCATCTATATTTAGCTTTAGTCTTGTGTCAGCAGGAGGATTCCAGTTTATGTTTCTGATCTTTCTAGGTTGAGTGAGATGGTTATAACAACCGTATTCCAAAGCAGAATCACAGTGCTTTGACCAATGGTCTCTTTGAAAAGATTTGTAGTATGTTTTTTATTTGATGAATAATAGTGGAAGCAGTGATACCTTTGTCCTGGTATTTAGCTTCGTTTCTGTGAGACCAAAGAGACCAACATATGATACCAGAACCACATCCTTAAGATATGAGGAACAGAACTACTGGGAGAATAGACCTTAGACACATCTTCCTCAGCAATGACTAACCGTCGATTGTACTATGAAGCAACAGGCTCGCAGACTAATCCCTGTATCTCAAGATTAACTGTCATTGTTACTATTGTCAAAGAACTCATACCACTTATATGTAACAGCGTCGATCGAGAATTAACAATGAATAACAAATACCTCGTCAAAACTGTAAGAATATCTTGAAAATTACTTACAGTCATCATACCTGTTCTATTCTCAGAATCCCTCGCCAAAGCATTATTATATTAGCAACCAAATTTGATAACCGAAATTTATAACTCTTCTTGCCAAAATATAATAGATCAGCCATAGTTTTATGTTCTATGTTTTTCTTAATCAATTTCTTGGAAAAAAAATATTATACTTCTTTAGTTAGATTATAATATAATTGTTAAATAGACCTAATTAATAAGATATATCCTAGTTAATATGATAATATTTTGACAAAGTCTTAGAATGACACTTATGGCCACCGGAGTTAATTGGTAAGGTGTATGAACGTTTTTGTACAGTGAACTGCATTTGGTGCTACATTTAGCATACAGTCGCTTTTTAAATTTATTAATATAACTCTAACCTATTAACAGCCAAACGTTTTGGTTCCGGATATTGCCAAGTCAGTGTAAGTCTTATCTGCGTTGTCTCCGTGTCTTATACGCGTAAACCAGTCTTATCCGGTTGGTGTCCGTGTTTTATACGCGTAAACCAGTCTTATCCGCGTTGTCTCCGTGTCTTATACGCGTAAACCAGTCTTATCCGGTTGGTGTCCGTGTTTTATACGCGTAAACCAGTCTTATCCGCGCTGTCTCTGTGTCTTATACGCGTAAACCAGTCTTATCCATAGTCTTATATGCGTATACATTATAACATAATACCTATAAATTTCCACATACATTTTCTTGCAGAATCACATTCTTTCAAATCATTTTACAATATTTTGTACCTTTCTACTCTTTTCAGCTGCACGTCTTTGTTTTATTTTTTGTGTCAAAGTCTACTGGATCTTCTTGGTAGACTGATACAAGATAAGTGTATGATAGAATTTGTCCTTTTTCTTATCAGTGATCGAAGTGCTCCAAAACTGAAAGGGCAACTGAAGATGAAAGAAAGATTAGTGATCGCATATCAAGGTAACTCGAAACAAACGTTTATATTTACTTGCTGTATTACGATAACTTATTTGTGGTTGCAATCAAATACTTATTATATCATTATTAGGGTTAATACTTTGAATATTTAGCATCGGATTTTTATTTTTTTTAATTTAATAAAACTGCTTGAACCTAATAACAATCAAAACCTCTTCCCCGGAACATAGTCTAGTCTGTGCTGTATCCAAGTCTTATATGGATTGCTTCGTGTTCTATATGCCTAAACCAGTCTTAAACATGTTGTCTCCATGCCTTACGCATAAATTTTAAATATCATCTAATCATACACATAAAATTAATAAACATGACCATTATGTAAGACAATTATCCCTCTAAAACAATAAGATCGTACTTTAATTCAATTATATTCAAATAGATAGCATGAATTTGTTATATTTGTCATATATTTTAGCATCATTTTCTTCAACCTTAGCATCATTTTCTTCAACCTCATCATCTTATAATGATCTTCCCTATAATCACCCTAGCCAAGGTTATGCGAGGGATCAGATCTCCAATCTTTAGTGTCATTTCCTTAATGATGTTAAAGATTATGCACTGGATGTCTCTTTTAACCTGAATATGTTGGTGATGATAAGGATGATCAAGATTCAAGATAATGAGATTAAAGAAAATGATCCTAAAGATTGAGGAGACTAAGTCACCAAAATTATCCAACATTTAGGATTTATATTGATTTTTGTTGTTTGTTTTTCGTTATTAATAAATATGTTGTATTTATCTCCGCTGACCCTTAAGGCTTAAGGTTAATACTTACAGGAATTGATATTTTAATAAACATGTAAAAATCGTTTTTATCTCTGCAGACGCTTTCTGAAAATTATATGTGGTGATGAGTGATTGGCGAAGACATGTAAAAACATGAGTGCAACGATCCATCTGAAATCTAAGGGTCATTTCCGCTGAAAATAAGAAAAATATTATTACCAATGACCGAAGAGACAGACCGATCATATCCGCCGAAAATAAAAAGAATATTATTACCGATGACCGAAGAGACAGACTGATCGTTTGCGACACCGAAGGGTAGTGCACTATTGAAAAAAAAAATTACAAAAACTTAGAAAGCTGTATAGGAAACTAGTTCTGAATTGATATTTAGTTTCAGCCGTTGATCTAAGAATCGTTCGATCAAAATGTGTTTCACGAGACAAATGATATAATAAGCGCCAACCCCTATTTTATGTGTTGGTTGGTCTAACCAAATAAAAGAATCCGATTATAAGCACTCTTGTGAGCTAGAGTGAGGTTTATTTGTTGGTATATGGTTGGACAATTTTATTTTTTTATTTTGTTTTTTTGGAGGGAACCCGCAGCCGCTACTCAGAGTGCAATGAGTGTGCACAGGGTAAACCCTCAGTCTGACACGATAGCCTGCAAACCAACACCAGAAGGTAAACCACAGAAGGTGACAGGCTCAGCCGAGAAAGCGTATGTAGAGGGACTCGAACTCATGACCTTTTGGTCATAAGAATGACATACTCAACCAACTCGGCTACCCCCTTGGGGCTATGGTTGGACAACTTGGTCCAAGAGAGTTGTGTTTTTAATAAGAGATACTTTAAGGGAATCTAGTTTATTGAGTCAAATGAATAAAAAATACTCTTTAGAGGAACCCAAAGATCATCATTCATGTTATGACATGGTAATTAACCAAAACTCTATTTTAACCTCGTTGGTATTCAACGCGATTTTTTTTTAATTGTTAAGAAAAAATATTGGGCAAGGCTATATCTAGATTCTATTTTGTTATAATGAGACCTTAAATCAAATTTTTTATTTTACTTTTTGCAAAATGACTATTTTACACATCATATAAAACCAAGTTTTCTACCAAAAATCTAAACAATTTTCTTCCTCTTCTTCGACCAAACTTCTCTCTAAAACTAATCTAATACCCAAAGAATGAATTACATTAAAATCTAATTTTTTTCTTCCTCTTCTTTAACAAAATTTCTCTCTACTTTTTAATTATATTTTAATATCGCCTTGTAGAACTTTCTAACTTTTCATTAGCGTAAAAAGAATGAATCACACTAGTCGAAGAGCCAATTTTTTTGTAGACCCAGTAATTTGTATAATTTTCTATTAAGAAATAAACTAGTAATTGTGAAAATATTTCTCATCCAGATGGTAATGACAATCTTGTTCGAAACCCGATCATCATGCTGGCAAGATAAGACGCGAGATGCATTTTAAAAAAAAAATCAAAGAAATCAATATTTGAAATTAAGATCTTTGATTAATAGCGAAATCAGAAACATCAATCAAATAACAAAACCACAAGAAAGAAAACAACACATCGATTTCTAAGTTTAAATTAAATTTACAACAAGAAACCCTAAATCCCCAAATTCCATAACCTAAGAACTTATAAACTTTGTAACAGCCTTCGTTCCTTCAGATACATCATGTTTAGCCAATTCACCAAACAACACCAACCTCACCGTAGACTGGATTTCCCTTGAAGTGATAGTCGGTTTCCTGTTATACCTCGCAAGCTTCGCAGACTCACCAGCCAATTTCTCGAAGATATGTTGATAAATTGTTCATGATTCTCATAGGTTTCCTGGAAATACCAATATCGGGATGAACCTGGTTCAAGATCTTGAAGATGTGGATCTTGTAGGTCTCGACACTTTTCTTGGATCGTTTCTTCTTTTTATCAGCTATGGCGCCAGCTTCTTTTGGTAACTTCTTTCTGGCCTTTGGTTTCTTCTCAGCTGCTACGGTGGCCAAGGGATATTTCTCGGCGACCTTCTTCTCAGTCGGCTTCTTTTCTGGTTGGGGTGCTATTGTTGATTTTGATTAGGAAATGAGTTCTCTATATAAAGAGATTAATTGAAAAAGAGAAATAATTTTTTGATTTTGATTGGTGAGATGTGAGCTGCAACTTGAATTTGATAAAAAAAGAAAAAGAAAAGGAAAGGGAAAAGGGAAAAGAGAAAAGAGAGAAGAGATAGTCGGTTGAAAAAAGGTTTATATATTAAGGGTATTTTAGTAAAATTTGGGGTCTCATTATAGCTAAAGAAGGTCTCATTATAACGGGGTCTCATTATAACCAAAACGGTTCTCGGTTTAGCGTTACCAAAAATATTAGATTCAATTCAGACGAAGAACAACTAACCACAGTAAATTTCAACAAAATATTGTTGATTACTCAATATTATACCCAAGATTGGTCAAATACCGGTTAATTAGTTAAGAAATATACTAACTACATGTTCAAAGGTGTAGACGGGATCCATATTAATAAAATTCTTGTCAACTTGTGTGGTTTACCTTCTGGTCTTGGTTTGTAGGCTATATATCTTGCGCGCTCATTGCACTCTGAGTACCGGCTGCGGGTTCCTTCTGGAAAAAAACTAAAAAAAACGCCACACTGTTATATATAAATAGAGTTGCATTTCATTTCGGGGTAATTAATATTTTATTTTAAAAACTTATTATTATTCCATGTCTTTAATAATATCTTTATGATTTAGGTATTTATTAATGTGACTTGTGTATTGGACCTAATCGTAAAGAGATCTACATTTTCAATGATATTGCATGTATCAGACGATATTTATAAAAAAAATTATTCACCAATAAATTAAAAACCGACTAAAATCAACTAAAATTTGTGAAAAATCTTGGCATACACAAAGATTCTGTAAACACAACTACCTCTCAACAGCGGTTAAAAAATCGTTTGTAAAGGATAATCTTTTAAAAAATATACAATGTTTTAAAATTCGTATATAGATAACAAAGTTAATTTTTTATGAGAATGAAGAGAAAAGTACCCATAAATACCTACTCTAATATCTAATACCAAAGTGGTACTCACTTTTAGTCTAGTTTCATAAAATACCTAGAATAATAATTTGGACAAAAATACCTTATATGGTATAAAAGGGGCCAATTTGGTTAGAAACCACTTTTTTATCTCATAAGCCTGACTTTTGGGTTACCATTCTCTCCAATTTCACTTTTCTAATTTTTTAGAGAGAGAAACACGAAACCCAAGAGTGAACTTAAAACTCACCTTCAATACAACTGTGAACTAACCTTTCCGGCGACAATAACACTCTTCGACTCCGATCGGCGGTGAGAAGACAACATTGTCGGCATCATCTACATTTCGATATACTTTCTGACGCCTTTTTTGCTCCTACAGGTTATTTTTCTTCTCCGGTGATGTGTTTTTGGCCGGATGACACACTGTAACGTCGATAAGTACTGTTGGAGTGTGTTTTTTGTTTCGAAAAGTCATAGCAGACAGCAGTCATGTGTGTTGTTCATGTTTTGTCGATTTCGAAAGTTGTACATAGTTCAGTTTTATATATATGTATGATTTGGTTGTTTTTTTTTAAATTTTTGTGTTTGAGGTTGAATTAGTTAAGGGTTGAAGATGTTTGTGTGAGGATTGTTATTCGTCGGAAGATGTTATGTTAGTGTAGGTGTTGATATTGGAACAGGCCGACAGAGCAGAAGGTGGTTCATTGTTTGTTTTACATGAATCACATCCTTTCAATATATTGTTGGCCGCATCTAGCAATGTCTGCAATTCTTGATGTATTGGCACAATATGTCTAGCAATGTATGTAATGTTGTTCATGTCTAGCAATTTCTGTAATATGTCTAGCAATGTATAGCAATGTCTGCAAGGTGTCTAGCAATGTGTGTAAGTTAGTTTATGTTTTTGTTTAATTAGTGAAACGCAACGAGTGTTTGCTTGGTAATGTCTAGCAAACTGGTTTGAAAAAAGACCACTACATTCGCAATGTGGTAAGTTTTTTCTGATTTGTTAGGGTGATTGCGATATAGGTTATGAAATTTTAAATTTGTATGTGATACATAACTAACAGTTGTGATTTATGCCAGCCAACATAGTTTGAATGTATGATACTGTAATTGTGTCTAGAAAATTCACATAAGACGCATCTAGCAATTTAAATGTATGATACTGCAAGTGTATCTAGCAATGTATTTTTTAGTGTATCTAGCAATTTAATATCAATGTATC
Organism: Limnanthes douglasii subsp. nivea; assembly: GCA_036936605.1. Lineage (NCBI taxonomy): Eukaryota > Viridiplantae > Streptophyta > Magnoliopsida > Brassicales > Limnanthaceae > Limnanthes > Limnanthes douglasii. Next base: position 45,578,259 of record JAUPFV010000005.1, read on the forward strand.
TAGAAATGTGATATTTCCATGTATCCAGCAATTATAATAGTAAGATACCCAACAATGGTATGTTAGTATTTGTAGCAATGTTATATTAGTGTGTCTAGAAATTTCTCCTGAGTGTATCTAGCTATGTCTCATGATTGTATCTAGCAATTCCATAAAACGTATCCAGCAATGTTATAGTAACCTAAATTGTAATGTTTATGGGGTGCCTGTTTTTACAGTTGGCATATTGCGTCAAGAAAAAATGCATACCTGATGTGCAGGGTGGATACAAAATCAAGACAATGAGATATATCCCATAACAGCCAGACAAAAGCCTTGACTACAAGATTTTTATTTGTGAGTACGTGAAAGACGTCATTTAAAAAGGATACGTTCCTCTGAAATATGGAGAGGATATGCCCGCTAAAAAGAGAGCTGAAATATTTAAGCATTTCCATAATGATTCAAACACAAACCGATGATGGTAGTTTCATTTGATTTTGAAATCATTTTTTGGGATAATTGTTTAATCGTGTAATTCATTTTAAATTGGATGTTGTTTGTAAGGATCTTGTTTAGACGTTAGTGTTAGGCGAAATGTTTTTATGTCATAGCTAACAATAGTAGAACCTGTAGTACCAATCACAACGGATCGGCTTGTGGAATTGATAACTGTTTAATATCTAGCAATGTCATTTGTATAGTATTACTAAACATTAGCGATGAAAAATGCAAAGAAAACCAGTTATACAGTCACGTACAATTGGCAATCGCAATGTAATTTCACCTTGATGTAACTAGCAATACCTCATAATATAGCAATATATTATTATTGTCATATTACAAACATCTAGCAATGTCATATTACGTGTATCTAGCAATGTATTATTAATTTATCTAGCAAGATCCTGCCATTACTAGTGTATCGAACAATTTAACAAATATTACGTATCTAGCAACGTCGTAATTGAATATCTAGCAAAATCATAATAAAGTATCTAGCAATGTCATGTTATTGTATATATCAATGTCATATAATACGTATATATCAATGTCATATAAATGTAAATCGCAATGACATTTTTTTAGACCAGTGTGTATAAATTGCATGGTTCAATTGCATTAGATACAACCTATCTAGCATACTCAATGTAAGATATCTAGCAATGTCAGTTAAGTGTGTACTATAAATTTATAACATGTATCTAGCAATGTCATAAACGTCTATCTAGCAATGTCATAGTATGCGTATCTAGCAATTACACATCCATGTATCAAGCAAGAAGGAATATGTTATGGAACAAATAAACATAAATCACATGGTTCAATTGCAGCAACCCCGTAAATACAAGCTAAATGCAACAAACTAATCAACATAAATCGCATGGTTCAATTGCAGCAACCTCGTAAATACAAGCTAAACGCAACGAACTAATCAACATAAATCGCATGGTTCAAGTTGAGTATATACAACCTATCTAGCATACTCAATGTAACATATCTAGCAATGTCAGTTAAGTGTATACTACAAATTTATTACATGTATCTACAAATGTCATAAACGTCTATCTAGCAATGTCATAATTAAACACCAAAATCGCATCCTCTTCACGGAAATTGCATCTTGTCCCCTAAATCACCATAAGATTGGGTTAGTTTGTGGTACTGGAATCTAGAAAGAAGGAATAGCGTTAAAGAGCAAATAGGTCTATCAATTCTTAAACCAATAATGGCAATGTTTTATGTATACAATCGCAATCTAACAATTAAGTAACCATGTTAATACAAGATAAAACGCAAGGAACTGATTAACATAAATCGCATGGTTCGATTGCAGTAGATACAATTTGTATAGCATACTCAATGTAAGATATCTAACAATGTGAGTTAAGTGTGTACTACAATTTTATAACATGCATCTAGCAATGTCATAAACGTCTATCTAGCAATGCTATAATCAGCGTATCTAGCAATTAAACATCCATGTATCTAGCAATTACACATCCATGTGTTAGGGAACAAATAAACATAAATCGCATGGTTCAATTGCAGCAACCCCGTAAATACAAGCTAAAACGCAATGAACTAATCAACATCAATCGCATGGTTCAATTACAGTGGATACAACATATCTAGTATACTCAATTTAACATATCTAGCAATGTCAGTTAAGTGTGTACTACAATTTTATTACATGTATCTAGCAATGTCATAAACATTTATCTAGCAGTGTCATAATTAAACACATAAATCGTATCCTCTTCACATAAAATTGCATCATGTTCCCTAAATCACCATAAATTGTAAAAACTTAACGAATTCGTTACAGAGAAAGGAAAAAGCAAAAAACACGACCTCAAATCTGACCTAAACAACTTATAAACAAGAAAATACCATAACATATATGATTTCGTACCAATGGAATTAAGGTAGTTCTGGCTCTACAAGAATGAAAATACCTCACCTTGGAATGGTTTCACGGTGGTTGATGTTAACAAGAAAATAAGTTGTTTGACGTCTCACGGTGCTTAAAGATTCACCGGAATTGAAGGACTGGCTAGTTAATCGAAGTTGTTCGTCGGTGAGAACGTAAATCGGTTCTTGGTGACTGTTTGTTGAAAAACAGTAGATTACGGTGGTTAACAGGTACCGGACGATGGTTTAGGGTGGTCGACGGGAGGTTGAAAATGGTTTAGGGTGGTTACTGGAATTTTGCTAGTGGTTGCCGGCGATCGAGTGATCACGGTAACAAATTTTCAAAAATACAGGTGTTTTGGGAGGGTTAATAGAGAGAGTGGAGGCTGGTTCAAAATTCAAAATTCAAAATTTTTGATTGGGTGAAACCCCATTAATTCTTAAAGTAAAGGCTTATATATTAGTTTGAGGGTATTTATGGTATTAAAAGAAATTAGGTCTTGAAAGGAATTGTTTTATTGAGATGGGTATTAAGTGAGCATTAACCATTTTTGGGTACTCGATACTAATATGTTTGGCCAGTACGTACTTAGGGTGTCATTTTCCTTATTTATAAATTAAGAACCAACATAATTAAAAACATTATAGTTATTTGATATTCTTTACGATCCAATATATTTAGAGTTAAGAATAGAGAGAAGCTTGTAAGGTTTTTTAGTGTAAAATATTATCTGTATTTCAGTATAATGAATTTGTTACGCTTGTTACATATATTTATACTCATTTACAGTTAGTGGAAGGTTTGTTTTGTGTGTAACAACCTTCACAGTTATTCAATAACGTGTATTGTACATAAATATTCTTTACATGAAATATGCTCTGCAATAAGGTGTTTGTTGGGCATAAGTGATGTTGGGTCCATAGACTCATTGTTGGGCTTAATTGGTTAAAAACTCTCGACATGGTCGAAGACAGAGATCGAGAATATAAAACCTCACTAACTCAGATAACACCAATGACCAGCCCCTTCACACATTGTCCTAAATTGAAAAACACTAGATCTACTAGCCTTCCACCACATGACCTTCTTCTTCACCGTAGACAAGGTTTTTGTATACAAAAAAGTCCCAAGTTTCTTCACTTCCCCCCTCAAACAAAGGGGAGGGATAGCGAGTTCGATTGTTTTGCGTAGAAACTGAAAACGAGCATGAAAGAGGTTTGGTAAGAAAATCAACTATTTAGTTGAGTGAAAGAACATACACTATATCCAACGAACCTTGCATAACCTGATCCCGTAAAAAATGAATACCCAGCTCAACATGTTTAGTCGGAGCATGAAACACTAGATTAGAGGCCAGTGAACTAGCCTCAAGGTTATCGCACATCATAACTTGAGAACGGTAAAGAGGAAACCCAAGTTCTCGAAGCATTGAGCGCTATTGATGTAGCAAAGACTGCGGACAAACTGGTTTCTCGTTCAGGTATCCGAATTGGTTAAATAGGTACTCAAATCGAATTTTTCGATGAGCCCGCCAGTTGTTCAAAAACTTGACTTTGTCACAAAGTTTGATTCCAAAATTCGACTTGTAAAGCCTTTGAAAACCAGTTTTAATATTTTAGCGTTATATATTTAATTTATTTTAAAACATATATGTAATTTTCTTATTTGAAATTAAGGTTTTGAGTAGTGCTATATAAAACATAATATACCTTATTTTGTTGTCAGACGTGATTAATAGAATTTTGAGATTATTTCTTCGAGTCTCCCTTATTCTCTAACCTAGGGTTAGGGTTTTATCGTTGTTTGTTTCTTCTATTTCCGCTTCGCTACCATATTGGTATCAGAGACGAGCCATTCCTACTACGCAGATACAAGAATTATGTTACGAATACCTCTTGATTTGAGGAGTAGAATAGAGAACAACATCTTTCAGTCTACATGCACAATTGGAGGAAGAATTTGAAAGTTTGTAATTGATTAAGATAGCTATGAGAATCTGATTTCATAGGAGGCTGTTCAAAAACTAGCATTGAAGATTGAAGCTCTTCTATACCGGTACATACTGTTAGGACTGATAGAGTACATTGAGGTAACATTTTCTAAACGCTATCAATTTGTATTTTTTGTTGGTAATTACAAAGATACAACATGGTGTGACATAGTACCTATGGACGTTTTCCATCTAGTTTTAGGACGTCCATGGAAATTTAAGAGAAATTCTACTTATAATAGTAGAATGAATCGATACAGTTTTGCTAAAGATGGTTGCAAGTTTATATTGGTTCCATCTAGAGTAGTTTCTCCAAAACCATCACCAGTTAAGGAGTTTCATGCTCATACTGCACCAGTTACCGATCTTAGCTGTGATTCTAAAACTGTGTCTGATCTCGTTTTTCACAAACCGATCTATGACAAGTATGATGATGAGGTCGAGGAGAAGAGCATTGATGTAGTAGAATTGGTAATGCAAAAAAAGTTCGAGATTTTGAAACTAAGTTTTTCATCAACTGTTGATGGAGAAAAAGAAAGAACTAGTAACGAGAAATAAATCAACACAGAGAATGATAAAATTGATTCGAATAAAGGTAATTTACAGCCAATAGAGGTTTCGTTGAAGAAGGGTTGCATCGCTCTAGAGGTTATGTTGAAGAAGATTGTGAAGCAGTATCTTTTATCGTGCATATGTATCTTCCATGTATTTTATATTATCCTAAAATCAAACCTTTGATTCAATTTTATGTGGATACATGTTGTCATGTTGGAAAAATAGAAGATAATATTTTTGTTTTTGAGATTATGGATAGATTGATAGAAGAAAAGAATAGTGTTTTAATGGATAAAAGATTAGGTTTTGTAATAGAAACTAGAGGAGTTTTTGGTGATGGTTGGGGAAATAAAAAAAGAATAAGAAGTTAAAAGTAGAAGATTGCAATGTTCTGAATCTGCTGGTAGAAATATACTCTGAAGAACTTGAGAAGCCATCTACTATTCAACAAAGACGAATTGTTTCTTTCTGCAAGGGTTTTGATGTGATACAACAAGCACAATCTAGAACTGGAAAGACAACAACTTTTTACACGTGCAAGGGTGTTGTTGTGTTTAGTAAATGGGTTAGTAAAGTTGACATAGAACAAGTCGGTGGAATATATCTTATTATTGTTGATCACAGTAATGCCAAGGACATGGAAAAGATGGACAAAGATGGGAAACCACTTCTTGACAAGAGCTGTAGCATTCAGATTCTCACCTCTCACACCTTTATGCTGGTACGAGTTGCAATCAACGGTGAACATGCCAATGTTTTTGCAGTTCTTTTAATGTTTCAATGTTTTGAATTCAAGGTCGAATTCTTCTCAACCGAGGAAGGATAACGTAGCGAAGACTATGGACAGACTGGTTTCTCGCTTAGGTATCCGAATTGGGTCAAACAGGTACTCAAACCGAAGATTTCAATGAGCCCGTCAGATTTCAAAAATGTGACTTTGTCACAAAGTTTGATACCCAAATTCGACATGTAAAGCCTTTGGAAAATAGTTTTAATATTTTAGCATTAAATTTATTTATTTATTTTAAAACATTTATGTAATTTCCTTATTTGATATTAGGGTTTTGGGTAGTGCTATATAAATCATCATATGCCCTATTTTGCGGTCAAACTTTGATTAATATAATTTTTAGATTATTTATTTGAGTCTCTCTTATTCTCTAACTTAGGTTTAGGGTTTTATCGTTGTTTATTTCTTCTATTTCCGCTTCGCTACCATATACCAAACTGATGCAACAGAAATTAGAAAACAAGCAACGATAGATGAAACTCTAATCCAAGGGTAACATGATGAAACCTTAATCTAAGGGTAACAAAGATTCAAATTTCAAAGGAAAAAAATATATTATTCCAAAAATTTATTTAAAATTTAGTGTATATAAGGCTTTATATAAGAGTTGCTCAAAATCCTAAATTAGAATACAATAAAATCAAATCAAATCGAATCTTAATACAATTATATATGATTTAAATAATATAAAATATTTGAATAAAATAAAATAAAATAAAATGAAAAAAGGTTTTTGTTTGGACTTTCTAGACTACATCAACCACCATATCAGTTATGAGGACAGATTTACTAGGGATCAGTACTCGGAATGAGTAATGGAACGTGAAATGACACTCTGCTTTTTGGAGGCCAAAGACATAATACCCTCTTACTGATCGACGATCATCCAGTGAAGTAGTCCAGTCAGCATCATCAAAACCAGTAAGTTGAAGATCATCACTTGTTTGATATAAAGTCACAACGAAGAAGACCCAGATAAGTATCGTAGAATCCGCTTCATGTATTATAAATGTATGTGCATTGGAAATTACTACAATTGACCCATTTTGTTCACTGCAAAAGCAATGTCCGCACGAGTATGGAGTAGATGTTGTAAAAAAACTAATACACTTTGGGATTTTTTTAAGGCATATGAGACTTTCACTATTAGGTTGAGAGATTTAAGGACCTACACGCATCGAAGTAGAGAAAGGATTAGGCGTAAAGATCCATTCTCTATCAAGTAATTTATTAATGTAATTTTTATAGAGTCAATTACATACCCGTTTCACCCTTGTAAACCTCAATACCTTGGTATAGTCTGAGACAACCCATGTCTTTCAGAGAAAATTTAGAGTTGAGTCTCCGAATAAAATTGTTCAAGTATGAAGGTGCATTTCCAGTAACTATAACATCATCAACCTAAACTAATAGGACAATATAGAACTATTTAGTCATAAGGAAGAACATAAAGAAATTTGGTCTTGATTTTTGAGAACTCTATAGAAATAGTGTGTCATTTAGCTTTGAATACCAGGCACGAGGAGCATACAGTTCCCACATAGTTCCCAAAGAAGCATATAGTTCTCACATACTTCCCAAAAGAAGCAGAGAGTTCCCAAATAGTTCCCAACTATTAAATGACGCTAGTGGAGTAATGAGAATTAATACTAGAAGTTTGAAAGTCCCCAATCACTACATGATGTTAGTGGAGTAGTGTGAATCATATTTTTCTATAAGTATTGAACTTGTTTGTTCTATTTTATTTAAGTAATAAAATCAAACTATCTGTCTGTTCAAATTGTTTCAGTATATGTTTGTTCAGTTATTTCAGCTCCTGTCTGTTCAAATTTGTTTCAAGTAGAGTAGGTAAGATGTGAATATTGGCGGAAGTAATTAAATAGAATAACAACAAGGTTAGACAATAAATGAAGGATTACTAATGTACAATGTGTATTTAAGCATGAGTTAAGTTTGGTAGACATTAATTCCAATGTTAGAAAATACGGATATGAAACAAAAACTTACAGAAGTACATCAAAAGTAAGTTCATATGAGAGTCATCGGAAAGTAATCGTAATATAGGATGAAGCTTAAGAAACGTAGAACTACGCTTTCAAAATAAGTTATTTAGGCCATTGTATTGTTTTGATCTTTTAGAAACTTCTTATGAAATATAACAAGCTCTTAGAATCAGATTACAAGCAAGTAGAAAATAAGATTGAAGTTTGACGAAGTTTGGAATTTCAATGGAAGAGATGAATTTATAAAGAGACTTAGATAAATTTCAATGTGAGTTACTTTTAATCATATGAATGGGGACTGAAACCTATTGACAGACTTAGATAAATCAATGAATGGTACAATGAAGTTTGGAAATGGCTCAACGATCAATATTTGTTGAAGAGGAACGACAAACTTCCAAACCAAAACCAGAAAAATGGGGAAGTAACTCCATCATCATTAGATACTCAACTGGAGAAGTAGAATCTATGAACCGTGAATCACCGTCCATTTTTTTTTTCTCAAAGTGTATTAAATGGGGATGATATAAGATCAAATGAGCATCCTAGGAACGAGGATGATGAAACTCGACTAAAAAAAATTCGATCTTTACAAGAGTTATATGATGAAATTAATAAAATTGAGTTAGATTCAGATACGAGCCTTCTGTCTATCAAAGAACCAACGATACAATAAGAAGCCTTCAACAATTAAAATTGGAGGTTGGCAATGATGGAGGAGCTTGAGGCAATTTAGAAAAATGGAACTAGGGATATTAGAAAATTGCTAGCAAAACATAAAAGGATAGGTTTGAAATGGGTTTATAAGTTAAAGAAAAATCGAGACGGTTAAAATATTAAATATAAGTCAAAACTTATTGTGAGAGACTATATTTAAGAACATGGAATTGATTATGAATAGGTTTTTGCTCCAGTTGCTCGATTAGAAACTGTGAGATTGCTTATGGCACTAGTAGCACATGAAGGGTGGCTAGTACACCATATGGACGTGAAATCAGTGTTCTTGAATGAGGATCTAAATAAATTTGTTTATGTTAAAAACCATCGGGTTTTGTTAAAAAATGAAAAGAAGATGAAATTCTGAGATTAAAGAAAACATCATATGGTTTGAAACAAGCTCCAATAACTTGGAAAAAAAACTGGACTTTTTTTACATAATTTGGGTTATGAGAAATATAGTCTCGAACATGACGTTTACAAGAGAAGAATTGGAGGTAATATGCAGTTTCATACAAATTGAGGTTAAATAGATATTACAGATTTGGGGTTATTAAGCTTTTATGTGGAAATTGAGGTTAAATAGAGGTCTGATTATATAACTTTGAGCTAAAAAAGTTATGCAGAGAGGATTTTAGAGAAATCGGTAATGCTAAGTTGTAAACCATGTCGTGTACCAATGGATTCAAGGCTAAATCTAAGCAAAGCTGATGGAAATCCATCAGTGGATAAAAAAAAGTATTGTAGTTTAATTGGGAGCTTGAGGTACTTAGTCCACACTTGACCCGATATGTCATTTGTCATTGGTGTGGCTAGCCGTTTCATGCAAAAACCCTATATGAAACATATGAGTACTGTCAAACAAATTCTTTTATATATAAATGATACACTCAATTTCAGTTTGAAGTATTAAAAGAGAACAATAACATCCGGAGTTGATTGGATATGCTGATAGTGATCTTGTTGGAAACACTGATGATCACAAAAGTACCTGTGGGGTTGTTTTTTTCTGGACAGTGATCCGATTAGATGGACTTCACAAAAACAGAACGTTGTAGCACTATCTTCATGTGAAGCTGAATATGTTGTTGCTTCAGCAAGATCTTGCCAAGCAATGTGGCTCAAGAGGTTGCTGGAAGAGTTATGCGAAATTAAAGTTGAAAAAGTTAGTTTGCGAGTTGATAACAAGTCTGCGATCGCTTTAGCAAAGAACCGAGTCTTTCATGGAAAAATTTAACACATAGATATCAAGATATATTTTATTGCGTGATTGTTTGAAACAAAGAATCCTTGATATTGCGTATGTCAGCACTATAGAACAAATTGCAGATTTGTTTACCAAGCCATTGTCGCGTGACAGATTTGAGTTCTTGAGGTATGCAACTAGTGTGTTCAACTTGAAGCCTCAGTTACGAGATTAAGGGGGAGAATTGTTGGCATATTTATAATTTTGTATCTTAAGAAAAAGAAGACTTATATGCAATGCACGTGACTAGTCTGTATTTATATTTTATTAGTTTCGGTTTTAAATTAGTTGCAGTTTCTTGGCTAAAACTACCTCCGTAAATTCAGCCTCTAAGCCTGAAATTCTCTCTAGATGTTCATTTAATTCTGTTGTTTTCGTTATGTACAATGTTATATATATATATATATAATTTGAATAGATTGAGAATTTCAAGAAAACTGATTTTCATAAATTCACTTTGTAAAGAATCTTTTATCTTTTTCATGGCACTAAATGCATGAGATATACTTAAGAAATGTAAGCTCGAGTAAGATATAATAGATTTAATTTGTTAATTTTGGTTTCCTTCCTTTCGAATATTTGTTTTCTCTCATTTCATTAGGAACCATAAGTGGATCTTAGAGTAGACCATGTGTGTTGAGAATCAACCAATAGTTTTACTTGAATAAATTATAGAATTAAAGGTGTTTCCGGTTATATATTTTAGTGTAATTAGATTGACTAATCGACCAATGTAGTCATAATATATTATCGAACAAGTTATAGAGTCCAGAGTCCGCGCTTGTTAGATTCTATTGTGACTCGTGAGCTTGGTCAAAGAACGTAAATTATACTATAGTTGATCGAATGGTGTTGTTATTTTCAAGATTCATTTGAATTTGAATGTTCTTATTATAGCCTGTTTTTTACCGTTTGAAAATAACCCGGTTTCGGATATGCATTGATACAAATGGTTGACAGTTTGCATGCCAATTTAGTAGTTTTGGTCGAATTATATTATACATAGTTCTGTTTTGAAAATCACGGGATATAGATCATTCATTTGTTTAATAAGAATATACTATGATTTTATCCGGTTGAAATGTTTGAGACAACCACCAAAATTAATCTGAAATCTCCAATTTTACGTATCATTTCTAACATTCTCTTTTTTGTTTCTTGTTGAATAAATACAAAATCTTGCTCCGTTTTTTTGCTTATCACGAGTTATATCCCTACTATTCGGTTTGGCACTAGGTTCAGTAGTCTTTTCCTCAAAATGGCAAAGTTGAATTAAAATTTTCTTCAGGATCATTGTGCTATTATCTTTCTTTTGCTTTCAGCGTAGCTGTCATGAACCCTTATTGCAAACAATAACAATCAATACGAAATCTACGTACTCTCAATACCTCTGTTTTCAGCGTGTCGAACGAGAGACTTCTTCTGCAACTTATAGCTTTTCATATCCATGAGAACTTACTTTCAACTCATTACAATTAAATGCTTGGAATAAAAATCTTACTTTTCTGTTGGGATCCTAAATAGAATTAGTGGGACGATAGACCTTAGACAGATGTAATTATGCAAATTAACCCCCGATTGAACTCTGAAGCAGAAGGCTTGCTGACTAACCTTGAAAACTACGCAAAGCTGATGAAAATCCATCTGTGGATACAACAATGCATCGTAATGTCACTGGGAGTTTGAGGTACTTAGTCCATACTCGACCTGATATATCATTTGTCGTTGGCGTCGCTATCCGTTTCATGCAAAAAGCCTCTATAAAACATATGAGTGATGTCAAACAAATTCTTCTATATATAAAGGGTACACTCAATTTCGGTTTGAAGTATGTTTAAAGAGAACAACAACATCCGGAGTTGATTGAATATGCTGACAGTAATCTTGCTGGAGACATTGATGATCGAAAAAGTACCTCTGGTTGTTTTTTTTCTCGACGGTGATCTGATTAGCTGAACTTCACAAAAACAAAAGGTTGTAACACTATCTTCATGTGAAGCTGGATATGTTGTTGCTTCAACAGGAGCTTGCCAAGCAATGTGGCTCAAGAGGTTGTTGTAAGAGTTATGCGAAATTAAAGTTGAAAAAGTTAGTTTGCGAATTGATAACAAGTCTACGATTGCTTTAGCAAAAAACCTAATCTTTCATGGAAAAATTAAACACACAGATATCAGGATTCATTTTTTGTGTGTTTGTCTGAAACAAGGAATCTTTGATATTGTGTCTGTCAACACTATAGAAAAAATTGCATATTTGTATACCAAGCCATTTCCGCGTGACAAATTTGAGTTCTTGAGGGATGCAACTAGTGTGTTCAACTTAACATTTAAGTTACGAGATTAAAGGGGAGAAATGTTGGCATAATTATAACATTTTATCTTACAAAGAAGAAAACTTATATGCAATACACATGACTAGTCTGCATTTATATTTTATTAGTTTCGGTTTTAAATTAGTTGGAGTTTCTTGGCTAAAACTACCTCAGTAAATTCAGCAACTAAGCCCAAAATATTCTATAGATGTTGGTTTTATTTTGTTGTCTCGGTTATGTATAATTATATATATATATATATATATATATATATATATTTGATCAAGTTGAATAGATTGAGAATTTCAGGAAAACCAATTCTCATAAATTCACTTTTTACAGAATCTTCCATCCTTGTCATGACACTTAATGCATAAGATACACTTAAGAAAGGTGAGCCCGAGTTAGATATAATAGATTTAATTTGTTAGTTTTGGTTTCCTTCCTAATGTATATTTGTTTTATCCTCTTTCATTAGGAACCATAAGTGGATCTTGGAGTTCACTATGTGTGTTTAGAATTAAACACTATATCTACTTGAATAAATTATAGAATTGATAGTATTTTCGTCATATATTTTAGTGTAATTAGATTGACTAGTCGATCAATGCAGTCGTGATATATTATTGAGCAAGTTGGAGAGTCCAGAATGCGCGCTTGTTCAAGAAACTATAGTTGATCGAATGGTGTTGCTATTTTCAAAATTCATTTGATTTTGAATTTTTTTTATTATAGCATGTTCTTTACCATTTGAAAATAAGCCGGTTTTGGACCTGCATGGATGTAAGTGGATGACAGTTTGCATGTCAGTTTAGTAGTTTTGGTCGAATTATATTATACATGGTTATGTTTTGAAAATCACAGTATAGAGATCATTCACTCGTTCCACAAAAATATACCGTGATTTTATCTTATTGAAATTTTTGAGACAAGCACCAAAATATTTTTAATCTGAAATTGATTAGAAGACTTGACAAAATACCCAACATTCATATATTAGTTCTAGCATTCTCTTCTTTTGTTTCTTGCTGAATAAGTACAAAATCTTGTTCCATGTTTAGGCTTATCACAATGTTAAAAAAATAATTCTTCAGGATCATTGTGCTATTATCTTTCTTTTGCTTTCAACGTAGGTGTCATGAACCCTTATTGCAAACAATAACAATTAATGCGGAATCTACGTACTCTCAATACTTCTGTTTTGAGCGTGACGAACGAGAGACTTCTTCTGCACGTTATAGATTTCCATATCCATGAGAGTTTAGTTTCAACTCACAACAATCAAATGCTGGGAATAATTTTTTTACTTTTCTGTTGGGATCCTAAACAGGATTAGGGGGAAGATAGACCTTAGACACATGTTCCTGCGCAGATTAACTCCCGATTGAACCCTGAACCAGAAGGCTTGCCGACTAAACTTGTATTTCAAGATTAACTTTCATTGTTATTGTTGCCAAAGAACTCATACCACCTATATGTAACAACTACGGTAAAAAATTAACAAAAAATAACAAATTCCTCCATTACTAATATTATTATTAAAACCTCTAGACCATATTCATTGTATCATCATGATCCTGTCGTCAAAACATTATTATGTCAGCATTTAAATAGAACTATTTAATAGGATATATCCTAGTTAATATGATAATATTTTGACAAAGATTTAGGATGATTTATGGCAGCCGGAGTTAAGTGGTAAGGTGTATCAACGTTTTAGCATTCAATCGCTTTTTAAATTTTTTAAAATTACTCTAACTGAGTCACAACCAAACGTTTTGGTCGTGAATATTGTCAAGTCGGTGTTGTATATGTATTGATTGGATTTTTTATATGCGTAAACCAATTTTATACGTGTTGTCTCCGTGTCTTATACGCGTAAACCAGTCTTATCTGCATTGTCTCCGTATCATATACGCGTAAACCAGTCTTATCCGCATTGTCTCCGTGTCATATACGCGTAAACATTATAACATAATACCTATAAATTCTCACATACATTTTCTTGCAAAATCACATTCTTTCGAATCATTTTATAATATTTTGTACCTTTCAACTCTTTTCAGCCGCAGGTCTTTTTTTATAGGTATTTTTTGTCTCAAAATCTACTGTATCGTTTTGTTAGACTGATATAAGATAAGTGTATGGTAGAATTTGTCCTTTTTCTTATCAGCAAACCAAGTGTAGAAACTGAAAGCGCATCTGAAGATGAAAGAAAGATAAGTGATCGAAAATCGAAACAAACTTTTATATTTACTTGTTGTAATATGATAACTTATTTTGTATATTTAGAATCAGATTTCTTTTTGAATTTAACATAATTACTAGAGCTTAATAACAATCAAAACCTCTTGCCCGGGTCATAGCCCAGTCTTGAGTTGCATCTAAGTCTTATACAGATTGTTTCAATGTTCTATAGGCCTAAACCACTCTTATGCATGTTGTCTCCATGCCTTACACATAAATTTTTAAAAATCATTTATTCATATACATAAATAGGATAAAGTTATTATATTTGTCGCATATTTTAGCATCATTTTCATCAACCTCATTATGTTATAATGAACTTCCCTATAATCACTCTATCCAGGGTTAAGAGATGGATCAGATCCCAATTCTTTAGGGTCAGTCTCACCAAAACATCCACGATTAAGTCAAATATTAAGTCTCCCATTTGTTTTATTACATTGTATGCAATCTTGATTTTTTGGATGATTTCCCTCTTTAAGCATTGTCTTGTCCTGGGTTGGTGATGATAGTTGATGAAATTTGAGCTTCAGATACTTTTTGCACGTTATTTAGTATGATATTGCTGATGAGGAGGCTTAGAACTCATAGGTGAAGTGAATCCTTCTATGATTCCTAGGCCTCTTCATTAGTAAAATCATATAATAATATGGAAAAATTGTTTAAATCTCAAAAAGCATTAACTATGGTTTCTAACATACAAAAACTCGATCCTGGTAGGGAAATCATAAGACCGAAGAGAATTATAAATTAGGGACACTGTCTTTCTCTTAAACCTGGATATATGATGTGGAACGTGTAGATAATAAGACCGAAGAGAATGATGCTAAAGATTGGATATTCAATCTCTCTCTTAACCTAGATATCTTGGTAATGATATGGAATCTCAAGATAATGAGATCAAAGAAACTGATGCATACATAGGAATTTCCACGCCATTCTCTACTTCGCTCTCGCAATATCTCGTTTACTTTGAAGATTGAATTATTTGTCTTTCAAAGGACTATCCGCGCGCTCACGGTATGCATACATAGAAATTTTCCAGAGGGGCAGCTAAAAACTACAGTCCCTTGTTCGCATAACCCAAAAGACTACACATTGTCTCCAAATACCTGAGCGGTACTGTGGAAGATGCCACCGACATCGGTATCTCTTTCTCTCTCTAGATAAGAGATATTCACATTGAAACCCTAACTACCTCAACCAGACTTCAGGGGTAAGTAATTCGTTAGGTTATAAATCTCCTCTTGAAATGTAGCCAAGTTGTTTCTCAAAATTCTTTTCGGTTTTGCTGATGTAGTTGAATGGAGCATTCATGCTTTCCAATTTCAGGCTTTCTAGCAGAATGATTCGTATAAAATTTGTCAGGGATTTTTACTTGCATAGGAAGTAATTGATACAACGAAAAATAGTTTATTGTATGAATCTTAGAGTTTATTAGATAAAAGGATATGTAGAGTAGAAAAATTGCCGAGTTTAGTAGACTTCTTGGGATCTTGAAATTTGGAATTTGGTTTCATTTGGTTCAAATCCAACTTGCAGACTATCTAGCCGAGGGATTGCTATGAATTGATTCGGAATTTTGGTTGACACTAAGATGGTGTTTAAGTCTGCATTTATGAGCTCATTTCGCTAGTAGTCTGTTGCTGAGTTTTGCTCCCGAAAAATGTGTGCAACTGTCATGCTTGGAATGATTAATTTGTTACAACATTCGAATAAATGAGAAAGAAACCATAGAGGATTTAGATTCACTAACATAGCTATTAGTATGATAGAATCATATTCTATATCTAGATGAAGAATTTTTATGTTTGAATAGAGGATTAAACGATCTAAAAGAGCACGACATTCATCAATAATATGTGTCTGTTTTCCATAGAGCCTACTAATAGCTGCTATGATATCACCTTTCTGATTTCTCACAATTGCACTGCCACTTGCTTCCCCAGTAATAGAACAGGAGCCATCTATATTTAGCTTTAGTCTTGTGTCAGCAGGAGGATTCTAGTCTTTCCAAAAGCAGAATCACAGTCCTTTGACCAGTGGTCTCTTTTGAAAAGATTTGTAGAATCAAGCTGAAGAAGCATGTTTTTTATTTGATGAATAATAGTGGAAGCAGTGATACCTTTGTCCTGGTATTTAGCTTCGTTTCTGTGAGACCAACATATGATAGCAGGGAGAATTGTTCTAATATGTACTTTATTAGGAGAAGACCAGAACCACATCCTTATGATATGAACAGAACAGAACTACTGGGAGAATAAACCTTAGACACATGTTCCTCAGCAAGGACTAACCATCGATTTTACTATGAAGCAACAGGCTCGCAAACTAACCCTTGTATCTCAAGATTAACTGCCATTGTTACTATTGTCAAATAACTCATACCACTTGTATGTAACAGTGGCGATCGAGAATTAACAACGAATAACAAACACCTCGTCAAAACTGTAAGAATATCTTGAAAATTACTTACAGTCATCATACCGGAGTTAAGTGGTAAGGTGTATGAACATTTTTTGTAAAGTGAACTGCATTTGGTGCTATATTTAGCATACAATCGCATTTTAAATTTATTAAAATTACTCTAACCTATTAACAACCTAACGTTTTGGTCCCGGATATTGTCAAGTCAGTGTTGTACATGTATTGTTTCGCTTTCTTTTACGCGTAAACCAGTTTTATCCGTGTAAACCAGTTTTATCCGCGTGCTGTCCGTGTTATATACGCGTAAACCAGTCTTATCCGGTTGGTGTCCGTGTTTTATACGCGTAAACCAGTCTTACCCGCGTTGTCTCCGTGTCTTATACGCGTAAACCAGTCTTACCAATAGTCTTATACGCGTATATAATACCTATAAATTTCCACATACATTTTCTTGCAGAAGCACATTCTTTCAAATCATTTTACAATATTTTGTACCTTTCTACTCTTTTCAGCCGCAAGTCTTTTATTTTATAGTTTAATTTTTTGTGTCAAAGTCTACTGGATCTTCTTGGTAGACTGATATAAGATAAGTGTATGATAAAATTTGTCCTTTTTCTTATCAGGGATCGAAGTGCTCCAAAACTGAAACGGCATCTGAAGATGAAAGAAAGATGAGTGATCGCATATCAAGGTAAATCAAAACAAACGTTTATATTTACTTGCTGTATTAGTATAACTTATTTATGGTTGGAATCAAATACTTATTATATCAACAGTATTAGGGTTAATACTTTGAATATTTAGCATCAGATTTTCTTTTTTAATCAAAACTAGAACCTAATAACAATCAAAAACTCTTGCTCGGAACATAGCCCAGTCTGAGTTGTATCCAAGTCTTGTACGGATTGCTTCGTGTTCTATATGCCTAAACCAGTCTTAAACATGTTGTCTCCATGCCTTACACATAAATTTTTAAATATCATCTAATCATACACATAAAATTAATAAACATGACCATTATGTAAGACAATTATCCCGCTAAAACAATAAGATCATACTTTAATTCAATTATATTCAAATAGATAGCATGAATTTGTTATATTTGTCATATATTTTAGCATCATTTTCTTCGGCCTCGTCATCTTATAATGATCTTCCCTATAATCACCCTAGCCAAGGTTATGCGAGGGATCAGATCTTCAATCTTTAGCGTCATTTCCTTAATGATGTTAAAGATTGGGCACTGGATGTCTCTTTTAACCTGAATATGTTGGTGATGATAAGGAAGGTCAAGATTCAAGATGATGAGATTAAAGAAAATGATCCTAAAGATTGAGGAGATGATCTTGGACCTAAATTATCCAGCATTTAAGATTTATATTGATTTTTGTTGTTTGTTTTTCGTTATTAATAAATATGTTGTGTTTATCTCCGCTGACCCTTAAGGCTTGAGGTTAATACTTATAGGAATTGATATTTTAATAAACATGTAAAAATCGTTTTTATCTCTGCTAACGCTTTCTGAACATTATGAGTGGATTGCCGAAGACATGTAAAAACAGTTTGAATTTTTTATGTTCTAACATTAGGTGCAACAACCCTTTCTGAAATCTAAGGGTCATCTCCGTCGCAAATAAGAAGAATATTATTACTGATGACCGAAGAGACAGACTGATCACCGAAGAGACAGACGGATCGTTTTGCGACATCGAAGGGTAGTGCACCTTGACAAAAAAATTACAAAAATTTAAAAAGCTCCAGAGGAAACTAGTTCTGAATTGATACTAGTTTCAGCTGTTGATCTAGGAATTGTTCAATCGAAATGTGTTTCATGGGACAAATAATATAATAAGCGCCAAACCTATTTTATGTGTTGGTACCAAATAAAAAAAATCCGGTTATAAGCACTCTTGTGAGCTAGAGTGAGGTTTATTTGTTGGTATATGGTTGGACAACTTGGTCTAAGACAGTTGTGTTTTTAATAAGAGATACTTTAAGGGGAATCTAGTTTATAGAGTCCAAATAAAAATAAAAATAAAAATAAAACGAACTCTTTACTGGAACCCAAATATATCATTCATGTGATCACATGGTAATTAACCAAAATTCTATATTACCCTCCCTAATATTGAACGCGCATTCTTTTTTCAATTGTTAAAAAAAAAATATTAGATTCAATTCAGACGAGGAACAGCTAACCACAGTAAAATTCAACAAAATATTGTTGATTACTCAATATTATACCCAAGATTGATAACCAAGATTGGTCAAATACCGGTTAATTAGTTAAGAAATATACTACGTGTTCAAAGTTGTAGACCGGATCCAAATTAATAGAACTCATTTTTATTTTTATGGTTTTGTTTAATATAAAAGCCGTACTGTTGTATATAAATAGAGTTGCATTTCATTTCGGGGTAATTATTATTTTATTTTAAAAACTTATTATGATTCCATCGTTTTTAATAATGAGGAAAGTACCGATAAATACCCATTCGAGTAGCTAATTATCCGGTAGCACCCAAATTTTGGATAGTGTTACTTAGTACATCGACTAAACAATTGGACAAAAATACCCCTCGACTATATATATCCAAAGTTCACTTCAAATCCACTTTTTTCCACCTTCCCATCACCCTAAACAAACCAAAACACGTCTAATTTTGGAAACCACCAGAAACCGTTCGACTTCGTAATACTCTCTCTCTCAAACCCAAAACCCCTACAGCTTCTCACTGTTCGAAACCAGTCGCCGTTCGCACCTTCAACGGAATCGCACCGGTCACCGTCTCTTACTCAATCCAACGAGTAACCACCTTTTGTTCGATAAAGTTGCCGTGAAGTCGTCTCCGACCAGTGAATAGTTCAGCGTTTAGAAGTAACAAGGTAAGCGTTATCGTGGAAAGTGTACTTTTTCTTGCATTTTTGATGACTTCGAACCACTATTTTCTTTTATTTCACGATCGGCGTTGCTTTTTATACCGGAATGAAGATCAGTTTCTGGGTTTATCGTCGAACGCAGGGTAGAAGTTTGGTTGCATGTAATGTTAATACTTTCCTGAGAACTGTGATGTATGTTAGATGTGTATTAGGTAGTTGATTGTTGATTTTGGTGTTGTTTGGCTATTTCCCAGATCCCTGCAACGTGCATGTAAAACATATAGTTGTTCGCATCCTGTAAGTGTGCCCTGTAGTGAAGTTCACATCCTCATCACCCAGGATGCAAACAGTTCGCAGTTCATATCTGTTTATATGTCATATCAGTTCGCTGCTTGACTGAATGTTTATGCCATGCATTCGCAACATAAGCTGCGAATTGATTGTAAAAACTATACTTATATAAATAGACAATTCACAGCTTGTCATGCAAATCGTGTGACACTTTACCTGATGCATATAAAGTTCGCAGCTTGTGATGCAAGGTGTGTGACACTCCAACTGATTTGTGTTTGTGCAGGAAGTATGACAACAAAACCAAGCTATTACAGATCAGGGTTGGTGAGCCTTTTAAAGCTTCTTTAAAAGATGGATATTACTCGTGCACACATTGAAGCTGCAAGAAACACACCCTTCGATATGCTTTTGAAAACGGCTTTCGACATCTGTAACGAGGCAGAGCGGCCGAAGAAGAAATTCTACTGTATCATTCAGTATCTCGTCGAGAGGTCCTGAGTCGATCGAGACGTCTTCCGTATTGGCTCAAAGTTTGTAAAGCTAAATGAAGACGATGTGAAGGTCATATTCGGGATGAAGCATGGCATAGAGAAAACGCGGATAATGAAAACCGGAGCATTTCACAACAAATACGCGCCCGGCGAGGAAGACGAATCGAGGATGATGAAGAAATACTTCATGGGTAAAATTGGCAGGAAAGTAGGATCGTCAAATACTAAAACAATAACGAATGCCATTATAAAGGTACGTGTAAAATCGACTTCATCTTATAAAGCAAGATTCCGTACTTTTCTAATATAGCATGTTGTCGTTGGTTTTACAGGCAGATATAGAGAAGGCCATAAGTGAAGGGGGAGAGCATGAGTTGGAAGACATTGTGAGGCTGTTGATACTGTTTTTATGCTCCACCCTATTCTACTCCGTATCTAGAGATATCCTGGGTTGGAGCATGGTTTATTATGTTGAAGACCTCAGCAAAATAAAAAATTACGACTGCTCCTGATCAATATTGTACAAGCTTCGACAATCTATCAGGAGTTTCTTAGCAATCGAAAAACCTGATAGAGTCGTCGGCTGCGTCGCCCTTCTAATTGTAAGATTAATCTATTCAGTATAAAAATTAGTTATGTACAGAGCATCTTGATGATAAAACTTTTCCCCATGCAGCCCTTCTTCATGGAGCACACAACAATCGGCCTCGAGGTAGCGAAACCGACCTTGATACCAAGGTTTTTCAAATGGTTGGGATTCGATGCCAAGCCGCAACCGTGGCGCTTCTTATTAAAATACCCAACCTGAAAGATGATCAGGTATGAGCTTTATATAGGTATTGAATTGGGGTTGCACACAGTTGGCAGCATATCATGCGTTTTGATTGGCGTTATATTTTTACAATGTATCAATCATTTCGTAGCCTGAGATGCGAAATGAGTTCGCAGCTTATTGTTTTCACGCAGTTCGCAGCATATTGGTTACACACATTTCGCAGCTCAGCATGCGAGTTGTTTGCAACTCTAACATGGATAAAATTTCACACAATTCGCAGCATATAATGCGAACAGTTTGTAAAAACAATTTGGATGTCTACACCCTCATACTTTCAAAACAATCCACTTGTATTTATTTACTTACATGTGCCTCTGTTGGTAGGTTTTCGAAGGACCACTACGTCTTATTGAGGCCGAAAGCAAAGCTTTCGGAGAAACAGTAGAAAGTGGAGATGCAGATGAGGAAGCTATTTCACCGGAAGAAAGACCAAGGAAGAGGAAGAAAAGCACAGCCCCAAAACCAAGGAGACGAGCATCACAGAAACAGAGAGAAATGAACAGGTGATATCTCCCAGACCCGAACAACCAAGACTCCCCGAGCCAAGGATTCCACCACCAAGACTCCCCAAGCAAACGATTCCACCACAACCGATCGGCACATCCAGGCAGGAGCCCGACAACGATGACACAACCAGTATGAGTGAAACAATCGGTGATTTTGTCCTCAAACGCAGAGCGCTTAATCCAAATAAGTCTGCAATTGTTGTTGAATCAAAGTGTTTGAAGACATATGTCTACAAGAACAAGTACGAGAGAAAGATAGAAAAACAGGCCAGAGAAGTAAGTATGAAGTTGAGCCTTAAATAATCGTTATAACTACCACTTAATATGTTTATAAAACGTCTGCTATCATTTTTTCAGCTATAAGAATTGAAACGAAAGATAGAGGAGCTTGAAGCACAACAACTCCACAATACATCTCTCAGCCAATTTGCCAGATAGGAAGCCCAGTAGCTGAGAAGGTACCAGCATTTCCAGATAGAGCAGCGTCCATTGAAGAGAGGCATGATGATGGGAACCATTCACCCATACCGGTACCATCTGGAAGGATGCAAAAAGAGTTGTTGCTGTCCATAGAGATGGACACCATGGAGACACAGACGGAGAAAGAAAGACACGATTCTCCTCTGAATGACCAACAGCTCGTACTTCACAGGACAAAGGAGATAGAAGTGGCAGAATCAGACAGCCTAGAAGATGTAAGTGGATCAAAAGTTCACTAAGATTCAAATATCTTATTTATTTGTTGTGATGAAATTGTTTCCTATAATAATATTTACTGTTGTATAAATATTCAAACAAAGTCGGTGTATCTATTTAAAACAGTCAGCGGGTTTTCTAGTTGAATACATATTCAAAATAATGCATCACATGATATGATGATATCAAACAAATATCAGGATTGTTGTGTAGTCATGGACGAACAATTTGCATCGTATATTGCAAATTGTTTTTACTATAGTTGACTAATTATTTCACAATTCACATGCTGAGCTGCGATTTGTTTAACATTGATCAAATATATATCAGGTCAGCATGCGAATCGTTCGCAACTGTGATAATATTATACTTAACCCTTCCACCTTTTTATTTGAAAATTTGTATGAAACAGGAGACCGACAGACAACAACACCAACAGCAGCAACAACAACAAGAACACCTCCAATAACAACAACAACAACAGCAACAACAAGTTCAACACGACCAACAACAACAGCAAGTTCAACACGACCAACAAAAACAACAACAAGAACACCTCCAACAACAACAACAACACTAACAACAACAGTAACAACAAGTTCAACACGAACAACAGCAGCAACAACAAGTTCAACACGAACAACAACAGCAGCAACAAGCTCAACGCGAACAACAGCAACAACAACAACGACACCAACAACAAGAGCAACAAGTTCAACAATAATAGCAACAAGAACAACAAGGACAACAACAGCAACAACAAATAGCCTTGGCAAAGAGAGAAAAGCTAACACAAGAGATGGCGCCGCAAGAGTCTAAACATGTCAATCCCTCTGAGAAGATGGAACTACTAAGTCAGGAAGGACCATCCTTAGAAGAAAACACCACAAGACCAACGGTGGTGTGCGCAAAGTTAGAATTTCTAAGCCAACAACAAGCTCCAGATGAAATTATAGCACCAGTAACAAAGCAACCGCAAGCTCCAGAGTCAAATGATAACAAAGTAGGTTTACCTGATGCCTTTGTTGATGGTATTTACACTCAAGTTTCACAAATATTTTTAAATGAAATTGATAATGTATATTACGATTCTATAATACAACGGTCTTTGGAGAACATCTCTGCCGACACAATCCAGATCCTATGCCGAACCAGTCAACGGCATTGGTTGTCGTTGACCGTATGGTAAGGGCTATTTTAAATGATTTCGCAGCACACAATGAGAATTGTGAATCTATTTTGAATTATACAAACGAATATCAGGATAGCATGCGAACTGTTCAGTGGAACCTCAAACAGTTCGCATGTTATCCTGATAGATACCTTGAAATGTATTCAGCTGAAACCAATCAGTTCGCATGTTAGCCTGCGAACTGTTTGGGTTCTTTATTATGATAATGACTGACACTCTTTCGATATTTGTTATTTACTAAGCTAGAGCCAAGTAAAGAGACAGATTTCCCTACTTTTAATCTACTGACACCAACACAGCCTCCAGTGGCAGAGGAAGAGGAAGAGATAATTATAACAGAACGGGAATCGCCAAAAGTTGAATACAGCGGCTGGCCAAAGGAAACAAAAGTAACTGACCGTATCTCTCTCGGATAATACCACAAAATATAGTTAGTTAAAGCCTACGAGAGTGACACCCCTGATCCAGTAGTATGGCAGTTACCAGAGGTCAAATTTACATACGGAATTAGAGTGCAAGCGAGTGATGCGATACCGCTCCCTTTAGAACTGGAGTTGGACGTAAAGGTATCCAATTGTCAACCAATTCTGTTTTTTAATGTTTCAAACATGTCTTGTATATTTAACATAAATAAACAACTCATTTCTTAGGTTGTGGACGCTTGGATTCGAAATATGCTTGAAGAAGCACACTTCAAAGTCTCATTCCCAACACTTAAAGGAGTGTTCCATGACAACGTAATGATTTCGGGCATTACTACGGTAAGTTTTCCTAAGGTAAATTTCAAAGTTTCAGAAACTATTGTCATTGTATTGTACTGTCACTTGGATGCAGCATCAAATGGAATTAGATTGGGAAGTAACAAATTTGGTGGACGCTGCTTTTAGCAAAGCGCCCGAAAACCCCAACATCATCATCATTCCAATATGCACCGAGACAAAGGACCAGATAAACTATTGGACGTTGCTCGTCATTGACGTCGACGGCAGGTCGGTAACAAACTACAACCCACTTCTGCCTAAACTGAAAGCAATAGACTACACCATAAGGACACCTATCAATCTGGTAATATCCTCAATTATTAACTTACCTTTAAATACATTTTTAAATATGCATGATCAAATACATGATGCGAACTGTGATCAAGGTATGCTGCGAATTGTGAGCAAATCAGTTGCAATTCGCAGCGTATCCATAAAAGAGTTCGCAGCATAGGATGCGAATCGTTTTAGCTTATGCACATTTCGAAAAATAGGCTGCGAAATGATTGCAGAAAATTGATTGAATACCAACCAATTCGCACCCTATGCTGCGAATTGCTTGACACGTACATGCTGGATTAGTTACCACACAAATTGCATCCCTATGCTGCGAATTGCTTGACACGTACATGCTGGATTAGTTGTCACACAATTCGCAGCCTATGATGCGAATTGTGTGGTAACAACTGTTTAAGTTTTTTCTGTTGGTTCCTAACAGTAATTATTATAACCAGATCAATTATTTGGTGCGCAAAGGATTCCTACCTAAATCAAGCACAAGGTGGAAGGTGAATAATGAAAGAAAAATCCCACAACAAAAACCTGACACCCTGGACTGTGGTATTTTTGTCTGCAAATACGCGAGACATATTATCCAGCATGGATATATGCAGAACAAATACGACAAAGATATGGTCACTGCCTTCAGAGCAGAAATGTTTGATTTCTTCTTAAACGACAAAGACACTGTGAAGTACAGGTGATCTGAAGTAAAACATTATGGTTTTTTGGTGTAAATACATTGATTGTAATTTTTTGGTGTGCATACATTCACAGTATTTTTTTTTGTACATAGACTTTTTAAAATTTCAGAAATATGCAATTCCCAGCATATATGTAGGACATATTTCTTATTATACAGTTCGCATGATACCCTGATATCTAAGGGTTAGTTAATATTCGAACAATTCCAACCAAACATTTCGCAGCAACTCATCGTATATCTTAAAAACGGAATCTCACCAACCAATCCGCATCATAACCTGATATATGCTTAATTATAACTAAACAATTCGCAGCCACTCCTGGTATATCACATTAAACAACAATTCACATCAACTCCTGGTATAAATATAATTAATTCAAAATATACAGTTCAAGAATATGAATAGGCTATGGCGTATGCCTTGGTAACCGTTAACTGCATTGAGCACTAAAAAAACAATCTAATGACCAGAGGTCGAGAGCCCATTAATTGATGATTTGACATGGAGGCTATGTAATGATTAATATATCCACACCACCATCTCATAAGCTCAGACTCCTTCATTTTCCTATAAATAACACTAGTAAACCAGAGGCTAATTTTAAAACAAACTCCATATTTTAAAAAAAAAACAGCTATTGTTCTCTTCATATTCCACACAGTCATGTCGTTTTCCACCACCACAACCACCACCACATACTCATACTCTGGTTCACTTGGTTCTCTGGGTGACTCCTAGTCATCCTTAACCACCAACTGGAGCGATGACTTGATCATGCCAGCAGCACCACCAAACAGCCCAGTCTTCGTCCTTGATTTAAACATAGAGGACTACTTCTCTGCTGACTCTCAACCAGTGGAAGTTGTTCCAGTGGTTGCTGCTGAACCTCAGCCAGAAGAGGTTCCAATTATTGTTGTTGTACCTTAGCCAGCAGAGGCTCCACCTCAGACGGTAGAGGTTCCAAACAACAAAAGGAAGAGGGACGACGAAGCCGGTCCATCAAGGACAAAAAAATTATGCATGATGGACGTAGATAACAAAGAGGAAGAGGAAAAGCCTGATGATCATCACGCCGAGGAGAAAGATGGTGAAGAATCCTCTACTGATGACTGATAGAGTTGGCTTTTGTTGTTTGCTTTTTTGGAATGCAACTAACAAACACTAATAGGTTGTAGTGATTTGTGTAAACATTTGTTAGTGCATGAAGACCGTAATCCTCTTTTTTGTAATCCAATTGTTTTACACACTTTTAATCATATATACGATTCGCATCCAATTTTCATTTGCAAACAATTTGCATCCTAACCTGATATATTACTTGTTTATAAATATTACTGATTTCCATGCAATTCGCAGCATACCATGCGATATACAATCCACTGAAAGTCCTGATATTTGTATGAAAGCACAATTCGCAGCTTACCAGGCGATGTGTGAGCAAATATCAAGAATTCTGGTTGTTCTCAATTCGCATCATATCATGCGATATACAAGCAACCCGAAGACCTGATATCTGTTCTGGTCATAATTTGCATCTGAGCATGCGGATTGTGATCACTTGTTTGTTGATGGAGTATTTTAAAGTTGAAAGCAATTCACACCCTATGCTGCGAATCATAAGAAAATAAGAGTCATGATATTTGTTTGAAAAAGTATTACGTTAGAGCTCAACACAATTTGCAGCATAAAAATACTGATAGTTGTTTGATATGATTTTACTAACGATACGCATCCTGCTAAAATTTCATACACATCACATGAAAACCTGATAGATGTTTGCAACATGATATCAACATATTGTACACAATCGGTAATACGGGATGCGAATTTAAAAAAAAAATGTGTACATGAACAAACAACTGTAAAAAAAATTATGCTTAAACTGGAACATCACAAGTCCTCCTGTTATGTCCTGATTTCGAACAATGGCCACACCTCAACTACTTGGTTGAGATTTCTCCTCTAGATGGAATTCACTTTTTCTTAGGCCTTCTGGAGTGTCTCTTAACGTTCGGAGGCAGAATTTTAACATACGAAGGATCGTTAGCGCTGGACCCTTCCCCGAAATCCGTTATAGCTGGTATGCTGAAAGAGTAACTTTCCCTGTAATTCTTAACCGTAAAAAAGGGCTCTATTACGGTAAAAGGATCTTGGTCTGTATATTGTATTGCCGCTAAAGCGTGAAGACATGGAAAACACTCTTGTTGCCATGATCCGCAAGAATATTTGAAATCCAACAGATTAACAACAGCTACAGGATTTGAAAAGACTTTGAACATGGCTGGTCAAAGGAAACAAAAGTAACTGACCGTATCTCTCTCGGAGAATACCACAAAATACAGTTAGTTAAAGCCTACGAGAGTGACACCCCTGATCCAGTAGTATGGCAGTTACCAGAGTCCAAATTTACATACGAAATTAGAGTGCAAGCGAGTGATGCGATGGCGCTACCTTTAGAACTAGAGCTGGATGTAAAGGTATCCAATTGTCAACCAATTCTGTTTTTTAATGTTTCAAACATGTCTTGTATATTTAACATAAATAAACAACTCCTTTCTTAGGTTGTGGATGCTTGGATTCGAAAGATGCTTGAAGAAGCACACTTCAAAGTCCCATGCGCAACACTTAATGGAGTGTTCCATGACAGTGTAATGATTTCGGGCATGACTACGGTAAGCTTACCTAAGGTAAATTTCAAAGTTTCAGAAAATATTGTCATTGTAATGTACTGTCACTTGGATGCAGCATCAAATGAAATTAGGATGGGAAGTAACAAATTTGGTGGACGCTGCTTTTAGCAAAGCACCCGAAAACCCCAACATCATCATCATTCCAATATGCACCGAGACAAAGGACCAGATAAACCATTGGACGTTGCTCGTTATTGACATCGACGGTAGGTCGGTAACAAACTACAACCCACTTCTGCCTAAATTGAAAGCGATAGACTACACCACAAGGACACCTATCAATATGGTAATATCCCCAATTATTAACTTACCTTTAAACACATTTTTAAATATGCATGATCAAATACATGATGCGAACTGTGATCACGGTATGCTGCGAATTGTGAGCAAATCAGTTGCAATTCGCAGCGTATCCATAAAAGAGTCCGCAGCATAGGATGTGAATCGTTTTAGCTGATGCACATTTTGAAAAATAGGCTGCAAAATGATTGCAGGAAAATTGATTGAATACCAACCAATTCGTACCCTATGCTGCGAATTGCTTGACACGTACATGTTGGATTGGTTGTCACACAATTCGCAGCCTATGATGCGAATTGTGTGGTAACAACTATTTGAGGTTTTTCGTTGGTTCCTAACAGTAATTATTATAACCAGATCAATTATTTGGTGCGCAAAGGATTCCTACCTAAATCAAGCACAAGGAGGAAGGTGAAAAATGAAAGAAAAATCCCATAACAAAAACCTGGCACCCTGGACTGTGGTATTTTTGTCTGCAAATACGCGAGAGATATTATCCAGCATAGATATATGTAGAACAAATACGACAAAGATATGGTCACTGCCTTCAGAGCAGAAATGTTTGATTTCTTCTTAAACGACAAAGACACCGTGAAGTACAGGTGATCCGAAGTAAAACATTATGGTGTTTTGGTGTAAATACATTGATTGTAATTTTTTGGTGTACATAAATTCACAGTATTTTTTGTTGTACATAGACTTTTTAAAATTTCAGAAATGTGCAATTCCCAGCATATATGTAGGACATATTTCTTATCATACAGTTCGCATGATACCCTGATATATAAGGGTTAGTTAATATTCGAACAATTCCGACCAAACATTTCGCATCCTAACCTTATAGATGCTTAATTATCACTAAACAATTCGCAGCCACTCCTGGTATATCATATTAAACAACAATTCACATCAACTCCTGGTATAAATATAATTAATTCAAAATATACAGTTCAAGAATACGAATAGGCTATGGCGTATGCCTTGGTAACCGTTAACTGCATTAAGCACTAAAAAAACAATCTAATGACCAGAGGTCGAGAGCCCATTAATTGATGATTTGACATGGAGGCTATGTAATGATTAATATATCCACACCACCATCTCATAAGCTCAGACTCCCTCATTTTCCTATAAATAACACTAGTAAACCAGAGGCTAATTTTAAAACAAACTCCATATTTAAAAAAAAACAGCTATTGTTCTCTTCATATTCCACACAGTCATGTCGTTTTCCACCACCACAACCACCACCACATACTCATACTCTGGTTCACTTGGTTCTCTGGGTGACTCCTGGTCATCCTTAACCACCAACTGGAGCGATGACTTGATCATGCCAGCAGCACCACCAAACAGCCCAGTCTTCGTCCTTGATTTAAACATAGAGGACTACTTCTCTGCTGACTCTCAACCAGTGGAAGTTGTTCCAATGGTTGCTGCTGAACCTCAGCCAGAAGAGGTTCCAAATATTGTTGTTGTACCTTAGCCAGCAGAGGCTCCACCTCAGACGGTAGAGGTTCCAAACAACAAAAGGAAGAGGGACGACGAAGCCGGTCCATCAAGGACAAAAATTTTATGCTTAAACTGTGCTTAAACTGGAATATCACAAGTCCTCCTGTTATGTCCTGATTTCGAACAATGGCCACACCTCAACTACTTGGTTGAGATTTCTCCTCTAGATGGAATTCGCTTTTTCTTAGGCCTTCTGGAGTGTCTCTTAACGTTCGGAAGCAGAATTTTAACATACGAAGGATCGTTAGCGCTGGACCCTTCCCCGAAATCCGTTATAGCTGGTATGCTGAAAGAGTAACTTTCCCTGTAATTCTTAACCGTAAAAAAGGGCTCTATTACGGTAAAAGGATCTTGGTCTGTATATTGTATTGCCGCTAAAGCGTGAAGACATGAAAAACACTCTTGTTGCCATGATCCGCAAGAATATTTGAAATCCAACAGATTAACAACAGCTACAGGATTTGAAAAGACTTTGAACATGGCGGATGACGACTTACTTACTACCCAACTTCGGGACATGTCAACATTCTGCTTTAACTTCTTCTCATACTCGGGGACCAAGTTAGTACTCCAGCTGAGACCCTCTTTGTATCTTCATAAAACTTGAGTCATAAGCAAGACTCTAATCCAGTCAATAAACTCAACAATCGGTATGCCGCAATATTGTTTGATCTGATTGTGAAACGATTATGCCGCAGTGGAAGCCATAGAGCCGTATCGTTTCCCTTTTACGTAAGCCTGCGCATACTTTTCCGGGGGTAAATTTGCAAGAAAATCACTAATTCTGTCACCACCTTCACATAGAAAAACTGTTAGTATATCTTTAAAAAGCTCTCGACTAGGAGCATAAGCAAGACGATGGAAGAAACTCAACACCTTTTTTTATAGTCTATGTCCGTATGTTCCAGTTTTGTTTTCAAATTCTGCATGAGATGGAAATAACAGTACGCATGATAGCATTTTGGATACAAAACAGAAACAGCATTAACGATACCAGAATGACGATCTGAAATAAATGTGATCTGGCGATCCAACAAATGTGGTTTCAAACACCCCAAAAACGGCATCTAATTGTCCCAATCTTTAATGCCAACTACACCAATAGAAACAGGGAAGAATCCTGGAAAAGGCAGATCAAATGAACACTACAGCAATACTTAAAACGTTTAAAAAATGCAAACAACTCGCATGATTCCCTGGGATTTGTTCTCAAAACACAGGATGCGAACTGTGTACAACCCCAGCTGCGAATTAATCATAGTTTCAAACACTGATTAGTTCGCAGCCTCGAATGCGAATCATTATGAAATATCAGGATTACCACAACAATGGTGTGCATATATAGGATGCGAACCGTTGCTCAAAATTTCATGGCCTAGTTCGCAGCCTCTATTGCGAAATGTCATCACCTAAACAACACTATATAATTCGCATCCTATGATGCGAATCGTTCTCGAATATCAAGATTCCATCACAACGGTGTGCATATATAGGATGCAAACTGTTGCATAAAAATTTCAAACAAAAACATCATAACACATTCAGATTAACTAGTTAAATATAACTAACCGTTGTTGTCGTCCTTTGCTACGGCAGTAAGCAAGGTACCCTTGTACTTGCCATATAAGTGGGTTCCATCGACAAACAACATTGGACGGCATGAATGAAAACCTTGAAGGGACAAACTGAAGGCTACAAAACAACGTTTGAATCGGTTTCCAGCTGATAACTCCAACTGGCAGTCTGAAGTAGTATCCCGGTTCTCCAATCGTTTGAAGTATCCGCTTAGTAAACTAAAAGAACTTGAACTATCTCCAAAAACTCCCCTCCTAGCCTTCTCTAAAGCATTCCATGACAAACGGTAAGAGATGTCAAGACCGTAATCTTGTTTGACAGTCGATTGAATGGTTTTGGCTGTCAACGAATGACAGGTCCGGAGAGAATCCTGAATTTCCTCTGCAATCAAATCTGATGTCAAATGCTTGTGTCGTTTATGCTTTTGGGAGAAAACGGGACTGCAAGTATGGTGTAGAACATACTTCTTGATCGTCATCAAGCTGGTGCTGGAATCAATAGATGCATAAAGCCTCCATTTGCACCCGCTTGTGAACTTATTTTCACAATAAGCAGTGATCTTTGTTGCTGTGTTGTGCAGGTATTTGAAAGCAAAACCATGCTCGAAAGAAAACCTGCACAAAGATAACCTGTGACCTGCAGCACTTTCTTCAAAAGCTTGACCCACTCCTGTAATAGTATCAACCCAACGAGCAGTAGCAAGTTGTTTTTTTCTCTGTTCAGAATTAACTAAACTGTTACTACTCTCCCCGCTAACTATTTGATCAGGAGATGGTTCTCCCAAACTCAAGCTACGCTCTTTACGCTTTACACCATAATCCTTACCACCAGAGCTCTTATCACCAGAACGTTTTTCATCTGAACACTTATCCCCAGAACCCTTATCGAAGATGTGTTGTTCTATGAGACAACTAACCTGTTTTAAACGCTCCAAATCAAGATATAACACCAACCCAACAAAATCCTTCTGGTTATTAAAGAAACAATTATTATGATCTCCGCAAGAGTAGGTAATTAGGTAGTCACATGTGACAAGCTCCTCCCATGTGTTCTCCGCATAAGCTTGGATACTTTGAAAGCTTTCAAACTCCGTGAAATGCACAATTGCGGTTTGGTGACCATATTTAAAAATACAAACTCGTGATTTGGACATACCTTACCATGCACTAAATATTAGTTATTAATCTAAAAAAAAGTGCAAATTATTTATTACTGCATCAAACATATTGCATCCTGTCTTGCGATTTATGTATCTATATGCTGCGAACTGTTTACAATTCACATCCTATCCTGATAGTTGTTTGTAAATCAACTAAAAAAAGTCCTGATATTTGTTTTGAAATACAATACTCTAAAGTTCTACACAGTTCACATCATAGCATGCGAATCGTAAAAGTAACTAAAAAAGTCCTGATATTGGTTTGAAAATGCAATACTTTATAGTTTCATACAGTTCGCATCCTGTCATACGAACTGTAAAAAAGTCCCGATATTAGTATGAAAATGAAATACTCTAAAGTTGTACACAGTTCGCATCATATCATTCAAATCGTAAAAGTAACTAAAAAAGTCCTGATATTGGTTTAAAAATGCAATACTTTATAGTTTCATACAGTTCGCATCCTGTCATGTGAACTGTAAAAAAGTCCTGATATTGGTTTGAAAATGAAATACTTTAGAGTTGTACACAGTTCGCAGCCCATCCTGAGTTTTGTAAGCAACTAAGAGTCATTATATGTGTTTGAACATCCATACAATTTGCAGCAAATTTTGAAACGATTCTTTCATGTAATTCGCACGTAACCATACGAATCGGTACACAATTCGCATCTTATTCGTTGAATACATCAAACAATTCGCATCTTGCGTTGAACGCCTAGACAACTAAAACTCATAGTCTACACATGTTTAACGTCCGAAATAAAAATCTAATGCACTACAAAATTAGTATATAACATCAGAAAACAAAAACATGAGTATGTAACGACAAATATTAACAAAACAAGAACAGATCACTGGAACCAAAAAACAGAGAAAATCTCGAAATCAGGCTATAGCGTCTAAAACAGTAACATCATACCTATTCCAACTGAGAAAACCAACAAATAACTTCGAAATCATTAGGTAATTGATTACTTGGAAGCAGCAACACGATTACTTGTAAAACACTAGATTCCAAAAAGCACGATCAGTTCGTGTACGTAGAAGAAAGTGGTTAGATAGGTTTACACCACAAACTACATAAATGAACAGACCTTCTAACACTCCGATCACCGGAATTGTGCTTCAAATCGTACTTCGTGGTGGTTCGTAGGGTTAGGTGGTTAGAGCGGCTAACAAATTCAAATCTTCAAAAAGCTAGAAAAAATAGAAAGAAAACTGGGAAATTATGCTTATATAGTGGGTTAAGGGTAGTTAGGGTATTGAAATAATATTAAGTAGTAAGTGACAACCTATTAGTTGAGTTGGGTATTAAGTAACAATTGATCAAACCATGGGTACTAGAGGACAATTGAATATTTGAGTGGGTACTTTAAGTGCAATTTCCCTTAATAATATTTTCATTAATAATATCTTCATAATTTACGTATTTATTAATGTGATTCATGTATTGGACCTAATTGTAAAGAGATATACCTTTTCAATGACATTGTAGGTATCAGACGATATTTATAAAAAATTTATTCACCAATGAATTGAAAACCTATTCAAATCAACTAAAATTTGTGATTTTTTTTTGGCATAAGCGAAGATTCTGTAAACACAACTACCTCTCAACAGCGGTTAAAAAATCGTTTGTAAAGGATAATCTTTTAAAAAATATACAATGTTTTAAAATTCGTATATATATGACAAAATTATTATTTTTATGAGAATAAGGAGAAAAATACCCATAAATACCTACTCAAATATGTAATACCAAAGTGGTACTCACTTTTAGTCTAGTTTCACGGAAATCGCATCTTGTTCCCTAAATCACCAGAAGATTGGGTTAGTTTGTTGTAGTGGGATCTAGAAAGAAGGAATGCGTTAGAGTACAAATAGGTCTATCAATTTTTAAACCAATCATAACAATGTTTTATGTATACAATCGCAATCTAACAATTAAGTAACCATGTAAATACAAGATAAAATGCAAGGAACTGATTAACATAAATCGCATGGTTCAATTGCAGTACATACAACCTATCTAGCATACTCGATGTAAGATATCTAGCAATGTCACTTAAGTGTGTACTACAATTTTATAACATGCATCTAGCAATGTTATAAACGTCTATCTAGCAATGTCACAATCAGCGTATCTAGCAATTACACATCCATGTATCTAGCAATTACACATCCATGCGTTAGGGAACAAATAAACACAAATCTTATGGTTCAATTGCAGCAACCCCGTAAATACAAGCTAAAACGCAACAAACTAATCAACATAAATCGCATGGTTCAATTACAGTATATACAACGTATCTAGCCTACTCAATTTAACATATCTAGCAATGTCAGTTAAATGTGTACTACAAATTTATTACATGTATCTAACAATGTCATAAACATTTATCTAGCGGTGTCATAATTAAACACATAAATCGAATCCTCCCCACATAAAATCGTACCATGTTCCCTAAATCACCAGAAACTGTAAAAAAAAACTTAACAAATTCGTTACAGAGCAAGGAAAAAATGAAAAACACGACCTCAAATCTGACCTAAACAACTTCTAAACAAGAAAATACCATAACATACATGATTTCGTACCAGTCGGATTAAGGTAGTTCTGGTTCAACAATAACAAAACCGCGTATCTCACCTTGGAATGGTTTCCACGGTGGTTGACGTTAACGAGAAAATAAGTTGTTCGACGTATCACGGTGCTTAAAGATTATCTGGAATCGAAGGACTAGCTGGTTAATCGAAGCTGTTCGTCGGTGAGAACGTAAATGGGTTCTTGGTGATTGTTTGTTGAAAAACGGTGGATTACGGTGGTTAACAAGTACCATACGGTGGTTTAGGATGGTCGACGGGAGGTTGACAGTGGTTTAGGGTGGTTGATGGGATGTTGCTAGTGGTTGCCGGCGATCAAGTGATCACCGTAACAATTTTTAAAAAATATAGGTGTTTTGGGAGGGTTAAGAGAGAGTGGAGGCTGGTTCGAAATTCAAAATTGTTGATTGGGTGAAAATCCACTAATTCTCAAAGTAAAGGCTTATATATTCGGTTGAGGATAGTTATGGTATTAAAAGAAATTAGATCTTGAAAATAATTGTTTTATTGAGATGGGTATTAAGTGAGCATTAACCCATTTTTGGATACTAGATATTAATATGTTTGACCAGTACATACTTAGGGTGTCATTATCTTATTTATAAATTAAGGACCAGCATAATTAAAAGCATCATAGTTATTTGATATTCTTTATGATCTAATATATTTAGAGTTAAGAAGAGTGGGAGAGAAGCTTGTAAGGTTTATCAGTGTAAATCATTCTCTGTATTTTAGTGTAATGAATTTGTTACGCTTGTTACGTATATTTATACTCATTTACAGTCAGTGGAAGGTTTGTTATGTGTAACAACCTTCACAGTTATTCAATAACGTGTATTGTACATAAATATTCTTTACATGAAATATGCTCTACAATAAGGTGTTCGTTGGGCATAAGTGATGTTAGGTCCATAGACTCATTGTTGGGCTTAATTGGTTAAAAACTCTCGACATGGTCCAAGACGGAGGTCTGGAATATAAAAACCTCACTAACTGAGATAACACCAATGACTAGCCCATTCACACATTGTCCTGAATTGAAAAACACTAGATCTACCAGCCTTACACCACATGACCTTCTTCTTCACCGTAGACAATGTTTTTGTATACAAAATAGTTCCAAGTTTCTTCACTTTCCCCCTCAAACAAAGGGGAGGGATACCGAGTCCGATTTTTTTGCGTAGAAACTGAAAACGAGCATGTGAAAGAGGTTCAGTAAGCAAATCAACTATTTATTCAAGTGAAAGAACATACAATATACCCAACGAACCTTGCATAACCTGATCCCGTAAAAAATGAATACCTAAATCAACATGCTTAGTAGGAGCATGAAACACTGGATGGGAAGCGAGTGAACTAGCCCAACGGTTATCGCACAACATAACTGGAGAACGGTAAAGAGGAAAGTCAAGTTCTGCATGAGATGGAAATAACAACAATGTAACTATGCCAAAGCTTGTTGATATGGTCTTTTGTTGATATGGTCTTTAGACAGTATATTTATTTTTTCGGAAGGAACCCACAGCCGTTCCTTAACAAGTGCAATAAACTCTCAGTCTGACGCAATATCCTACAACCATCGCCAGAAGGTAAACCACACAAAACATTTGTTTGTAAAGAGACATGAATTCATGACCTTTGGTTACAAGCATATCTTATTCCACCAACTCGGCTACCCTTTCGGAACTTAGACGGTTAATTGTAAGAGGACACAACAAATATCATGCAAGTCCCCTCCAGGAACAGGCTAAATTTGCATCAAGGAACTCACCATCTCATTTCAACTCGGGTTTTCAGCTCTAGTAGTAATGAGGTTCTTGAACCAAGTTGTTTGTAATCAAGGGCTACTTTTGTTTGAATTGCTTGGAGAGCCAGGAGAGATGCTGCTGATGTTTGAAGAAGCACCCATAAGGAAGCCACAAGCTACTTTGCTTGCTGATACAATCTCTGTTTTGGCTTGCTTCAACTTCATTGCCTTGTTTCCTCCAACTTGGAAGGCGGTATCACCAGCATTTGTAAAAACGATTAACCCAGCCTGGAGGCTTAGGACACCAAGTCTTTCGCCATCATCATCACAAAAGCGATTGGTAACAAGTCCCAAGAATTTCCACGCCATTCTTTACTTTGTTCTCGCAATATCTCGTTTACTTTGAAGATTGAATTATTTGTCTTTCAAAGGACTATCCGCGCGCTGACGGTGTGCATACATAGGAATTATCCAGAGGGGCAGCTAAAAAGTCCAGTCCCTTGATCGCATAACCCAAAAGACCACACATTGTCTCCAAATACCTGAGCGGCACTGTGGAAGATGCCACCGACATTGGTATCTCTTTCTCTCTCTAGATAAGAGATATTCACATTGAAACCCTAACTACCTGAACCACCAGTTAATTTTAAAATCGTTTCTAAAACACAATCCCTTGAAAAATCTATGATGGCGACCTAATCTTGCTCAGACTTCAGGGGTAAGTAATTCGTTAGGTTATAAATCTCCTCTTGAGATGTAGCCAAGTTGTTTTTTCAGAATTCTTTTGGGTTTTGCTGATGTAGTTGAATCGAGTGTTCATGCTTCCCAATTTCTGCTATACCCGAAGATATTCTAGGAAAGTTGCTTGACAATCGATCTATTTCGGCTTTCTCGCAGATTGATTTGTATAAAATTTGACAGGGATTTTTACCTGCATAGCAAGTAATTGATACAATGAATATTAGTTCATACATATGGATCTTAGAGTTTATTAGATAAAAGGATATGCAGAGCATAGAAAAATTGCCGAGTTTAGTAGACTTCTTGGATCTTGAAATTTGGAATTTGGTTTGATATGTTTCAAATCTAACTTCCAGACTATCTAGCAGAGGGATTGCTATGAGTTGATTTGGAATTTTGGTTGACATTAAGATCGTGTTTAAGTTTGCATTTATGAGCTCACTTAGCTTGTAGTCTGTTGCTGAGTTTTGCTCCCGAAAGAGCACGACATTCATCAATTACATGTGTCTGTTTTCCATAGAGCCTACTAATGGCTGCTATGATATCACCTTTCTGATTTCTGACAATTGCACTGCCACTTGCTTCCCAGTAATAGAACAGCAGCCATCTATATTTAGCTTTAGTCTTGTGTCAGCAGAAGGATTCTAGTTTATGTTTATGATCTTTCTAGATTTATTGAGATGGTTAATTCCAAAGCAGAATCACAGTCCTTTGACCAGTGGTCTCTTTTGAAAAGATTTGTAGTATCAAGCTGAAGAAGCATGTCTTTTATTTGATGAATAATAGTGGAAGCAGTGATACCTTTGTTCTAATATGTACTTCATTAGGAGAAGACCAGAACCACATCCTTATGATATGATGGACAGAACTACTGGGAGAATAGACCTTAGATACATGCTCCTCAGGAATGACTAACCATCGGTTGTACTATGAAGCAACAGGCTTGCAGACTAACCCTTGTATCTCAAGATTAACTGTATTGTTACTATTGTCAAAGAACTCATACCACTTATATGTAACAGCGTCGATCGAGTATTAACAACGAATAACAAATACCTCGTCAAAACTGTAAGAATATCTTGAAAGTTACTTACAGTCATCATACCCGTTCTATTCTCAG
Source organism: Limnanthes douglasii subsp. nivea (assembly GCA_036936605.1). Taxonomy (NCBI): domain Eukaryota; kingdom Viridiplantae; phylum Streptophyta; class Magnoliopsida; order Brassicales; family Limnanthaceae; genus Limnanthes; species Limnanthes douglasii. The sequence goes on from JAUPFV010000005.1 coordinate 45,617,031, forward strand.
AATCCCTCGCCAAAGCATTATTATATCAGCAACCAAATTTGATAACCGAAATTTATAACTCTTATTGCCAAAATATAACAGATCAGCCATAGTTTTATGTTCTATGTTTGTCGGTAATCAATTTCTTGAAAAAAAAATTATACTTCTTCAGTTAGGTTATAATATAATTGTTTAAATAGACCTAATTAATAAGATATAGGGAATTGCTAAAAAGATAGGCCGAAATTACTCCGTAAAGTCGCCTGTTTAGTTTTTTTGGAGTTTTTTTGTCTAGTTTCAATTGAAAAATGAAAACAGACGACTTGACGGAGTAGTTTCGGCTTTATTTTTAGCAAATCCCTAAGATATATCCTAGTTAATACGATAATATTTTGACAATAACTTATGGCCACCAGAGTTAAGTGGTAAGGTGTATGAATGTTTTTGTACAGTGAACTGCATTTGGTGCTATATTTAGCATACAATCGCTTTTTAAATTTATTAAAATTACTCTTAACCTATTAACAACCACACGTTTTGGTCCCGGATATTGCCAAGTCAGTGTTGTATATGTATTGTTTCGGGTTTTTTTACGCGTAAACCAGTCTTATCCGCGTGCTGTCCGTGTTATATACGCGTAAACCAGTCTTATCCGGTTGGTGTCCGTGTTTTATACGCGTAAACCAGTCTTATCCGGTTGGTGTCCGTGTTTTATACACGTAAACCAGTCTTATCCGCGTTGTCTCCGTGTCTTATACGCGTAAACCAGTCTTATCCATAGTCTTATTACGCGTATACATTATAACATAATACCTATATATTTCCACATACATTTTCTTGCAGAATCACATTCTTTCAAATCATTTTACAATATTTTGTACCTTTCTACTCTTTTCAGCCGCAGGTCTTTGTTTTATTTTTTGTCTCAAAGTCTACTGGATCTTCTTGGTAGACTGATATAAGATAACTGTATGATAGAATTTATCCTTTTTCTTATCAGGGATCAAAGTGCTCCAAAACTGATACGGCATCTGAAGATGAAAGAAAGATGAGTGATCGCATATCAAGGTAACTCGTAACAAACGTTTATATTTACTTGCTGTATTAGGATAACTTATTTATGGTTGCAATCAAATACTGATTATATCAGTATACGGGTTAATACTTTGAATATTTAGCATCGGATTTTCTTTTCTTTTTTTAATTTAACAAAACTGCTAGAACCTAATAACAATCAAAACCTCTTGCCCGGAACATAGCCCAGTCTGTGCTGTATCCAAGTCTTGTACAGATTGCTTTGTGTTCTATATGCCTAGACCAGTCTTAAACATGCTGTCTCCATGCCTTACACATAAAATTTTAACTATCATTTAATCATACACATAAAATTAATAAACATGACCATGATGTAAGATAATTATCCCTCTCAAAACAATAAGATCATACTTTAATTCAATCATATTCAAACAAATAACATGAATTTGTTATATTTGTCTAATATTTCAGCATCATTTTCTTCAACCTCATCATCTTATAATGACCTTCCCTATAATCACCCTAGCCAAGGTTATGCGAGGGATCAGATCTCCAATCTTTAGCGTCATTTCCTTAATGATGCTAAAGATTGGGCACTGGATGTCTCTTTTAACCTGAATATGTTGGTGATGATAAGGAAGGTCAAGATTCAAGATAATGAGATTTAAGAAAATGATCCTAAAGATTGAGGAGTTGATCTGTCTCTTGCACCTAAATTATCCACCATTTAAGATTTATATTGATTTTTGTTGTTTGTTTTTCATTATTAATAAATATGTTGTGTTGTGGGGGTTATGTTTCATGCCTATTTTGAGTTTTCCAAGTACGTTTGGCACTCCGTCATCTGCTCAAACTAAGTCCATCTACAATGACAAAATTCTTGGTCTTTACTTTGGTTAGATAGCTTTTGTCTTGTTTTTGTTTACCAGGTTGTATTTTGAGGCAAGCTTAGTTTCTCACATTTGTTATGAAAGTTATACAAATATATCTTAAAAAAAGATACAGTTTTTATAGTAAAATCTCATAAATACAAGGATTATTCATCAGCTGGAAAAGAATATATTATATGATTTTTGTCACATTAGTATAGTTGTTATATATCGATCATCATTCATTACGATTAACCATCCTAACAAGTTTGTAGATGATGCATCCAAAGCCAAGGACGAAGCAGACAAACAAGTTCCAGAAGGAGCCACCACAACTCTGAGTGTTTCCAAGCCGTTTCTTCGACTCCGATATATTGTCCCTGATAACAAAATTTTCAAATGTAAACAAAAATACTTAGCTAACATAGAATAAAAAATGATAATTGTTAGATACGCCGTGTCCTCTGTTAGATGTCGACGCAGCATATCGACATTGTTTTTATGCAAGACAACTACTGTCGGCCGTCTGCATCGAAGTTAGTTATGACCAAAACATAAAGAAAATTCAAAACTAATTAATAGCTAATCTGAACAAAACCTTATTAGTTGATGATCATGTTCTGCTTTCACAGGTGTTTCTTGTTGTTCCAGTTTTGGTGTTGAAACCTGTGTAGCCAGTTGAGGTTCCTTCAAGCTAGTATAGCTCAGTTGTTCCTCTCCTGGAAGGGTTATTTTGCTTGCCTGTATGTATCAAAATGACGTTATATAACTAAGTTAATATGAGGTTGGTGATATATACTAAGTTTACGATAAACTCACCAATCGGGTGAATAGAAGATTGTAAAGCAGGTGAATGTAACGTTGCTTGGCGATCTTGTGATTTTTCATCAGTCCCCTTGAGAATCCATACATGCTTCCCATCTTCAACAATTTCTTAGCATAGATCTTCCATGTATAGCTTCAAACACAGCACAACACTCATTAAGATTCTAGTTTAAAATAAATATTTTTAGGAGATGTTATAAAGAGGTTACCACTCATAGATCCGTTTAAGACCTCCAGCTGAAATCTTGTCCCAGCATGAAATATTGGTTTTACACTTGTCGAAAAAGTCTGCGATTTTGAGACTTGACTCGTCGCCGTTGCTTGGATCGATATGAAAACCGGAGATTTGATCGACGATGATCTCAGCTGGTCCGCCTTGGTTGGTAGCAAAAGTTGGGAGTCCACAGTTCATAGCCTCAACGACGGTGAGACCAAAGGCCTCATACAATGCTGGTTGTACAAACACTCCTTTTGTATCAGCAATGCACCGGTATAGCTCTCCGTTTCGGTACCTGTCAGTCTGAGCAGCTATCCATCTGAATTGCCCTTTCAGTTTGTACTTCTCCATAAGGCAATGCATTTTGTTGATCTCGTCCGTCTCTTCTCTGTCCTTTGATTTTGATGGATCAAAGAATCCGGCCACGATAACAAGGTTTGCCAGCCCTCTCAGCCTTTTGTTCTTTCCATACCATTCGGTTAGTCCTGTCATGTTTTTAACTGTATCCAGCCTTGCCATCGAGAAAATTATCGGTTTTTTCTTGTCTGATAGATACCCACTGTCCCGAAAAAGCTAGTTAACAAGTGTTAGAACGATATGGGATATATTGACGAGAAGAAAGGCTTACATGTGCTCGTTGTTGTCTTTGTCATCGAAGAGGAGCTGTTTGATGGCGGGATGGAAGGAAGTGAATCTTTTTTGTTTATCGGTGTAGGGGAAGTAAACAGATTGGTCAGCACCAGGAGAAGCTATGTTGAATTTAGGATCAAACACATTGGTGCCGGAGACGACCCGAAATAACCCTGGCATCGTAAACGATGTGTGGCTTTCGTATTGTCCAGCCTTTTCTTTGCTGTAATCAAGTTACAATGTTTCAGATTATCATCATTTATATATAAAGATATCATTGCATTGTGATAACGGACCTTCCAGCAATTTCTTGGTACGTGCTGGTGATGACAAAGTCAGATGCATTCATCGCGATCAAATCAGCAGTGAATTGGCAGGAAAAGTGATACTTGGGATCAAATTCTTTCCATTTCATATCTGAATCTTCGTACTTGGTTTTCTCTAAAGCATGAGCTATTGTCCCCTGAGTTATGTCCAGTTTCGAAGCCATCAGAGAGGCCACCAGGTTTCCATCAGTGTAGTTTCCAATCACAAGATCGGGTTTACATTTCATGCGTTCAAGAATCTTCGCAGTTGCGTCCTGTGAATGACCCAACGTTAGTACTCAACAGTCTAGGCTTTAAAAGTCTCATTATTTACAAAATTACCTGAGCAAATGTATGGAGATAAGGATAGATGTCGAAACGAGAAACCCATTGATTAACAAGGCCTTTCTGAGTCCTGAAAGGGACTCTAAGGATGTGAGAGTAGTTCGTCCCTTCAATTCTCTCCAATTCCTCGTTACACTTTGTCCCCCGCGCGTCGGGTATAAGCCTTGTAACCTACCAATAAATTAATTCATTGATACACATTTGACATGTAAAAGAAATTGTATTGAACTTTACTCACCACTAGAATCTGAGGTTTGAAACTCAGGCCTTGTTGTTTGATTCTTTGGACAAGCTCTTCCTCTAAAGCTCTTACTTGATCAAGAATGTAAACCACCTATTTTTAAGAATAAAAATCGCGAATAATGTTAAGGGTAACAAATGTTCTTACTTGTGACTTAAGATTAAACACTATACCAACTTCATTTTTTACCTGGCCCCCTGTATCTGGAAGTCCTAAAACATCTTGCTGGCCAAAATATCCATGAACGGATAAAATAACGACGTTGAAAATGGTCGGTAGCCTTTCGAACAGAGAATCCAAAAGGACAGCATCAGGTGCTTCTACAAACTCGCACAGAATTTGCATCGTCTCTTTTGTTCGTTCTGCATTGTCTCCCCATCCTTTTTCGATACCCATTGGTTTTAAGCTGTTATATAGATATTATTCCGTGATTAATATCAAAATATGAAGTAATCCAAGGATATAAAGATAGTAGTAATAGTAGTAACCTTGGCTCCAAATCTTGATAGGGTGCATCCTTAGGGTAGAGAGTGACAATTTCTAAAGCTGTTATCAACGCCCTCTGAAGCTCTTCGACCGTGTTTATACTCTCATTTATCAGTAGATTCTGGTAAAAATACGATTTTTAGTATGCCTGCCAAAAAAACATATTTGCCGTTGAGTGAGTCAGGACTAACTAACCTGGCCTTGATGGTTAAGAGCCTGTAAATATTTGAGTAGAGGGGTTGCGGACTGGCCACCAACTTTTGAAGAAATGAACTTTGACATATACTCAACCCCTTTTCCTATCGAAGATGATAGTGTCAATCGAGGGGATGCATAATCCATCCTTTCAAAATCTATTTCCACCGCATTCTCATCATTGGCCCTGGAATATTCATTTCAATTCATAAAAAGTTGATAAAATTTACTACAATCTAAACATGTTGGACTCAACACTTACCAGCTCTCGTCGCTAACAGACTCTTTCAACACTAAGAACTCCCTCACATTAACTTCTTGTGCTTCTAAGTTTTCGCAATTCACTTTGACATATTCCCAGGCACCCGGATTCGGTCTTACCGCAAAAGCTACATCAGGTGGAACAACAACAGCTTCCTACATTGTTAAATTCCAAAAGCATATTTTATATTTTTCTTTTGTCTCAGTGACCAAACCTCAAACAATCACCAACACGAATCGAATATACTAAACCTGAGTGCGTGAGAGTATGTAACCAAACATGCCATCCAAGATCTTGGTTCTCTCATCTTTGTCATCTATGGACTTCTCCATTTCATCCATCAAAGTTTCTCTCTTCATTGTCCGTTTTCCGCTTGACCCAAATCTTTCCAAAACATTATAAAGACAAAGTTAGAGCTAGTACTTTAACTAGATAATGATTCTATCAAGTGTTGAATGAGTGAGTAAGTTTCATATATTAAATAAAACGTACTTGGCGAAACATTTTTTCATATAAAACTGGCTTTGGCTCAAAGCATCAGGCATGCTTTCAGCTATTGAATCTGCGCGCTTCAAGGCCGGAGAAGGAGGACCCATGTTTATAATAATATTGTAAGGAAAAGGTTTTTATGAACTATCTAGCTCGGTGAATTTCTTATATTTATAGCTGTGTAGAAATAGAATGGGGTGATAGGAGGAGAAAGAACATTTGTATGAAAAGTTAAGTTTTGCAAGCAAGAAAAAGAATCCATGCTTCGGCTCTGACAATTTATGGCCTTACGAAAAAGTTTGATGCGAATATTACTCAAATCTACCAAGTTTGCTATATGTCGTTTAATTTATGCTTTTCTTCGTGTCCCAGGTTACTTGTGTTACACTCGTTTACTTAAAGATATCTATGTTATGTATTTTGACCGTCAAAATTTTTATCAAGAGCATCTACAGAAGAATGAGCTGCTATAATACAATATCGAAATTGTTTTCCTGAGAGTACTGGGGACTTGAAAATGAGAATACTTTGTACTTTATATTTTAAATGCTAGAGAATTTAATGTGCGCGGCTTTTTATTCTTTTTTTTTTAAATTAATAGAAGAAGAAAAAATACACCATTTATAAATAAAATTAATTTTTTAAATAAATATTAAAAGTTTTAAAAAATATAGAAGTCCAAATAATATCGCCAAAGTTTGAACGAGAGATTACCCAATGTTTCAAAGGGAATTAAAATTACCCTAAGCCAGTTTTTGCGCTAGAGTTTTTCAAACTGTTATGGATCTTTACCTAAATTGATTTCAAGTTTAAAGTCTGTAGGTTAGTTTTTTCTTCTTTTTTTCATCTTCATTTCCTTTGATTTTCAGACTTTTTGCTAAACTTTTTTTTATTCTCATATTCAACTTCACTTGTAATATAAATTCACTGACAGACATAGTCAAGTTGGAACTTGCTACTACAGAGATCGATGTTTGTAATAAAACTAATAGAAAGGTAAGCCTTATTTTGCATTGTAAACTCGATTTATCTTTAATCATTACCTATCGAGCCGGAGATAGTCTGTTCCCGAACTTTCCAATAAAGTTATTGTTCCATGAATAGAAGAAGTCTGGTATTGGTTGAAGTTAGTGTCTACAATATATTTTTCGGTATGCTTTGCTATCCAATCGTCAGCCACATTTTGTTCTCAAAAAATATGGATCATTTTCATTATAGATAAAATTAATTTTATGCAACATTAAATGATAGGCTTAAGATACTATGGAGCTTTCTCTTTTAAAATCATATCAGCTAGTATACTTGAATTTGTTTCTATATCAACCATGTTGATGCATTTAGCTTTACAGACAAGACGACCATCTAGTAATGCCCAACACAACTACAATTGGCAATTGTTTTCCATATATTCTCTCAAACCCACAATTATGTCTCCTTTGTGATCCCTGATTAGACCACCCTACTTGTCTCACCTGTTAAGCAGCATGCACCATCAGTGTTTAAATTATACCGGTTAGCTTTTGGGTGTATCTATTTGAAAGAAAGATCAAGCCTCGACTTGTTCAAATGATGAACACAACTAATAAAATCAGTTACATTTGAATATTTTCCCCAATTAGACCTTTTTAAGAGATTTGCACAGTCCAGACTTGATATGGTCAATCATCATTCTTATGGGTAATATGGTATCATGTTATTATTGTTGTCGTGACCACCTTTGGATTTTCCTCTGTAACTTTTATCTTTATTGTTTCTTGGTATGCCCGTAGATATGGTATTGTGGTACTTTGATTATTAAATTCTGGTGCTAACTTAAGCCATAATGTCATTTTTATAGCCAGATGATGGTTTGGTGGATAGGTATGAATTACAAGTTCTTCATCTCTTCTGGCTCTATCAATCTCGTTTACTTTGATGTAGCGCTTTATTTAAGCCAGTAGCTCACCGGAATTCATAGCCTTTTTCTTTATTATATGATCTGAGAGTGCATCTTGTAAAACTCGTTACATGTGTGTAACTACTGCCATTAAATCGTGGCAGTCATATAATTCACTCTTTATATCCACAAATATTTGGTGTATTCTTACAAATATGCGCATCTGGTTGTAGTAAATTATGTAGTCTCTTCTCTGTTTATCATGTTAGAACCTATAAATGGCTCATAAAACTTGTCTGAAGCATCTTGTAGATCTGGATACATCATGTTGGGAGGTTATTAAACCTCTACATTATGCTTCCTCTAAATGTCATGGAGAATGCTCAACGCTTCATTTTTTCATCAACTTCATATTATAACATATCACTACTAAATTACTGAATGTGATTCTTGGGGTTTCATTTTACGTAATACTTATCCATTTTATGTTTATTGAAGTTTCACAATACGAGCTCGTACAACATGTCTGGGGATAGAGGTGATTTTTTATTTAAGATGTCATCTTCATCAATAAAAATATTACTTTCCTTGCTCATGAAAGGGTGAACTTGCTGATACCCTAGACCCTATCGTTTTCCAGTCAAGGGGTGCATGCTGCTCTTGTTAAGCATGGCAGGTTGAAAACCTTAAAATTCTAGTTCAACTGTTGTTATTATTATTGCCCTTAAAAGTTTCGAATGTTCTTTTTCTCCTATCGGTGCTTTCATGTAGCCCTGATTGAAATTTGGAAAGTTTTATGTACAATTTTGTGTTGCTAGTGGTCCTTGTGTGAAATCTGATCGGAAGCCTGCTAGTGTTCCACGGTTGTTTAACGGTATCCAAACCTGAGAAGCCGAAAACATCTATTGGTTGAAAGAAATTCCTAGTTAGGCCTCATGATCCTACTAAAACTATGGTTGTTGCGTAGGGACTTGATGGTACCCTTATTGTTAAAGATAGGTTACACACAACTTGGTTTTTGACTAGGAAGCCCTACTAGGTTCCCGTGTACGAAGAGCTTGTTGAGAAGATACTGAAGCATTAAAGTGTACTGGGGGAGCTTGTACTTAGTTTGGTGCGATTTGGGGTAGTGTGGTCGTCTTTTTGCCCATTGTAAGGTGACTTAGGTTTCTGACTTTGCTCCTCCCTCCTATCATGTCTTGTTGTTAGTGTTTAGATTTTTATTTTGTCTGTGCGAAATTACCATTATATCCTATTGCGATTGGACTACCCTCGGTATGACTTCGGTGTCGCTTCTTTATCAATAGTGTCAAAGGGTTATTTTTTCTATGAGTTATTTTTCTCAAATGGTCCTTCAGCATGTTAGCAGTTGCGTCTCTCCTTTTTCTTCATCTAATCGTTGAATAAAATATAAGATTCAAAAAATAATATTTTGTTCTTTCTTTTATAGTTGAGCCAATGGCTCAAATCTATTAGCATTGATTGTATGAGTCGTCGGGCATAAGTTTGTTTGTTAAGAACTTCAAATTCAAACTCTTCATCAAAAGAAAGATCATATTTTTCTTCAAAAATTTATATTATTTGGTTATAGGTTTTTCTTGCCTTTGATTGATTATGAAGAAATTGCATTCTCACATACGATCCAAAAAATCTGAGTTAATGGATAGATTCGAGGTTTGAAGTGATTATTAGAAGTAAAGAACAAAAATAATGAATTATAATAAAGGCTAATAAGTGCTAGAGAATAAGAATAATTGAATAGTTTGTTAATGATTGTTTGGTCTCTACTTATAGAGTTTACATAAAGAGATTAATATATTAGAATATTAGGAAAATGTTTTTACTTAATATTATCTATAACCAACAAACCTTATTTGAATTAGATATCTTAGATTTTTATACCTTTGACTAAGTCTATTGATAATTATCTCATATATGCCTAATGGTATTAATATATTTATGTTTTATATGATTCTTTGTCAAAATACGGCATATTGAATACATTCTCAGGTTTATGGCTCTTCAAACCCATATATATTTCCTTAATACAAGAACCAAGTAGCGCTGACGGATGGACTAATTCATCTTCGTCTGCCTTGAGTCTACCAGCTTACGTATGAGCTTCGAATTATATGGTCGATTCGTGGTTTTGTTGTCCCTCTATAATAGCCAGTAATAATAAGAACTTAATACATCTACTATAAAATTATTTCAACTAGAAGGGACAATCGTATTTTTGTATGTACAAATTAGTTTTCACAACATTCGTACTAATTTCCGGTTTATAAATATTGTATATCTCACACATAAAGTATATATTATGACTTTTACCCCACTTAAGAATGTCATAGATGGTTATGATGATGATGATTACTATATTTTTTCCTTCCACGAATTGTGTGTAATACTTATGTGTGGTTAAAAAATTCTGTGTAATCGGCCATCATACATGTTGCTTTCTTCAGCTCTTACAACATACAATCGGCATGCAAAATTACAAAACAACACTAGAAAAACTAAGAGGGTACATGGAATACAATACAACAGTTACGCGCTTATATTGTGCAAATTTTACTATAGTTCGTACCTACTTTTATAAAATAACAAAATATGATGCTCCCATGTGTCGACGAACCTTCATCATAACACACACCATTTCGGGAAAACGTTTTATATTGGGTAGGATATTGTGAGTGATCATTTCACATTAGGTGCGACATTTTGAGATAACATTGCATAATGGATGTGACATTTCAAGAAAATATTGCACACTAGGTGTGATGTGATGAAGGTTTGTCATAATTTTCACGCAACAACATGATTTAAAGATACAAAGTTTTAAAAATTCCTCTATTTTCATTTTCTTGTTCTCATCTTAAAGATCTAACATGTCATAATTAAAGTTTGTGTTTTCCATTTTGAGGTGCATATTTTATATTCTAAAAAGTAGCTTAAGGATTTGTGTATATGTTAGATTTTTATAAGATTTAGAAGTTTTAGTATATGTTGGGTTGAGTGGCATAAGATAACTTAGGTTAGTTGAGGGTATTTTTTGTTTTTAACTTTCAATAAAAAAGGATAAGAGATCTAACAAGGGTCGGGCTAGAAATTCATTCATTGTTACCCTAAATCCACAAGATTTTAGTGAATATTTACTACCCTAAACCCATTAAACCTAAAAAGTTATCTTTATTTAGCCAAACCCATAAAATCCACCACAAACAACCTAAAATCAGAGTATCCATGGACAATGATAAAATGGGCGTCTCTTTGGAATACTTACTATACGAGGACGAAGCTTATCGCGTGGAGGTAAGAAGCTAAACTCTGATTTTAGATTTTTGGCCTCGTCGCACGAACTTGCGATAATAATGCTTTAGGCGTCGCGCTCGACAATAAAGCCTTAGGTGTCGCATGCGACAACTGAAGAGACATGTCTCGTGCGAAAGCTCTGAATACATGTCTCGTGCGACTTCACTGTTAGAAAAACTTATAGATTCCAATGTTATATTTTGTAGGAGGAACCTGTCCAGCCTTCATTTATGGATGCTGACTACAGTAGAATATTCAAAACGGATAAGTTATTTACTAAAGAAAAATTGGATGCTTTTGTGGACATTGAATCGAAAAAGATTAAGTTTGTCACGATTACAAAGCTCTACGATAGCGGGAAATGGGGAAGGACTCCTAGGTTAGAGTACGTTTGCGAGCGGTACGATGTATTCGTATCAAAAACAAAGCCGGAAACGTTAAGAAAGCGGAAGACATCGACGAATAAATGTAATTGTCCGTTTGTGTAAAAAGGTCATCTGATCGACGTACTAGCCATGGAATGGCGTATGGAGGTGTTAAACGATATGCATAATCATGAACCATACGTTCTCCTAGACGGTCATTCCTGCGCTTGTAGGCTAAAACAAGATGAATAGGAACTAGTTCGTAGTTTGTCTTACCTCGGTTCGCGTCCTATGGAGATATATAGCGGTTTGAAGTACCAATATCCCGAGAACATTTCGAACATGTGTGCAATCTACAATTGTCGCCAAAAACATCGGGATGTTGAGCACGGGGGACAAACGCAAATACAATATTTGTTGAGGAAATTGAAGGAGAACGGATACTCCACGTGGGAGTGTTTAAAAGACTATTCAAAGGTGATCACTGATTTTTTTTCGTACATCCTACTAGCATAGACTTATTACGTACATTCCCTAATGTGCTATTCATGGATTGTACGTACAAGACGACTAGGTATAAGATGCCTTTATTATAGATTGTTGGTTTAACGTTAATTTCCATTACATTTACCATTATGTACGTGTTCTTGAGTGGGGAGAAGATTGAAAATTATGTATGGACTTTAGAAATTCTTCGTGGTTTGATGATGGATTGCATGTGCGCGTTTCTGAGCGTTATTGTTACCGATTGATAGTTAGCTCTCATGAGAGCAATCGACGATATTTTTCCGGTCACACACCATGTTTTATGCACATTGCACATTAGTAAGAACATTCTTGGGACGGTCCAAAAGATATTGCACGATGATGCGGTTGTGAAACAATTTGTTGAGTTTTACGGCTACGTTGTGGGGGCGAACACGGCTGAGAGTTACGAAAAGAATCTAGCTACATTGAAGGAGATGTTTGCCTCTTAACCCAAGTGTTTTGCGTACGTTATGGACGCGTGGATAACGAAATATGGTGACAAGTTTCTTGCGTATCGAACGAATAAGATTAAGCATTATGGCCAAACAACTACAAATAGGTTTGTCCTTTTATCCAATTTTTTGTTTAGTTATTATATCGCATTTCAAATAAGTTCATAATTTTGTACTTGTATTATGTAGGGCAGAGGGTGCTCACTCGTCCCTAAAAAATAACTTGGGACGAATCAATGCAACTTTGAGCTCTTTTGGGAAAAATTTTACAACTTAATAACAAAGTAGCATGCGGGGATCGTCAAATCATTCGAGTGAAGTAAGTTTAGAACAATTCCTGGTTTTGATGGTGTTTTGGCCCAAAATATTAAAGGCCATGTGTCACATGCGGGTCTAAATATATTGATGTTTGCTATTGTACATGCTAGAAATATAGGAGTAGATGGGGTAGCATGTGGAGGATGTTTCCTTAGGAAAACACATGGGTTACCTTGTGCATGTGAAATTGCGTTTATAGCTAAAGATGGTAGGTGCACCCCTTTAGAAGATGTGGATGTCTTTTTGAAAAGATTAGATATTGTTCATAGAGATCCTAGTTCTCGTTACAACTCCATTTGTAGTTTCTGCCCCGACCAACAAAACCACATTATCAATCGGGTAATGCAAATTTTGAGGCCCGAGACAAGTCATATTCAAGATCCTAAAGAAGTGGTTAGAGCTAAGGGTAGGCCAAAGGGACGCGTTGCTAAATCGACTAAACAGAACCCTAGTTCGTGGGAATATCCCATTGAACAAACCGCTAGTGCTAGTACTCAGGCTAACTCGATAGTTAGTACACCCGTTAACACGTTAGGGAGCACGACCGCATCCAACATGGTTCCCTTCGTACCACCCAAACCTCCATTAGCAAAAACAAAAGTTTGGAAGGCCTAAGAAAATTGTTAAGGATGGGAAGTTGACATTATATCTCAATTGCATCTCGTCATTTCTACACACTTACATTATTAAGTTAGTTGACGTTCTTCTGGACGGACAATGTGGATATCGTTCCGTAACGCATTTAATATACAATAACGAAGATATATGGGAGGATGTTAGACGCGAGTTGTTGAAGGAGTTACGAGACAACCGTGCATCTTGGTTGGATGTATATGGTTCGCCGAAGGTGTTTAACGATTTGGTACATATGTTAGGTTACTTCAAGCTCAACCCTAGTAGCCATTATTGGATGACATTTCAGGACATTGGACTAGTCATTGCGACAAGGTATCAATGCATGGTATACCATGTATCACAAGCAGTGTCGTTAACGTATCTACCAATCCGTGGACGCCCACCCGTCAAGAATTCAACGATCATAGAAGTTGGGATTGCTTTCGTACATGGATGTCACTTTGTTAATGTAAGCATGTCATCTTTTTTCCCAATTTCTTACGCTACCATTACAAGATGCATTCATTTCTTCTTTTTCCTTGCAGATTACTACTCCACCCAATGGACCATTGCCTCCATTGTACCCTTGCTGGGGTGCTTACACAACCGAAGAAGTGAGTCAATGGGCGCATCCGTACTACCATCGGTTCAACATATTTACACAAATAATGCCAGCTAGGAAAATTAACTTGAACGAAAAACCACATGTAACCGATTTGACAAGAGACAACATTTGAAATGATTTTGTATAACATTTTAAGTTATCTTGTCTAGGTTTCACCTATCTCATGCGACGCAAGGCAAAACATTTGGCTATGTTTTTCGGACAGTGAGCTTGTATCGCACAGACCAAATGCGACTCCCTTTGGCACTGGTCGCGTGCGACGCTAGTCCAAAAACTTGGCTCTTGTTTTCAAACATAGAGCTTGCATCACATGGCCTAAATATAACGTCGTTTGGATGTTGTCGTGGATGACGCAAGGCTAAAAATTTGGCTCTATTTTTCAGACAGAGAGCTTGTGTCGCACGGCCTAAATGCGACGTGCTTTGGATGTGGTCGCGTGCGACGCAAGGCAAAAAACTTTGGGTAAAGGTCTAACCTGTTGATTGTTAAATGAAACTACATTATAGGTAATGGTTAAATAACGTAGTTTAAACAATTATTTGAGTAATATAACATTAAAAAGGGGGAAATTGGAGTCAAGTTCAACACTACACCAAATAAGACACTTGAAGGAAATACATAAAAACTAAAACAACAAGTTAAAACCTTAACTTAAACAAACAAAATAATTAAACTACAACATGCAAATAACCAAAATGCTCAATCGTCGAAATCGTATCCCAAGTTTTCGTCACAATCAATCCCTTCCTTCCTTTCCGCAATCCTATCCTGAAGATACGCTACCATATCCCTATTGATGTAGTCTACCACCGTCATGTTTCAGACGGTGGCCGCTTCTTGCTTAATTTTAAATGGCAAAAACAACAAATGATCCATCGGTTTGCAAAAAAAGTACCTCTGCTTGATTTGTTCACGGTTGCGCATAACTAGACCTCCAGTTAGTAAACGGTCGTAGTAGTAGTACATCTTACACAGGATTCGCTCAAAAAATGCATCGCTTGTATCTTCCCCCATTTATCGGCGGTAAGCTTCACCGCCTTAAGCAAATGGTAGTCTTCATGAGGCGTAAACTCCATTTGTTAAACTATTTATGTTTGATGAGTATTTAGGAATGTTTGATGGTTCTCATGCTGATGTTGTTTTTAGTCCCTTTTTATAATGGTTTTTAGGGCAGGAGTTTTTAATAAAGTGGAGTCTAGTTTGGCGGGAGTTTAGGGCGGGAGTTGTTTTATTTATGAGAACTGGCGGGAGTTATTATGTTGGCGGGAGTTTTTTTGTTAATGAGAATTGGCGGGAGTTATTATGTTGGCGAGAGTTTTTTTGTTTATGAGAATTGGCGGGAGTTATTATGTTGGCGGGAGTTTTTCTGGTAATGCTTTTGGCGGGAGTTTTTTAGTTAATAATTGCATGTCCCTATCCTTATATTTCGTCATCCTCACTTTACATGTGTCACATTTTTATTCGTCTAACTTGATTACGTTATCTGAAAACAAAATTGTCTATAAATAGATGTTGTATCCACATTAAAAGGTAAACTAGTTGATAAATTAAGCAAAAATGTGTTCATGGACTGAGTTGGAAGATCAATATCTGTTGAAAGCATCAATTGAAGTTGGTAACACGAACCAGGAAAAGGGGCGTAAACCATATTGGAAGGCATTGTTATGTCAGATGTATTTCCTATATGGCAGGGATGGTGTCCAGGCGCCTATAATTTCTAGGTGTGTAGATGAGGTGAAAGCTAAGTGGTCAGTCCTAGTCATATTTCGTTTACTTCCAGTTTCTGGCCTCAACGAATTGGAACGTCGTGTTGCGTGTAACCAGTTTAACTGGCAGGTCACGGATTCTCTAACAGAGAAGCAGCTGGATCATGTCCTTCTAACATTATTGACATCCATGTAGAGGAAATGCATGACTACCAGGCTGTTAAAGAAGAAATGAAGATAATGAAATGGAATTGGCCTTATAGATAAATTATGATTTGAGTTTGTGTTTGAGTATGTGTTTCATTTTATGTTTGAGTGTGTGTTTAAGTTTATGTATGAGTGTGTGTTTCAGTTTATGTTGGAGTTTGTGTTTCAGTTTAGATTTAAATTTCGAACAATTTTACTCTATGAGCTACTAATTATGTTGTTTACATACATTTATGAGAAAACTACTGGTAAATACCCACTCAAGTATCTTATTACGCGGTAGTACCCAAATTTTGGATAGTGTTACTTAGTACCTCGACTAAAAAATTGGACAAAAATACCCCTCGACTATATATACTTATTTTTCATTTCAAACCCACTTTTTCCACCTTCCCATCACCCTAAACAAACCCAAAACACGTCTAATTTTAGTTACTCACCAGAAACCGTTCGACTTCGTGATACTCTCTCTCTCTCTCTCAAACCCAAAACCCCTACATCTTCTCAACGTTCAAAATCAGTCGACATTCGCACCTTCAACGGAATCGCACCGGTCACCGTCTTTTACTCAGTCCAACGAGTAACCACCTTCTGTTCGAGGAAGTTGCCGTCAAGTCTTCTCTGACCGGTGAATAGGGCAACGTTTAAAAGTAAACAGGTATGCATTATCGTAGAAAGTGTACTTGTTTTTGCATTTTTGATGAATTCGAACCACTATTTTATTGTATTTCACGATAGGCATTGCTTTTTATACTGGAATGAAGTATTTAGTGACGATAGTTACTCAGTTTCTGGGTTTATCGTCGAACGTATGGTAGAAGTTTAGTTGCATGTAATGTTAATACTTTCCTGAGAACTATGATATATGTTAGATGTGCATTAGGTAGTTGATTGTTGATTTTGGTGTTGTTTCAATATCTCCCAGATCCCTGCAACGTGCATGTAAAAAATAGAACAGTTCGCAGCATGTACGTGTGGGCTGTAGTACAGTTCGCATCTTTATTACCCATTATACAAGCAATTTGCAGCTCGATTCAATTTTTATGTCATGCATTTCGCAGCTTGTATTTACAAACGATCCGCATGCCAGCATGTGAATTGCTTGTAAAAACTCTACTTATATATAGGCAATTCGCAGCTTGCCATGCGAATTGTGTGACATTTTAACTGATAAGACATGAATTTCGTAGCTTGTGATGCGAAGTTTGTGACACTCCAACTGATTTGTGTGTGTGCAGGAAGTATGACAACAAAACCTAGCTATTACAGATCAGGGTTAGTGAGCCTTCTGAAGCTACTTAAAGAGATGGGTATTACACGTGCCCACATTGAAGCTACAAGAAACACACCCTTCTACACGCTTTTGAAAACGGCTTTCGAAATTCGTAATGAGGCAGAGCTGCCAAAGAAGAAATTCTACTCGATCATTCAGTATCTGGTTGAGAGGTTCTCTATCGATCAAGACGCCTTCCGTATTGGCTCAAAATTTGTAAATCTAACCGAAGACGGTGTGAAGGTCATATTCGGGATGAAGCATGGCACGAAGAAAATGCGGTTAACGAAAACCGGAGCATTTCACAACAAATACGCGCCCGACAAAGAGGATGAATCGAGGATGATGAAGAAATACTTCATGGGTAAAACTGGCAGGAAAGTAACAGCGAGTAATACTAAAACAATAATGAATGCCATTATAAAGGTACCTGTAAAATCGACTTCATCTTATAAAGTAGGATGTGATACTTTTCTAACATAGCCTGTTGTCGTTGGTTTTACAGGCAGGTATAAAAAAAGCCATAAGTGAAGGGGGGAGCATGAGTTGGAAGACGTTGCGAGGCTGCTGATACTGTTTTTGTGCTCTACCCTATTCTACTTCATATATGGAGATATCATGGTTTGGAGCACGCTTTATTATGCTGAAGACCTGAGCAAAATAAACAATTACGACTGTCTGGATCAATAATGTACAAGCTCCGACAGTCTATCAGGAGTTTCTTAGCAATCGAAACACCTGATCGAGTCGTCGGTTGCGTCGCCCTTCTGATTGTAAGATTGATCTATTAAGTATAAAAATTAGTTATGTACAAAGCATCTTGATGATAAAAATTACCCCCATGCAGCCCTTCTTCATGGAGCACACAACAATCGGCCTCGAGGTAGCGAAGCCAACCTTGATACCAAGGTTTTTCAAATGGTTAGGATTAGAGTGCCAAGCAGCAACCGTGGCGCTGGTTATTAAAATACCTGACCTGAAAAATTATCAGGTATGAGCTTTTATAGAGCTATTGAATTGGGATTGCAAACATTTCGCATCATATCATGCGTTTTGATTGGTGTTATATTTGGAAAATTTATCAATCATTTTGCAGCGTGACATGAATACTTAGTTCGCAGCTTATTGTTTCCGCACAGTTCGCAGCATATTGTTTACACACAATTCGCAGCTCAGCGTGCGAATTGTTGCAACTCTAACATGGATAGAGTTTCACACATTTCGCAGCATATCATGCGTTTTAATTAGTGTTATATTAGAACAATACATCAATCATTTCGCAGCCTGACATGAATACTTAGTTCGCAGCTTAATGTTTCCACATAGTTCGCAGCAGATGGTTTACACACAATTCGCAGCTCAGCATCCGAGTTGTTTGCAACTCTAACATGGATAGAATTTCGCACATTTCGTAGCATATAATGCGAACTATTTGTAAAAAACAATAGGTTTGTCTACACCCTCATACTTTCAAAACAAGTCGCTTGCATCTATTTACTTACATGTGCCTTTGTTGGTAGGTTTTGGGAGATCCACTACTTCTTACCGATGCTGAAAGCGAAGCTTTCGGAGAACGACCAGATAGTGGAGATGCAGATGAGGAACGTATTTCACCAGAAGAAAGATCAAGGAAGAGGAAGAAAAGCACAGCATCAAAACCAAGACAAATGAGACGAGCATCACAGAAAGAAACGAATAAGGTGATGTCTCTCAGACCCGAACAACCAACACTCCCCGAGCCAACGATTCCACCACCAAGACTCCCCAAGCAAACGATTCCACCACCACCGAAAGGAAAATCCAGGTAGGAGCCCGATGACGATGCCACAACCAGTATGAGTGAAACAATCGGTGATTATTTATTGAAACGCAGAGAACCTAATCCAGATATTTCTGTAATTGTTGCTAAATCAAAGTGTTTGAAGACATATGCCGACAAGAACAAGTACGAGAGGAAGATAGAAAAATAGGCCAGAGAAGTAAATATGACTTGAGCCTTACATAATCGCTATAATCAGCACTTAATATGTTTATAACATGTCTGCTATCGTTTTTTCAGGTGGAAGAATTGAAACGGAAGATAGCGAATCTTGAAGCACAACAACTCCACAATGTTATCTCTCAGCCAATTTGCCAGATTGAAAGCCCAATAGTTGAGAAGGTACCAGCATTTCGAGATAGAGCAGCATCCACTGTATTGCAAGCATCCGTGTCTGATGCTGATCAGCACCATGCTGATGGAGTACTGCCAGAAGAGAGGGATGATGATGATGAAGCCAACCATTCACCCATACCGGTACAATCTGCAAGGATGCACGAAGAGTTGTCGGTGTTCACAGAGATGGACACCACGGAGATACAGACAGAGAAAGAAAGACACGAGTCTCCTCCAAATGACCCAAAGGAGATAGAAGATCGTGCGAAAGAAGTGGCAAAACCAGGCAGCCTAGAAGATGTAAGTGGATCAAAAGTTCAGTAAGATTCAAATATCTTATTTATTTGTTGTGATAAAATTTATTGAAATAATATTTATTGTTGTATAAATATTCAAACAAACTCCGTGAATCTATTTAAAACAGTCAGCGGGGTTTCCCAGTTGAATACATATTCCAAACAATACCATCACATGATATGATGATATCAAACAAATATCAGGACTGTTGTGTAGTTCTGTCCAAACAATTCGCATCCTATGTTGTGAATTGTGTATTCAACTAGTGGATTGGTTATTTTACAATTCGCATGCTGAGTTGCGATTTGTTTGAAGTGGACAAACAAATATCACGTCAGCATGCGAATCGTTCGCAACAATGATTATAGTATGCTTAACCCTTCCACCTTTTTTTGTAATTTTTATGAAACAGAAGACGGAAAGACAACAACAACAACAACAACTACAGCAACAGCAACAGCAGCAACAAGTTCAACACCAGCAACAACAACAACAACACCACCAACAACAACACCAGCAGCAACAAGTTCAACACGAACAACAGCAACAACAACAAGTTCAACACCACCACCACCACCACCAACAACAACAACAACAGCAACACCAACACCAACAACAACAACAGAAACAACTTCAACAACAACAGCAACAAGAACAACAAAGATAACAAGAACAACAACAACAGCAACAGATAGCGTTGGCAAAGAGAGAAAAGCTAACGCAAGAGATAGCACCGCAAGAGTCAGAACATGTCCATCCTTATGAGAAGACGGAACTACTCAGCCAGGAAGGACCATCCTTAGAAGAAAACACCACATATGCAGATGCACCTCAAAGACCGACGGTGGTGTGCACAAAATCAGAATTGCTTAGTCAATGTAAAACTATAGCACCAGTAACAAATCAGCTGCAAGCTCCATAGTCAAACGATAACACAGTAGGTTTACCCGATGCTTTTGTTGATGGTATTTACACTCAAGTTTCACAAACATTTTCAAATGAAATTGATAATGTATATTACGATTCTATAATACAATGGTCTTTGGAGAACATATCGGAGGATGACTTTAATGATCTCTGCCGACACGATCCAGATCCTATGCCGAACAAGTCAACGGCATTAGTTGTCGCTGACCGTGCGGTAAGGACTACTTATAATGATTTCGCATCATAACATGAGAATTGTGTGGATCTATTTTCAATGTTACAAACGAATATCAGGGTAGCATGCGAACTGTTCAGTGGAACCTCGAACAGTTCGCATACTACCCTGATAGATACTCTGAAGTGTATTCAACTAGAACCAACAGTTCGCATGTTAGCATGCGAACTGTTTAGGATCGTTAACATTATAATAACTGACACCCTTCTACTTTTGATTTTTGTTCCAGTGGCAGAGGAAAATGAAGAGATATTTATAACAGTATGGGAACCGCCAAAAGTAGACTACATCGACTAAAAAATAGAAAACAAAAGTAACTGACCGTATCGATGTCGCAGAATACCACAAAATACCGTTAGTTAAAGCCTACGAGAGCGACACCCCTGATCCAGTGGTATGGCAGTTACCAGAGTCCAAATTTACATACGGAATCATAGTGCAAGCGAGTGATGTGATGGAACTACCTTTAGAACTGGAGCTGTACGTAAAGGTATCCAATTGTCAACCAATTCTATTTTTAATGTTTCAAATATGTCTTGTATATTTAACATAAATAAACAACTCCTTTCTTAGGTTATCGACGCTTCGATTCGAAAGATGCTCAAAGAAGCAGACTTCAAAGTTCCATGCACTAAAGCTAAAGGAGAGCAACATGACACCGTACTGATTTCGGGCATGACTACGGTAAGTTTAGCTAAGGTACATTTCAAAGTTTCAAAAAATATTCTCATTTTAATATACTCTCTCTTGGATGCAGCATATATTGAAAACAGGCTGGGAAGTAACAAATTTGGTGGACGCAGCTTTTAGCAAGGCGCCGAAAAACCCCAACATCATCATTATTCCAATATGCACCAAGACAAAGGACCAGGTAAACCATTGGACGTTGCTCGTCATTGACGTCGATGGCATGTCAATAACAAACTACAATCGACTTTTACCTAAACCAAAAGCCATAGACTACACCACAAGGACAACTACACAACTGGTAATATTCCCAACTATACACTTACGTTTTACCACAATTTTGATTATGCATGATCAACACATGATGCGAACTGTGATCGAGATATGTTGCGAAATGTGAGTAAATCAGTTGGATTTCACATCGTATCCATACCACATTTCGTAGCATAGGATGCGAATCGTTTTGAATGATGCATTTCAATAAAATAGGCTGCGAAATGCTTGCAGACAAAATGGATTGGATATCAAACAATTCGCAGCATATGCTGCGAATTTCTTGACATGTCCATGTTGGATTGGTTGTCACACAATTCGTAGCCTTAGGTGCGAATTGTATGGTACCAACTGTTTGTTGTTTTGTGTTAGTTCCTAACACTAATTATTATAACCAGATCAAATATTTGTTGGAGAAAGGATTCCGACCTAAATCAAGGACAGGGTGGAAGGTGAAAACTGAAGGAAAATCCCACATCAAAAACAAGGCACCCTGGACTGTGGTATTTTTATCTGCAAATACGCCAGAGATATTATCCAACATGGATTTGTGCAGACAGAATACGATAAAGATATGGTCACTGCCTTCAAAGCAGAAATGTTAGATTTCTTCTTAAATAACAAAGACACCGTGACATATGGGTGATTCGATTTAAAACACTATGTTTTAAATCGAATCACCCATATGTCACGGTGTCTTTGTTATTTAAGAAGAAAATGTTAGATTTCTTCTTAAATAACAAAGACACCGTGACATATGGGTGATTCGATTTAAAACACTATGTTTTTTTCTTGTAAATACATCGATTGTAATTTTTTGGTGTGTAAATTAACAAATTACATTTTCAGAAATGTGCATATTTCTTATCAAATCATTCGCATCATAACCTGATATATAAGGGTTGGTTAATATTCGAATAATTCCCACCAAACAATTCGCAGCAAATCCCTAGTATGTCTTAAAACTGGATACTCATCAAACAATTCGCATCCTAACCTGATAGATGCTTACTTATCAGTAAACAGTCCGCAGCAAACCCCGGTATATCACATTAACAACAGTTCGCAACCTGGTATACAATAAATAATTCAAAATATATCGTTCAAGAATACGAACAGGCTATGGCTTATGCCTTGGTAAACGTTTTCTGCATTGAGCACGCAAAAAACAATCTAATACGTACAGAACCCATTAATTGTTGATTGGACATGGAGGCTATGTAATGATTACCTCATTTCCCTATAAATAACACTAGTAAACCAGAGGCTAATTTTAAAACAAACACTACATTTTAAACCAGAGGCTATTTTTTAACAAACTCCTTTCCCTCTTCTCTTCGAATTCAAACAGTCATGTCTTTTTCCACCACCACAACCACCACCTCATACTCAAACTCTGGTTCACTTAGTTCTCTGGGTGACTCCTGCTCATCCTTAACCGTTAACTGGAGCGATGACTTGATCATGCCAGCAGCACCACCAAACAGCCCAGTATTTGTCTTTGATTTAGACATATATGATAACTACTACTCTGCTGACTCTCAACCAGTGGAAGTTGTTCCAATGGTTGCTGCTGAACCTCTGCCAGAAGAGGTTCCAATGGTTGCTGCTGCACCTCAGCTAGTAGAGGTGGAACCTCATACGCCAGAGGTTCCAAACAACAAAAGGAAGAGGGAAGACGAAGCCGGTCCATCAAGGACAAAAAATTTATGCATAATGGACGTAGATAATGAAGAGGAAGAGGAAGAGGAAGAGCAAAAGGCTGATGATCAACACACAGAGGAGAAAGATGGTGAAGAATCCTCTACTGATGATTGATAAAGTTGGCTCTTGTTTTTTGTTTTTTTGGAATGCAACTAACTAACAGCAATAGCTTGTAGTGATCTGTGTAAACATTTGTTAGTGCATGAAGATTGTAATCCTCTTTTTTGTAATCCAGTTTGTTTACAGACTTTCAATCATATAAACGATTCGCATCCAATTACAATTTGCAAATGATTCGCATCTTAACCTGATATATTACTTGTTTTCAATATTACTGATTTTGATGCAATTTGCAGCCTAACATGCGATTTGCAACCCACTTAATGTCTTGGTATTTTTATCAAAGCACGTTTCGCAGCTTAGCATGTGAAAAAATATCAGGACTACTGGTTGTTCTCCATTCACATCACATCTCTTTACACAAGCAGCCAGGAGTCCTGATATATGTTCTGGTCATAATTTGCAGCACATCATGCGAATCGTATGCGAATAATTGTTGTCATATGTTTTGGTCATAATTCGCAGCCACGAGTCCTGATATTTATTTGAAAAGGCATTACGTTATAGCTCAACACAATTCGCATGCTGATAAATTTTTTATATGATTTTACTAACAATTCGCATCCTGGTGAAATTTCACACAAATCGCATGGAAACCTGATAGATGTTTGCAACAAGATATCAACATATTGTACACAATTCGCAATATCGGATGCGAAATGCTTGCAACTCAAAGCACTTAACATTTCTTCACTCTAATAAAAGTATTACAAACACAAAAATGTAAAAATGTTTAGCTTGTTGTACAGAACAATAACAGTACTACAAATAAATGTGGCCAACCAGAATTGTCCACAACACGGATTGTCCTTAAACTGGAACATCACAAGTCCTCCTGTTATGGCCTGATTTCGAACAACGGCCACACCTAAACTGCTTGGTTGAGATTTCTTCTTTAGAGGGATTCGCTTTTTCCTAGGCCTTCCAGAGCGTCTCTTAACGTTCGAAGTCAGAACTTCAACAAACGAAGGATCGTTAGCGCTGGACCCTTCCCCGAAATCCGTTATAGCTGGTATGCTGAAAGAGTAACTTTCCCTGTAATTCTTAACCGTCAAGAAGGGCTCTATTACGGTAAATGGATCTTGGTCAGTATATTGTATTGTCGCTACAGCGTGAGGACATGGAAAACACTCTTGTTGCCATGAACCGCAAGAACATTTGAAATCCAACAGATTAACAACAGCCACAGGATTTTAAAAGACTTCGAACATGGCGGTAGACGACTTACGTACTACCCAATTTCGGCACATGTCAAAATTATGCTTTAGCTTCTTCTCGTACTCGGGGACCAAATTAGTACTCCAGCTGAGACCCTCTTCATATCTTCGTGAAACTTGAGTCATAAGCAAGACTCTAATTCAGTTAATAAACTCAACAATTAGTAGGCCGCAATATTTTTTGATCTGATTGTTAAACGATTCAGCTGCGGTAGAAGCCATAGAGTTGTATCGCTTCCCTTTTACGTAAGCCTACGCATACTTTTCAAGGGGTAAATTTGCAAGAAAATCACTCATTCTGTCACCACCTTCACATAAAAAAACTGTTAGTATATCTGTAAAAATCTCTCGACTGGGAGCATAAGCAAGACGATGGAAGAAACTCAACATCCTTTTTTTATAGTCTCTCTTAGTATGTTCGAGTTTGGCTTTCAAATTCTGCATGAGATGGAAATAACAGTACGCATGATAGCGGTTTAGATACAGGACAGAAACAGTATTAACGATACCAGAATGACAGTCTGAAATAAATGTGATCTGGCGATCCAACAAATGTGGTTTCAAACACCCCAAAAACCACATCCAGTTGTCCCAATCTTCAATGCTAACTATACCAACCGCAACAGGGAATAGTCCTGAAAAAAGGCAGATCAAATGAACACTACAACAGTACTCAAACGTTTAAAAAATGTACACATTTCGCATGCTGTCCTGGTAGTTGTGCTCAAAATATTTGCTGCGAACTGTGTACAAGCATAAGCTGTGATGTAAGCACAGTTTCAAATACTGCCTAATTCGCAGCCTCAAATGTGAAATGTCAAGATTCCAACAACAAATGGTGTGCATATATAGGTTGTGAATTGTCATGGCATAATTCGCATCCTCAAATGCGAAATGTCAAGATTCCAATACTGCTTAATTCGCAGCTTCGGATGTGAATTATTGCACAACAATTTCACACAAAAACATCATAACACATTCAGATTAACTAGTTAAATGTAACTAACCGTTGTTGTTGTCCTTTGCTACGGCAGTAAGCAGGGTACCCTTATACTTGCCATATAAGTGGGTTCCATCGACAAACAACATTGGACGACATGAATGAAAACCTTGAAGGGACGAACCGAATGCTACAAAACAACGCTTGAATCGGTTTCCAGCTGATAACTCCAACTGGCAGTCTGAAGTAATATCTCGGCTCTTCAAGCGTTTGAAGTATCCGCTTAGTAAACTAAAAGAACATGAACTATCTCCGAAAACTCCCCTCCTAGCCTTCTCTAAAGCATTCCATGATAAATCGTAAGAGATGTCAAGACCGTAATCTTGTTTGACAGTCGATTGTATTGTTTTGGCTGTCAACGAATGGCAGGTCCGTAAAGAATCCTGAATTTCCTCTGCAATCAAATCTGATGTCAAATGCCTGTGCCGCTTATGCTTATGCTTCTTGGAGAAAACAAGACTGCAAGTATGGTGCGGAACATACTTTTTGATCGTCATCAAGCCGGTGCTGGAATCAATAGATGCATAAAGCCTCCATTTACACCCGCTTGTGAACTTATTTTCACAATAAGCAGTAATCTTGGGTGCTGTGTTGTGCAGGTATTTGAAAGCAAAACCATACTCTAACGCAAACTTGCACAAAGATAACCTCAGACTGGCAGCACCTTCTTCAAAAACTTGACCCACTCCTGTAATAGCATCAGCCCAACCAGCAGTAGCAAGTTGTTTTTTTCTCTGCTCAGAATTAACTAAACCGTTACTACTCTCCCTACTAACTAGTTAATTGGGAGATGGTTCTCCCAAACTCAAGCTACGCTCTTTACGCTTTACACTACAATCCTCACCACCAGAGCTCTTATCAACCAGACGTTTTTCACCAGAACCCTTATCGAAGACGTTTTGTTCTATGAGAAAACTAACCCGTTTTAAACGCTCCAAATCAAGATATAACACCAACCCAACAAAATCATTTTGGTTATTAAAGAAACAATTATCGTGATCCCCGCAGGAGTAGGTAATTAGGTAATCACCTGTGACAAGCTCCTCCCATGTGTTCTCCACATAAGCTTGGATACTTTGAAAGCTTTCAAACTCCGTGAAAGGCACAATTGCGGTTTGGTGACCATATTTAAAAATACAAACTCGTGATTTGGACATCTCTTACCTTGGACAGAACAAGCTATTGGTTATTAGTCCCAAAAACTATATGCAAATTATTTATTACTGCATCAAATAATTCGCATCCTATCTTGCGATTTGTGTAAATCTACCACCTGCAAACTGTGCTCAATTCGCATCCTATCCTGGTAGTTGTTGTAAAAAAAGTCTTGATATTTGTTTCGAAATACAATACTCTAAAAAGTTCTAGATAGTTCGCATCCTAGCATGCGAAACGTAAAAGCAACTAAAAAAGTACTGATATTTGTTTGAAAATGCAATACTTTAGAGTTCTACACAATTCGCATCATAACATGCGAAAACGCAGAAAATTAACTAAAAAGTCCTGGTATTTGTTTGAACATAAAATACTGTAGAGTTCCACATAGTTCGCATCATAACATGCGAAACGTATGTTCTCCATAATATTCGCAGCATATTTCTAAGCAAATTTTAAAAATCTTTCATGTGATTCGCATGTTACCATGCGAATTGGTAATACAATTAGCATCTTCCTCATCGAATACATCAAATAATTCGCATCTTGCGTGGAACGCCTGGACAACTAAAAACGTAATCTACACATGTTTAACGTTCGAAATAAAAATCTAAAGCACTATAAAATTAGTATATAACATCAGAAAACAAGGACATGAGTATATAACGACAAATATTAACAAAACAATAACAGATCACTGTAACAAAAAAAACAGAGAAAAGCTCCAAATCAGGCTATGGCGTCTAAAAATAATAAAAATATAACCTATTCATACTGATAAAACCAACAAAATAACTTCGAAATCAGTAGGTAATTACGATTACCTGGGACCAGAAACACGATTACTTGCAAAACAACAGACTCTTGTACGTAGAAACACGATCAGTCCCTCTACGTAGAAGACAGTGGTTAGATAGGTTTTACACCACAAAAATAAATAAATAAACAGACCTTAAACACTCCGATCACCGGAAAATATGATTTCAATCGTGCTTCGTGGTGGTTCGTAGGGTTAGGTGGTTAGAGCGGCTAACAAATTCAAATCTTCAAAAAGCTAGAAAAAATAGAAAGAAAACATAAAATTATGTTTATATAATGGGTTAAGGGTAGTTAGGGTATTAAAATAATATTAGGTAGTAAGTGACAATAAGGTAGTTGAGTTGGGTATCAAGTAACAATTGATCAAAACTTGGGTAGTAAGTGACAATTGAATAGTTGAGTGGGTACTTTAAGTGCAATTTCCATACATTTATTAACTAGGTTGTTCAAATAAAATTGGGGATGAGGTGTAAAAACAAAGAAATAAATACAATAAATAAAAGTTGTCATAAACTTATCCGGTTACAAAATCTAATGATAATGTAGAAAAGTCTAACATATGAAATAACGAGTTAATAAACAAAACCCTGATGTGATCCTAATCAATGACGTGTGTACGGCTCAGCAATCCTGCACATGTGAAGGGCGGTCTGTACCAGATCTTCGTACTCCAGCGTCGGTATGGATGGAGCATATAGTGCAATCTGGTCGTATCTAGCGTAGTCAACACTACCATGTGGCTGCAACTGAGGACCTCCAGCTGGAGCAGAGCTAATAACGATATACCATAGCTTCTTCTTCACCCAAACATATTACATCGCGTCGCTACTCTCTCCACCACTATAGTACGTCGGTCCAGCAGGAGTGAAACGATTGTACTCTCAATCCCTCCACAAGTGAGCGTCCCAAACTTATCTGCCAGCAGTCTTCTTCCCTGTTTTTTTTTTTTATGCAGGAGGGCGTATATCTTTCAGATTTAGTTGCACGAAGCCCATATGTCGAGTGACACGATAGGGGTAGTATGGCACAATGATGTCGAACTCCTTAAGCGTCAACTCAACCCAACAACGCTCTCGAACGGATGATAGTCCCGTACGTACGTGTAGGGAAGGAAAATGACCTGTAAATAAATAAATTAACAAGTTAGACATTTATATTAGTAAAAATACGTAACATTAAAATGAACAAATATTACTTACATCTGACTCTGTGGAGGTCGAGAGTGCATGTCTCAACTCCCTACGCACATCCTGTGAAACGCTGATCTTCTGCGGCGCATGTCGGTACATATGGGGCATAGTTAGATGAAAATCGCTAAATAGTGGAGCCCGGAATTGAATGAAGTAAGAAAATATCCACGCCTCGAGCATCCCTATGAACCTGCAAATGTCCCTCGTACCATGCAGAGATCCCTGACTAAGGGAGTTGTACAACTGTGCTAATACCAAATGACCCCAATTGAACCTATTCATACCCTGGTATTGGTTCACAAACTAGAGGTAATCTAAAGGAATTTTGTTGCCGGTTTTGTTGGCACAGATTGTGGTACCTAACAAGAAAAGTATGTAGGCAAGGGTGGCATGATCTACTCTCTCTCATCTGTGATCCTACTAGCACTATACTTATCACCCGTAAATGTGTTGCGCAGCTAACCAAGATTCACGCTACCAGCATTCCTAAGATTTTTATTCAAATCTACTAGTCGTACACCTAGCATGCTAGCATAAGTCTTGCTCCGCTCAACCTCGGAGTCGAATGCTAATACATCAAAAGGCATACTTGTGACCGGTAATCCAATGATGACGTGGACGTCATCCAAAGTAACTATCATCTCCCCGAACGAGAAATGAAATGAAAAAGTCTCCTCATGCCATCATTCAAGGAATTCCTCAACCAAATGGAGGTTGGTATGCCAGCGGGAGATTTCCTCGACGAGAAGGCCAAATATAGTCTCCATCACCTACGCCTGTACCCTGCTCTGCTTTTTGAAGTCCCATCTGTGGAGACTATCGTACATGGTGAAGCATCGTAGGGAGATCCTATCCTGCAATATGTATCAAACACGTAAGAAAGTGATCAAATAATAAATATGGATATATATTATAGTTAGAGAATTAATACTTACATCTCCGTGATAGACACTAAACGCCTCGTGCTGAGCGTAATCGGGATAGAGAGTCGGGACGTGTGGCATAACCGACAAGAACTCGTGATCCTCGACCTCGGGTGCGTTGGGTGCATCGACCTCATAACGTGCATGTGATCCCTCTGGTGTCTCCCGCCACTCTGGCCCCTCCATATCCTCTGGTACGTCAGGTGCATCTGCATCGTCATCAACATACAAAAGGTCAGGTTCCTGCGAAGACGAACCTGCACCTATCCTACCGGCAGCCATACAAATCTCATCATCACTTGGATGACGACGGAGGCGTCGTTTCGTCCGAGTACCAGGAGTTTGTCCCTCGGTGGGACCTGCCTCTACATGCTCAGGGGAAACATTAGCTTTCGCTGCCTCACGTGCCAAACGCGCCTCGCGTGCCCGCACTTGCCCCTTCTTAAACGGATTTTTCACGGTGCTCTTAATACGGCCCATCATGTAAAAACAGCATAATGTAATATGTATTAGTGAAACAAAACAAAAACAAATTTTAAATATAGATGTCGCATAAGATAGCTTAAGTTGTCTGTCGCATGAGACAACTTAAGTTGTCTGTCGTATGCGACAGAACTATCAACCCCGTCGCATGCGACGAAGCACCATCTTGGTCGCACGATCGTGCGACCAACTCAAGCTGAGATCCAAATTTCAAAACCAACCAAACCACAGCCATTTGACACAAAATCAAACACGGAAACATAGATCCTAACAAAATACAACACTAATCTAACAAAACAACACTTAAAATCATGCAAAAATCAAAATTTTCAAAACGAAACCTAAAAACCTTATTTTCAACAGTTTATACCCATCGAAAACTAAAAAAATATAGCATGAGACTTGTATTTCTTACCTCTGTGTTTTGCTGAGTTTAGATTCTTGAAAAAATCAAGTTTGATTTTCGGTCGATTCTTGAGTGCTTGAGTGCTTGAGAGGTTTTTAGAGAGAGAGAGAGAAAGAGAAAGAAAAGAGAAGAAAAAATGGTGAGAGATTTATCATAGCCTTTTATACATAGGTTTTCTGAAAATGGAAAATTTGTGCAAAATTAGGTGAGAGATATATGAAACGGGTGTAAGATCCAGCGGTTTAAGATCTATCAAAATATGTCTAATTTCTAGTCTGGCCCATCTAACAAACATAACATGAGATGTAGCATAGCTCTTAAATGATAGGTTTTTAATTATTTTTACTAATCATATTAAAAATTTATTAAGAAAGTGTAAAACTATGTTACACCAACGAGTGAGAGGTGAATAAAAATCGCATATATTCAAAAATACGGTTATCAGAACTATCAATTGAGTCATTACTTTGTCACCAAAATATTTTTTTACCGCTTAAATTTTTTTAATATCTTCAATTTGACTATATTAGTTTAGTTTTCAACTAGTTGAGAACTTAGCAACTAGGCTAAAAACCCTGGTTAGTCATCGGTTTTGACACATGTTACATTCGTGCCACTAAAAGTTAGTCGTCCCCAAAACGAGTCATTGATGTTTCAAATCTTTGCATTTTTATCACTGGCGCGTGCAAATTAACAGGAGGCTGACACGTGTAACCTCAATGTACCCATATTTATTACGTATACGGTCACCCTTTTTATTATTCCCCAAATAACCTTGTTTCTTAATTTGTACATTTTACCTTTTACTTTTAACCTTTTATTTTTATTTTTTAATTTACTTTTACTTTCTATATCGCTTATATATTTACTTTTAATACCTATAAAATTAAATTTTATTTAGTGCTCACAATCTTTAATTCCAAATTTAATAACACATCCTCCATCGACATTGTCACCAGGAACCACACCTCTCTACTCTCTCTACCCTCACTCTCTTCAAAGACGTCGCCTCGACATCTGGATTCTGCAAGGTTTGTGTTTGATTTGTTATATGTTTAGGTAAATATGTTTGATTGGTTAGTTGTAATGGAGTTGTTGTTGTCATGATTCTGGCTCAAATTGGGCTTCACCTAACTTCTGACGATTCCTCTCCTAAAAATTAGTTCCCTTGAAGACTCGCGTCGCCGAAGATCGGTGCTTCCTGGGCTGCTTCCAGTTCCGGCCAGAGACTTTTCCAGCGATCACACCATCGTAGGTTGGGTTTCTGAACACAGGCTTGTTTGGATCTTCCGACGATGCGACAGCGCTACGCTTGGCCGGGGGCGGAAGCGAGTCTGTATCGATATCCATAGAGGCGTCGTCATCGTCGTGGGTGGATGCGGCGGCGGTAAGCTTGTGTTTTAGGGTTTTGCCGCCAAAACCTTCGTCAAGGAACTGGAAATCGATTGTGCAAGCCATTATTTTGGGGTTTAGGGTTTGGAAAAGTTGTCAATTGTTGTTTATATAGTCACGCAAGCAATATGTTTTAATAAAGAATATATTTAGACAAGATTATAGGATAAAGACGGTTTTAATCATTCCCAAAATATAGAGAATTTTTTATTTTTATAGTCAAATACGGTTTTATCTTTTGATCAAGAATTTTTATTTTTGTTTTGTACTGGAATGTGGGTATGGTTAACCAAACGTATAATAACACAAAATTACTACTCCAAATAACCCTCTTATACTCAACACTGAACAAAAAATTCAAAAACACCCAAAAATTCAAAAACTCGAAAAAATTCAAAAACTCTCAAAACTCACAAATAAACACTTGAACCTCCAAAAATCAATAAATTTTTTTGTAAATTCAAAATAACCGAAGGATGGACTCGGAATGTCAGAAGCTTGCTGAGGAGCATGGGACTCCAAATATGGTAGTTGTTCTAACCAATCTATTTAGAAAAGTTTCCATTTTGGTAGACCTTCTAAATTTAGAAAGGTAGAACCTGAAGTGCCCCTCCGGTTTCACCTTTCTCAACCGGCGGGGACTATTAACATTCATAATATGGTCTAAGAAGTTTCCCGTCGGGGCACACCATGTCCGCTCGCCGGCTTCATCGAGTCCCACCCAGGGGTTGGTTTACCCTTTCCCGGCGGGATTGTTACTCTATACCCGGCGGGGCCAACTCCTTTGTTTTGTGCGCGTTTTGTTCCCTGCCGGGTATAGTATTGTCACCCGCCGGAAGGATTGTTCCCCGCCGGTTTTTGATTCTTTACCTGCCGGGGAAAACCCCTGTGTTTTATGCACAAATGGGGTTTGATTTTGTGCTAGACCCCCGCCGGGTGTGGTATTGTCAACCGCCGGTTGACAATCTCCATGCCGGTCCAAGAATTTTCACCCGGCGGTGTAACAATGTCCCCGCCAGTTGTAACCATCTAGACCCGGCGGCGCAACCTCCTTCAATGTGTGAATTTTCTAACTGTTGGGGTTGGCTTATTTTGTCCATGCTCATAATTTATGGTTTTTTTTACACAGGGTGAAGAGTTAAAGACTAGAGATGGAGACTTAAAAGATGAGTCAAATGATGATTTGTCTAGTTCGTGCATGGCGAAGGCGGAGAAGGAGGAAATACTGGTGCCTTGCTCCGTCGATTATGGCGAGTTGTTCAACACCAAATATCACTACTACTCCCAGGCTGACCTGATTGAATGGGTTAAGGAAACCGCATTACATAACGGGTTTGTAATTATTTTACGTCGATGCGATAGACATGATCGTAAAACTCCGAGAGTAGAGTTTGTGTGTGAAAGATCAGGAGTTTACACAAAACTAGTAGATCCCAAGGATCTAAAGATGAATTCTACCGGAACAAAAAAATGCGGATGCCCGTTCGTCCTTAAAGGAAAGAAGATGGGTGATGATTTGTGGGGAATAGAGGTTGAGTGCGGCCTTCACAATCACGATACTACATCCTACAAAGAAGGTCATTCGTACGTGGGACGCTTTCAAAAAATAGAGATGGATTTCGTGGTTAGTTCTACGAAAATGGGATCCCGTCCTCGTGATATTCTTGGTGGAGTGAAGAAATTGAACCCTAAGAATTCTTGTACAATGCGCACCGTGTACAACGCATTACTAAAACACCGCAAGCTCGAGAAAGTCGGTCGGTCGCAATTCCAATACTTGTTGGGTGAACTAAAGAGACTAAACTACTACGAATTCCATAGAAAGTCCGAAGACGGAAGCGATATCATAGGCGAGCTTTTTTTTGCGCACCCGGTTAGTTTGGATTTGTTACGGACATTTCCAAACGTCATTTTAATGGATAACACGTACAAGGTGATCTAATACGGGATGCCTTTGTACGAGGTCATGGTACGACTTGTACGGGGAAAAGATTCTACATTGGATTTGCGTTTATGTCGAATGAAAAAATCGAGACCTACAAATGGGTGTTATGGTGCTTACATTCGTTGATGGTAACTCACTCCATCGAATTACCATCCATTGTTTTGACGGATAGAGACTTGGCGTTTGTGACGGTGGTGGAGGAAGTGTTCCCCAATGCAACGCACATGTTGTGTCGATGGCACATCAACATGAACGTCCTAGGAAAAACGAAAAAGATCATAAAGGAGAAGAAAGTGTCCAACGCCTTTTTGAAAGTGTGGAATCAAATGATGTTGGCGGAAACGGAATTATCCTACGAGAACTACCAGTCGGAATTGCACCGCGACTTCAAAGAGTATCCGGAAGCAATTGAGTATACCGAAAGTTGGGTAAAGCCGTACGGTGACAAGTTTGTAACGTGGAAAACTAGCAAGTGGATGCATTTTGGTAACCAAACCACAAACCGCGTGGAGAGCGCTCATTCGAGCCTCAAGCGTTTCATCGGTACGAGCAAAGGTAACTTTGAATCTTTTTGGTTGAAGTTGCATACTTTGATCGAATTACAACACGGAGACATCAAGGCTTCTTTTGAAAAGAGCCGGTTGTTGGCCCTACATAAATTCACAAACATTGTGTACGGTAAACTAAAAGGCAACATCTCCCACTATGCTATGGAACTTTTGGCCGACGAAGTCAAATGTGCTAGCAACATGACAATTGTGCCGGATATGCCTTGCGGTTGTGCCATACGAACTACGCACGGTATGCCTTGCGCCCACAAAATCTATGAGTTTGTTGCGAAAGGCTTAGAGGTGCCGTTAGAGTTATTTCATGAACATTGGAAGAGGTTAGTCATCCTAGTTCGTACCAACCTCTCGACGATCGAGCAACTTAAAACCAAAATTGACAAACTAGTATGTGATGTCATGGCGTCCAATGACGAAGCACGTATAGAGCACGTTTATAAACAATGGTTTGCCGTCGTCCATCCCGAAACAACTAACATTTTGGAGCCATTGGTTAAGCAAAAAGCGCGCGGTCGTCCACCTAACAAACGTAAGTTATCTATTGCCACTGATGATACATCCACTAAACGCGACAAAAGTGCACACGAGTATGTGCTTCAATCAGAAAATGTTAGTACGCCATCCTTACTTGGAGACTTCAAACTTCCAACCGCAACCTCAAGTAGAGGGGAAAAAATTCGGGGCCTAAACGTGGTTCGGAAAGCGCCCCCGCTCGTACGAAATGTAGCACTATTCCAACGCAAGCAAGTGGGACAATTCTTTGTAGTGGAACGGTGGGTTGTAGGTCAAGCTCTACGATGCTGGTGAAGGCAAGTTTTGTAGACCCCAAAGGATACATGAACCAATTCCCCATCTATTTTAGGCCTTTCGTAGAGTCCATTAGCGATGTTAAATCTGATGGCCATTGCGGGTATCGCTCGATAGCGTACGCCTTGAACGGGTAACAAGATGGGTGGAGGTTGATAAGGGATGCCCTTTACAACGAGCTAATGGATTACGCATCCGTCTACGTTAAGATATTTACTAGCATGGAGGATTTGATTGATGTTGCGGAGCATGTGAAATGTTCTAGTGATGTGGGAACTAAGGACCATTGGATGTCCATGCCCGATATGGGAGTGGCAATTGCATCTGCGTTTAACTGCATACTCCATTTTGTTGGGGTATTCCGAAATATGGATGTCGGCTTCACTTTTCTTTCGCTAAGAGGTGCACCTCCTCAGATGCCAAACCGGTTGGAAATCGGATTGGGTTGGGTCAACTCCAACCATTTTGTGAACGTAAGTATTCATACAAGGGGTATGTTAATGGTAATTTTAATATCAAGAAATTTATTTTATCGTGTTTTCGTTTAGTAGCTTGGGATTAAGGCGGAGGCCCCATGTGCTAGGATACATCCTTGTTGCTTAAAGTTGCGTTCACCAGAAGCAGAAGGTTGGGCATTGTCGATTGCATCTCGTTGCAAGAAATACGAAGAGCTTAAAAATAATTACCCTGAAGTAACCGATTTATCCGCTTTTGCTTGATGACTAGAATATTGTAATGAATGTAAACTTTGGATGGTTTTTATGTTTTTATGGTTTTTATGTTTGGATGGTTTTTATGTTAAAAACAATAACACTTAAGCTTCCTAATATGCCGATTGCATTAAAACATTACACTTTAATCAAAAAGTATTGCATAATTAGAAATACATAAGCACTTAACATAAACCAAATGATAGATAAGCTAACCCTAAGTTAGCATTGCACACTTAGTTTTACGGAGTCGGATAGTTCATTCCATACTCAAAGCTTTTCTCGAATGAATATTCCTCTTCATCACTACTTCCTTCGGGAGTTGAGTACGTTTCAACGGCGCTGGCTATTGCGTCGGCTATTTCTTGCTCCATTCGCTATATTACATGTGACACCAACTCCTGCGTAATTGTACTTTGCAATCTCATGTCGAATACCTTTCAGACTTTGGTTCGGACTTCCCAAGGAAGTGACTCGATATGTATAGTCATTGTTTTAAGATAAGCTAACCTATCGGTGACTTCTTCGCGTCCACGTGGTCGGGGCATTAAATATCCTGGACACGATGCCTCCCTACCGTGGTTGAAAAACATTATGCACAAAACCGCATCGACGAAACCAGGAATCTCATCTTGCATCGTACCTCTGACGAAGTCAAATGCGCTTAGGAGGCTTGCATCTTCGTGCACATTCCAGCCAGAATCACCCATTATTATAACTGAAGTGTTTAGTTTCATAGTCGCATTACAGTATTTATAGAGTAGATGTATGTGGTTCAATTCTCAAATAATGAGCGGGAAAGGGAGTTATTTTCCCCGCTTATTATTTGTTTCTTGGCGGGAGTCTCATTTGGTTGGAGTTCGAATTTGGCGGGACGTCGAATTTAGCGGGAGTTCTAATTTGACGGGACTTATTTTGGTGGGAGTTTATGTGGCAAAGTATTTGGCGGGAGTTTAACTGGGTAGGGTTCGTTCTGACATTATCGACATCCGCTTACAGAAAATGAGTGATTAACTGGATAGTGCCTGTTTGTATCAGTTTGTATTTCGGTTTAATTTTCTTTAGATGAATGTATGTTCTATTGTATGAGGTTGAGGTTTAATGAATGTATCTCCATAGATGAATGTATCTTCTTGGAATACGGTGATATGTAAAATACATTAATATTGAACAACAACTAGAAACCCAAACATAACAACTTAGCATTACATAAGATCCGAGGACAATATGCAACATAAATAAAAAAAACATAACAACTTATAACAACATTACGCAACATAAATAATAAAAACACGTTAGAATACGACAGATTCCACTATTAGTAGTCGTAACGCAAGCTGTGTAAAACATCGTCGCCATCCTCCCTTTCCATAACCATATCCTCCACATATGCTACCATATCCCTAGTGATATAGTCGCAGATGGTCATGTCCCAGACCTTTACCGCCTCCTCTTTTATTCTTCGTGGCATGAACAACAACTTCGTGAGGGGTTGGACAAAACCGTCTCTTGATTTCGTCACGGCTGCGCACAACGACACTTCCAGTTTCTAAATAGTCGTAGTTGTAATACATATGACATAAAACCCTTTCAAAAAATGCATCACTCCTATCTTCACCCAACTCGGCTCGGGAATCCTTCATTGCTACAAGCATATAGTAGTCTTCATTAGCGGTAAACTCCATTTGTTTTTGAGTGTTTGATGGATGCCATGTTGCTCGTTAACACTTGTATATTTATAATGGTATTCTTTTGTTGGCGGGAGTTTCATTTGGCGGGAGAGTCATATGGCGGGAATTGATTTTTGGCGGGGGAATAATTTTATCTAGACCCATCCTCCAGTTAGTGTGAGGATGGATTGTCGAAGGGTTCCCCGCCGGCCGCACAATTATCAACCACCGGGTAACAATGTCCCCGGCGGTTGAGTATTTTCCTACCGGCGGGGATGTCAAGTGGAAAAATTTAATTTTCCACTCGACATCAACCGGCGGTACGAGAAACCTATCCCGGCGGGTAGTTTATTAACCCCGGCGGGGGAGATATTTTCGGCCGCCGGGGAAGTTTTCAACCGGCGATTGAAAATTGTTAAACCGTCGGGGTAAGGTACATGTGTGAAAAAAACCATCTCAGCTATTACGTGTTTCTGGGAACTTAATTTGGAACTTACTTTGGGGAAACTATCTCAGCTATTACGTTTTTAAAACTATAGTGTGAGTGAAACATCACATTCGAAAACGGAAACGACAACAACAAAGTTAAATTAAACGAACAGCAAATTCATATTAAAACTGAAAATACATGAACAAACTTAAGGTTTAGTATTGGTATGTAGTGCAACAAAGGTTAAACAACCCAAATGTCAACAACTAGAATAACAAACATATCAAAAAACCAACCATGATAATCAAAAGCCACGGACCGGTGATCTCCATCACATTCCTCGCAAACGACATCATCTCGTCAGTCGAATCGTCTAACGGCCGAACACGATTAATCATGTTCACCACATCGATGGCGGACGCCTCCGTAAGAATCCGAGGTGTGATGTTAAACCAACCGTACATCTTCATGTATGCTTTGTACTGGGGGGATGACGTGTGAGTACTCCCTTCCAAGGGCCTTGAATACCTATCAATCACGTATACGTGCTCCCTCCAGTTAGCCCAATGCCTACACTGAAGCGCATAGCGAAGATGGTCTCCTCTACCAAGACCGGTTCTAGCAACAAGGGGGTCCAGCGGCTTCTCTTGGATCCAACCAAACTGGCGCATCACTCGGTCCGGGTGATATGCCTCGCTCACCAACATAAGGCGAATAGGGTTTCGGTACAACCCTATTGCCTACTCCGGCCACACCTCACGGACATCTTCGTAAGGTCGGAATATAACCTACAAAAAAATCAATTACTCGTACTACATTTATATAGAATAGATGTATATTAATTAACGTAAAGAAGCTAACTTACATCCCTTTCTCCTTGAGCC